>JASFXZ010000006.1:20238413-20642404 GCA_032209605.1 Mactromeris polynyma | reverse complement strand
CATAGCTGAAGACATTTTTGTAGATGGATTAGGTAGGTCTTTAAGTCCTGAGAAAATGAGCAAAATCGGACAGAAATATTTTTTTTCCAAAAAATGAAATTCTACCAAGGGTCCCCCCTTACGTGATTTTCAGCGTAAACTTTTTTCTCGAAAGTATGTCAAGTAATACATCATTTTGTTCGTCTTGAAGCCAACAATTGAAATATATATGTATGTGTATACTTGCATCTAAATCTACGGCTTATGCTGCCCCTGACTGACTCTGACTGACTCTGACTGACTCTGACTGGCTCTGACTGACTCTGAAATGGATATATTGCATAGCTGAAGACATTTTTGTAGATGGATTAGGTAGGTCTTTAAGTCCTGAGAAAATGAGCAAAATCGGACAGAAATATTTTTTTTCCAAAAAATGAAATTCTACCAAGGGTCCCCCCCTTACGTGATTTTCAGCGTAAACTTTTTTCTCGAAAGTATGTCAAGTAATACATCATTTTGTTCGTCTTGAAGCCAACAATTGAAATATATATGTATGTGTATACTTGCATCTAAATCTACGGCTTATGCTGCCCCTGACTGACTCTGACTGACTCTGACTGACTCTGACTGGCTCTGACTGACTCTGAAATGGATATATTGCATAGCTGAAGACATTTTTGTAGATGGATTAGGTAGGTCTTTAAGTCCTGAGAAAATGAGCAAAATCGGACAGAAATATTTTTTTTCCAAAAAATGAAATTCTACAAGGGTCCCCCCCTTACGTGATTTTCAGCGTAAACTTTTTTCTCGAAAGTATGTCAAGTAATACATCATTTTGTTCGTCTTGAAGCCAACAATTGAAATATATATGTATGTGTATACTTGCATCTAAATCTACGGCTTATGCTGCCCCTGACTGACTCTGACTGACTCTGACTGACTCTGACTGGCTCTGACTGACTCTGAAATGGATATATTGCATAGCTGAAGACATTTTTGTAGATGGATTAGGTAGGTCTTTAAGTCCTGAGAAAATGAGCAAAATCGGACAGAAATATTTTTTTTCCAAAAAATGAAATTCTACCAAGGGTCCCCCCTTACGTGATTTTCAGCGTAAACTTTTTTCTCGAAAGTATGTCAAGTAATACATCATTTTGTTCGTCTTGAAGCCAACAATTGAAATATATATGTATGTGTATACTTGCATCTAAATCTACGGCTTATGCTGCCCCTGACTGACTCTGACTGACTCTGACTGACTCTGACTGGCTCTGACTGACTCTGAAATGGATATATTGCATAGCTGAAGACATTTTTGTAGATGGATTAGGTAGGTCTTTAAGTCCTGAGAAAATGAGCAAAATCGGACAGAAATATTTTTTTTCCAAAAAATGAAATTCTACCAAGGGTCCCCCCTTACGTGATTTTCAGCGTAAACTTTTTTCTCGAAAGTATGTCAAGTAATACATCATTTTGTTCGTCTTGAAGCCAACAATTGAAATATATATGTATGTGTATACTTGCATCTAAATCTACGGCTTATGCTGCCCCTGACTGACTCTGACTGACTCTGACTGACTCTGACTGGCTCTGACTGGCTCTGAAATGGATATATTGCATAGCTGAAGACATTTTTGTAGATGGATTAGGTAGGTCTTTAAGTCCTGAGAAAATGAGCAAAATCGGACAGAAATATTTTTTTTCCAAAAAAATGAAATTCTACCAAGGGTCCCCCCTTACGTGATTTTCAGCGTAAACTTTTTTCTCGAAAGTATGTCAAGTAATACATCATTTTGTTCGTCTTGAAGCCAACAATTGAAATATATATGTATGTGTATACTTGCATCTAAATCTACGGCTTATGCTGCCCCTGACTGACTCTGACTGACTCTGACTGACTCTGACTGGCTCTGACTGACTCTGAAATGGATATATTGCATAGCTGAAGACATTTTTGTAGATGGATTAGGTAGGTCTTTAAGTCCTGAGAAAATGAGCAAAATCGGACAGACATATTTTTTTTCAAAAAAATGAAATTCTACCAAGGGTCCCCCCTTACGTGATTTTCAGCGTAAACTTTTTTCTCGAAAGTATGTCAAGTAATACATCATTTTGTTCGTCTTGAAGCCAACAATTGAAATATATATGTATGTGTATACTTGCATCTAAATCTACGGCTTATGCTGCCCCTGACTGACTCTGACTGACTCTGACTGACTCTGACTGGCTCTGACTGACTCTGAAATGGATATATTGCATAGCTGAAGACATTTTTGTAGATGGATTAGGTAGGTCTTTAAGTCCTGAGAAAATGAGCAAAATCGGACAGAAATATTTTTTTTCCAAAAAATGAAATTCTACCAAGGGTCCCCCCTTACGTGATTTTCAGCGTAAACTTTTTTCTCGAAAGTATGTCAAGTAATACATCATTTTGTTCGTCTTGAAGCCAACAATTGAAATATATATGTATGTGTATACTTGCATCTAAATCTACGGCTTATGCTGCCCCTGACTGACTCTGACTGACTCTGACTGACTCTGACTGGCTCTGACTGACTCTGAAATGGATATATTGCATAGCTGAAGACATTTTTGTAGATGGATTAGGTAGGTCTTTAAGTCCTGAGAAAATGAGCAAAATCGGACAGAAATATTTTTTTTCCAAAAAATGAAATTCTACCAAGGGTCCCCCCTTACGTGATTTTCAGCGTAAACTTTTTTCTCGAAAGTATGTCAAGTAATACATCATTTTGTTCGTCTTGAAGCCAACAATTGAAATATATATGTATGTGTATACTTGCATCTAAATCTACGGCTTATGCTGCCCCTGACTGACTCTGACTGACTCTGACTGACTCTGACTGGCTCTGACTGACTCTGAAATGGATATATTGCATAGCTGAAGACATTTTTGTAGATGGATTAGGTAGGTCTTTAAGTCCTGAGAAAATGAGCAAAATCGGACAGAAATATTTTTTTTCCAAATAATGAAATTCTACCAAGGGTCCCCCCTTACGTCATTTTCAGCGTAAACTTTTTTCTCGAAAGTATGTCAAGTAATACATCATTTTGTTCGTCTTGAAGCCAACAATTGAAATATATATGTATGTGTATACTTGCATCTAAATCTACGGCGTATGCTGCCCCTGACTGACTCTGACTGACTCTGACTGACTCTGACTGGCTCTGGCTGACTCTGAAATGGATATATTGCATAGCTGAAGACATTTTTGTAGATGGATTAGGTAGGTCTTTAAGTCCTGAGAAAATGAGCAAAATCGGACAGAAATATTTTTTTTCCAAAAAATGAAATTCTACCAAGGGTCCCCCCTTACGTGATTTTCAGCGTAAACTTTTTTCTCGAAAGTATGTCAAGTAATACATCATTTTGCTCGTCTTGAAGCCAACAATTGAAATATATATGTATGTGTATACTTGCATCTAAATCTACGGCTTATGCTGCCCCTGACTGACTGTGACTGACTCTGACTGACTCTGACTGACTCTGAAATGGATATATTGCATAGCTGAAGACATTTTTGTAGATGGATTAGGTAGGTCTTTAAGTCCTGAGAAAATGAGCAAAATCGGACAGAAATATTTTTTTTCCAAATAATGAAATTCTACCAAGGGTCCCCCCTTACGTGATTTTCAGCGTTAAATTTTTTCTCGAAAGTATGTCAAGTAATACATCATTTTGTTCGTCTTGAAGCCAACAATTGAAATATATATGTATGTGTATACTTGCATCTAAATCTACGGCGTATGCTGCCCCTGACTGACTCTGACTGACTCTGACTGACTCTGACTGGCTCTGGCTGACTCTGAAATGGATATATTGCATAGCTGAAGACATTTTTGTAGATGGATTAGGTAGGTCTTTAAGTCCTGAGAAAATGAGCAAAATCGGACAGAAATATTTTTTTTCCAAAAAATGAAATTCTACCAAGGGTCCCCCCTTACGTGATTTTCAGCGTAAACTTTTTTCTCGAAAGTATGTCAAGTAATACATCATTTTGCTCGTCTTGAAGCCAACAATTGAAATATATATGTATGTGTATACTTGCATCTAAATCTACGGCTTATGCTGCCCCTGACTGACTCTGACTGACTCTGACTGACTCTGAAATGGATATATTGCATAGCTGAAGACATTTTTGTAGATGGATTAGGTAGGTCTTTAAGTCCTGAGAAAATGAGCAAAATCGGACAGAAATATTTTTTTTCCAAAAAATGAAATTCTACCAAGGGTCCCCCCTTACGTGATTTTCAGCGTAAACTTTTTTCTCGAAAGTATGTCAAGTAATACATCATTTTGTTCGTCTTGAAGCCAACAATTGAAATATATATGTATGTGTATACTTGCATCTAAATCTACGGCTTATGCTGCCCCTGACTGACTCTGACTGACTCTGACTGACTCTGACTGGCTCTGACTGGCTCTGACTGACTCTGAAATGGATATATTGCATAGCTGAAGACATTTTTGTAGATGGATTAGGTAGGTCTTTAAGTCCTGAGAAAATGAGCAAAATCGGACAGAAATATTTTTTTTCCAAAAAATGAAATTCTACCAAGGGTCCCCCCTTACGTGATTTTCAGCGTAAACTTTTTTCTCGAAAGTATGTCAAGTAATACATCATTTTGTTCGTCTTGAAGCCAACAATTGAAATATATATGTATGTGTATACTTGCATCTAAATCTACGGCTTATGCTGC
This sequence comes from Mactromeris polynyma, assembly GCA_032209605.1. Lineage (NCBI taxonomy): Eukaryota > Metazoa > Mollusca > Bivalvia > Venerida > Mactridae > Mactromeris > Mactromeris polynyma. Next base: position 20,637,706 of record JASFXZ010000006.1, on the reverse strand, counting down.
CCCTGACTGACTCTGACTGACTCTGACTGACTCTGACTGGCTCTGACTGACTCTGAAATGGATATATTGCATAGCTGAAGACATTTTTGTAGATGGATTAGGTAGGTCTTTAAGTCCTGAGAAAATGAGCAAAATCGGACAGAAATATTTTTTTTCCAAAAAATGAAATTCTACCAAGTGTCCCCCCTTACGTCATTTTCAGCGTAAACTTTTTTCTCGAAAGTATGTCAAGTAATACATCATTTTGTTCGTCTTGATGCCAACTATTGAAATATATATGTATGTGTATACTTGCATCTAAATCTACGGCTTATGCTGCCCCTGACTGACTCTGAATGACTCTCACTGGCTCTGACTGACTCTGAAATGGATATATTGCATAGCTGAAGACATTTTTGTAGATGGATTAGGTAGGTCTTTAAGTCCTGAGAAAATGAGCAAAATCGGACAGAAATATTTGTTTTCCAAAAAATGAAATTCTACCAAGGGTCCCCCCTTACGTGATTTTCAGCGAAAACTTTTTTCTCGAAAGTATGTCAAGTAATACATCATTTTGTTCGTCTTGATGCCAACTATTGAAATATATATGTATGTGTATACTTGCATCTAAATCTACGGCTTATGCTGCCCCTGACTGACTCTGACTGACTCTCACTGGCTCTGACTGACTCTGAAATGGATATATTGCATAGCTGAAGACATTTTTGTAGATGGATTAGGTAGGTCTTTAAGTCCTGAGAAAATGAGCAAAATCGGACAGAAATATTTTTTTTCCAAAAAATGAAATTCTACCAAGGGTCCCCCCTTACGTGATTTTCAGCGTAAACTTTTTTCTCGAAAGTATGTCAAGTAATACATCATTTTGTTCGTCTTGATGCCAACTATTGAAATATATATGTATGTGTATACTTGCATCTAAATCTACGGCTTATGCTGCCCCTGACTGACTCTGACTGACTCTCACTGGCTCTGACTGACTCTGAAATGGATATATTGCATAGCTGAAGACATTTTTGTAGATGGATTAGGTAGGTCTTTAAGTCCTGAGAAAATGAGCAAAATCGGACAGAAATATTTGTTTTCCAAAAAATGAAATTCTACCAAGGGTCCCCCCTTACGTGATTTTCAGCGAAAACTTTTTTCTCGAAAGTATGTCAAGTAATACATCATTTTGTTCGTCTTGATGCCAACTATTGAAATATATATGTATGTGTATACTTGCATCTAAATCTACGGCTTATGCTGCCCCTGACTGACTCTCACTGATTCTGACTGGCTCTGACTGACTCTGAAATGGATATATTGCATAGCTGAAGACATTTTTGTAGATGGATTAGGTAGGTCTTTAAGTCCTGAGAAAATGAGCAAAATCGGACAGAAATATTTTTTTTCCAAAAAATGAAATTCTACCAAGGGTCCCCCCTTACGTCATTTTCAGCGTAAACTTTTTTCTCGAAAGTATGTCAAGTAATACATCATTTTGTTCGTCTTGAAGCCAACAATTGAAATATATATGTATGTGTATACTTGCATCTAAATCTACGGCTTATGCTGCCCCTGACTGACTCTGACTGACTCTGACTGACTCTGACTGGCTCTGACTGACTCTGAAATGGATATATTGCATAGCTGAAGACATTTTTGTAGATGGATTAGGTAGGTCTTTAAGTCCTGAGAAAATGAGCAAAATCGGACAGAAATATTTTTTTTCCAAAAAATGAAATTCTACCAAGGGTCCCCCCTTACGTCATTTTCAGCGTAAACTTTTTTCTCGAAAGTATGTCAAGTAATACATCATTTTGTTCGTCTTGAAGCCAACAATTGAAATATATATGTATGTGTATACTTGCATCTAAATCTACGGCTTATGCTGCCCTTGACTGACTCTGACTGACTCTGACTGACTCTCACTGGCTCTGACTGACTCTGAAATGGATATATTGCATAGCTGAAGACATTTTTGTAGATGGATTAGGTAGGTCTTTAAGTCCTGAGAAAATGAGCAAAATCGGACAGAAATATTTTTTTTCCAAAAAATGAAATTCTACCAAGGGTCCCCCCTTACGTGATTATCAGCGTAAACTTTTTTCTCGAAAGTATGTCAAGTAATACATCATTTTGTTCGTCTTGAAGCCAACAATTGAAATATCTAAATCTACGGCTTATGCTGCCCCTGACTGACTCTGACTGACTCTGACTGACTCTGACTGGCTCTGACTGACTCTGAAATGGATATATTGCATAGCTGAAGACATTTTTGTAGATGGATTAGGTAGGTCTTTAAGTCCTGAGAAAATGAGCAAAATCGGACAGAAATATTTTTTTCCAAAAAATGAAATTCTACCAAGGGTCCCCCCTTACGTGATTTTCAGCGTAAACTTTTTTCTCGAAAGTATGTCAAGTAATACATCATTTTGTTCGTCTTGAAGCCAACAATTGAAATATATATGTATGTGTATACTTGCATCTAAATCTACGGCTTATGCTGCCCCTGACTGACTCTGACTGACTCTGACTGACTCTGACTGGCTCTGACTGACTCTGAAATGGATATATTGCATAGCTGAAGACATTTTTGTAGATGGATTAGGTAGGTCTTTAAGTCCTGAGAAAATGAGCAAAATCGGACAGAAATATTTTTTTTCCAAAAAATGAAATTCTACCAAGGGTCCCCCCTTACGTGATTTTCAGCGTAAACTTTTTTCTCGAAAGTATGTCAAGTAATACATCATTTTGTTCGTCTTGAAGCCAACAATTGAAATATATATGTATGTGTATACTTGCATCTAAATCTACGGCTTATGCTGCCCCTGACTGACTCTGACTGACTCTGACTGAATCTGACTGGCTCTGACTGACTATGAAATGGATATATTGCATAGCTGAAGACATTTTTGTAGATGGATTAGGTAGGTCTTTAAGTCCTGAGAAAATGAGCAAAATCGGACAGAAATATTTTTTTTCCAAAAAATGAAATTCTACCAAGGGTCCCCCCTTACGTGATTTTCAGCGTAAACTTTTTTCTCGAAAGTATGTCAAGTAATACATCATTTTGTTCGTCTTGAAGCCAACAATTGAAATATATATGTATGTGTATACTTGCATCTAAATCTACGGCTTATGCTGCCCCTGACTGACTCTGACTGACTCTGACTGACTCTGACTGGCTCTGACTGACTCTGAAATGGATATATTGCATAGCTGAAGACATTTTTGTAGATGGATTAGGTAGGTCTTTAAGTCCTGAGAAAATGAGCAAAATCGGACAGAAATATTTTTTTTCCAAAAAATGAAATTCTACCAAGGGTCCCCCCTTACGTGATTTTCAGCGTAAACTTTTTTCTCGAAAGTATGTCAAGTAATACATCATTTTGTTCGTCTTGAAGCCAACAATTGAAATATATATGTATGTGTATACTTGCATCTAAATCTACGGCTTATGCTGCCCTTGACTGACTCTGACTGACTCTGACTGACTCTGACTGGCTCTGACTGACTCTGAAATGGATATATTGCATAGCTGAAGACATTTTTGTAGATGGATTAGGTAGGTCTTTAAGTCCTGAGAAAATGAGCAAAATCGGACAGAAATATTTTTTTTCCAAAAAATGAAATTCTACCAAGGGTCCCGGGACCCTTACGTGATTTTCAGCGTAAACTTTTTTCTCGAAAGTATGTCAAGTAATACATCATTTTGTTCGTCTTGAAGCCAACAATTGAAATATATATGTATGTGTATACTTGCATCTAAATCTACGGCTTATGCTGCCCCTGACTGACTCTGACTGACTCTGACTGACTCTGACTGGCTCTGACTGACTCTGAAATGGATATATTGCATAGCTGAAGACATTTTTGTAGATGGATTAGGTAGGTCTTTAAGTCCTGAGAAAATGAGCAAAATCGGACAGAAATATTTTTTTTCCATAAGATGAAATTCTACCAAGGGTCCCCCCTTACGTGATTTTCAGCGTAAACTTTTTTCTCGAAAGTATGTCAAGTAATACATCATTTTGTTCGTCTTGAAGCCAACAATTGAAATATATAAGTATGTGTATACTTGCATCTAAATCTACGGCTTATGCTGCCCCTGACTGACTCTGACTGACTCTGACTGGCTCTGACTGACTCTGAAATGGATATATTGCATAGCTGAAGACATTTTTGTAGATGGATTAGGTAGGTCTTTAAGTCCTGAGAAAATGAGCAAAATCGGACAGAAATATTTTTTTTCCAAAAAATGAAATTCTACCAAGGGTCCCCCCGTGGTTACGTGATTTTCAGCGTAAACTTTTTTCTCGAAAGTATGTCAAGTAATACATCATTTTGTTCGTCTTGAAGCCAACAATTGAAATATATATGTATGTGTATACTTGCATCTAAATCTACGGCTTATGCTGCCCCTGACTGACTCTGACTGACTCTGACTGACTCTGACTGGCTCTGACTGACTCTGAAATGGATATATTGCATAGCTGAAGACATTTTTGTAGATGGATTAGGTAGGTCTTTAAGTCCTGAGAAAATGAGCAAAATCGGACAGAAATATTTTTTTTCCAAAAAAATGAAATTCTACCAAGGGTCCCCCCTTACGTGATTTTCAGCGTAAACTTTTTTCTCGAAAGTATGTCAAGTAATACATCATTTTGTTCGTCTTGAAGCCAACAATTGAAATATATATGTATGTGTATACTTGCATCTAAATCTACGGCTTATGCTGCCCCTGACTGACTCTGACTGACTCTGACTGACTCTGACTGGCTCTGACTGACTCTGAAATGGATATATTGCATAGCTGAAGACATTTTTGTAGATGGATTAGGTAGGTCTTTAAGTCCTGAGAAAATGAGCAAAATCGGACAGACATATTTTTTTTCAAAAAAATGAAATTCTACCAAGGGTCCCCCCTTACGTGATTTTCAGCGTAAACTTTTTTCTCGAAAGTATGTCAAGTAATACATCATTTTGTTCGTCTTGAAGCCAACAATTGAAATATATATGTATGTGTATACTTGCATCTAAATCTACGGCTTATGCTGCCCCTGACTGACTCTGACTGACTCTGACTGACTCTGACTGGCTCTGACTGACTCTGAAATGGATATATTGCATAGCTGAAGACATTTTTGTAGATGGATTAGGTAGGTCTTTAAGTCCTGAGAAAATGAGCAAAATCGGACAGAAATATTTTTTTTCCAAAAAATGAAATTCTACCAAGGGTCCCCCCTTACGTGATTTTCAGCGTAAACTTTTTTCTCGAAAGTATGTCAAGTAATACATCATTTTGTTCGTCTTGAAGCCAACAATTGAAATATATATGTATGTGTATACTTGCATCTAAATCTACGGCTTATGCTGCCCCTGACTGACTCTGACTGACTCTGACTGACTCTGACTGGCTCTGACTGACTCTGAAATGGATATATTGCATAGCTGAAGACATTTTTGTAGATGGATTAGGTAGGTCTTTAAGTCCTGAGAAAATGAGCAAAATCGGACAGAAATATTTTTTTTCCAAAAAATGAAATTCTACCAAGGGTCCCCCCTTACGTGATTTTCAGCGTAAACTTTTTTCTCGAAAGTATGTCAAGTAATACATCATTTTGTTCGTCTTGAAGCCAACAATTGAAATATATATGTATGTGTATACTTGCATCTAAATCTACGGCTTATGCTGCCCCTGACTGACTCTGACTGACTCTGACTGACTCTGACTGGCTCTGACTGACTCTGAAATGGATATATTGCATAGCTGAAGACATTTTTGTAGATGGATTAGGTAGGTCTTTAAGTCCTGAGAAAATGAGCAAAATCGGACAGAAATATTTTTTTTCCAAATAATGAAATTCTACCAAGGGTCCCCCCTTACGTCATTTTCAGCGTAAACTTTTTTCTCGAAAGTATGTCAAGTAATACATCATTTTGTTCGTCTTGAAGCCAACAATTGAAATATATATGTATGTGTATACTTGCATCTAAATCTACGGCGTATGCTGCCCCTGACTGACTCTGACTGACTCTGACTGACTCTGACTGGCTCTGGCTGACTCTGAAATGGATATATTGCATAGCTGAAGACATTTTTGTAGATGGATTAGGTAGGTCTTTAAGTCCTGAGAAAATGAGCAAAATCGGACAGAAATATTTTTTTTCCAAAAAATGAAATTCTACCAAGGGTCCCCCCTTACGTGATTTTCAGCGTAAACTTTTTTCTCGAAAGTATGTCAAGTAATACATCATTTTGCTCGTCTTGAAGCCAACAATTGAAATATATATGTATGTGTATACTTGCATCTAAATCTACGGCTTATGCTGCCCCTGACTGACTGTGACTGACTCTGACTGACTCTGACTGACTCTGAAATGGATATATTGCATAGCTGAAGACATTTTTGTAGATGGATTAGGTAGGTCTTTAAGTCCTGAGAAAATGAGCAAAATCGGACAGAAATATTTTTTTTCCAAATAATGAAATTCTACCAAGGGTCCCCCCTTACGTGATTTTCAGCGTTAAATTTTTTCTCGAAAGTATGTCAAGTAATACATCATTTTGTTCGTCTTGAAGCCAACAATTGAAATATATATGTATGTGTATACTTGCATCTAAATCTACGGCGTATGCTGCCCCTGACTGACTCTGACTGACTCTGACTGACTCTGACTGGCTCTGGCTGACTCTGAAATGGATATATTGCATAGCTGAAGACATTTTTGTAGATGGATTAGGTAGGTCTTTAAGTCCTGAGAAAATGAGCAAAATCGGACAGAAATATTTTTTTTCCAAAAAATGAAATTCTACCAAGGGTCCCCCCTTACGTGATTTTCAGCGTAAACTTTTTTCTCGAAAGTATGTCAAGTAATACATCATTTTGCTCGTCTTGAAGCCAACAATTGAAATATATATGTATGTGTATACTTGCATCTAAATCTACGGCTTATGCTGCCCCTGACTGACTCTGACTGACTCTGACTGACTCTGAAATGGATATATTGCATAGCTGAAGACATTTTTGTAGATGGATTAGGTAGGTCTTTAAGTCCTGAGAAAATGAGCAAAATCGGACAGAAATATTTTTTTTCCAAAAAATGAAATTCTACCAAGGGTCCCCCCTTACGTGATTTTCAGCGTAAACTTTTTTCTCGAAAGTATGTCAAGTAATACATCATTTTGTTCGTCTTGAAGCCAACAATTGAAATATATATGTATGTGTATACTTGCATCTAAATCTACGGCTTATGCTGCCCCTGACTGACTCTGACTGACTCTGACTGACTCTGACTGGCTCTGACTGGCTCTGACTGACTCTGAAATGGATATATTGCATAGCTGAAGACATTTTTGTAGATGGATTAGGTAGGTCTTTAAGTCCTGAGAAAATGAGCAAAATCGGACAGAAATATTTTTTTTCCAAAAAATGAAATTCTACCAAGGGTCCCCCCTTACGTGATTTTCAGCGTAAACTTTTTTCTCGAAAGTATGTCAAGTAATACATCATTTTGTTCGTCTTGAAGCCAACAATTGAAATATATATGTATGTGTATACTTGCATCTAAATCTACGGCTTATGCTGCCCCTGACTGACTCTGACTGACTCTGACTGACTCTGACTGGCTCTGACTGACTCTGAAATGGATATATTGCATAGCTGAAGACATTTTTGTAGATGGATTAGGTAGGTCTTTAAGTCCTGAGAAAATGAGCAAAATCGGACAGAAATATTTTTTTTCCAAAAAATGAAATTCTACCAAGTGTCCCCCCTTACGTCATTTTCAGCGTAAACTTTTTTCTCGAAAGTATGTCAAGTAATACATCATTTTGTTCGTCTTGATGCCAACTATTGAAATATATATGTATGTGTATACTTGCATCTAAATCTACGGCTTATGCTGCCCCTGACTGACTCTGAATGACTCTCACTGGCTCTGACTGACTCTGAAATGGATATATTGCATAGCTGAAGACATTTTTGTAGATGGATTAGGTAGGTCTTTAAGTCCTGAGAAAATGAGCAAAATCGGACAGAAATATTTGTTTTCCAAAAAATGAAATTCTACCAAGGGTCCCCCCTTACGTGATTTTCAGCGAAAACTTTTTTCTCGAAAGTATGTCAAGTAATACATCATTTTGTTCGTCTTGATGCCAACTATTGAAATATATATGTATGTGTATACTTGCATCTAAATCTACGGCTTATGCTGCCCCTGACTGACTCTGACTGACTCTCACTGGCTCTGACTGACTCTGAAATGGATATATTGCATAGCTGAAGACATTTTTGTAGATGGATTAGGTAGGTCTTTAAGTCCTGAGAAAATGAGCAAAATCGGACAGAAATATTTTTTTTCCAAAAAATGAAATTCTACCAAGGGTCCCCCCTTACGTGATTTTCAGCGTAAACTTTTTTCTCGAAAGTATGTCAAGTAATACATCATTTTGTTCGTCTTGATGCCAACTATTGAAATATATATGTATGTGTATACTTGCATCTAAATCTACGGCTTATGCTGCCCCTGACTGACTCTGACTGACTCTCACTGGCTCTGACTGACTCTGAAATGGATATATTGCATAGCTGAAGACATTTTTGTAGATGGATTAGGTAGGTCTTTAAGTCCTGAGAAAATGAGCAAAATCGGACAGAAATATTTGTTTTCCAAAAAATGAAATTCTACCAAGGGTCCCCCCTTACGTGATTTTCAGCGAAAACTTTTTTCTCGAAAGTATGTCAAGTAATACATCATTTTGTTCGTCTTGATGCCAACTATTGAAATATATATGTATGTGTATACTTGCATCTAAATCTACGGCTTATGCTGCCCCTGACTGACTCTCACTGACTCTGACTGGCTCTGACTGACTCTGAAATGGATATATTGCATAGCTGAAGACATTTTTGTAGATGGATTAGGTAGGTCTTTAAGTCCTGAGAAAATGAGCAAAATCGGACAGAAATATTTTTTTTCCAAAAATGAAATTCTACCAAGGGTCCCCCCTTACGTCATTTTCAGCGTAAACTTTTTTCTCGAAAGTATGTCAAGTAATACATCATTTTGTTCGTCTTGATGCCAACTATTGAAATATATATGTATGTGTATACTTGCATCTAAATCTACGGCTTATGCTGCCCCTGACTGACTCTGACTGACTCTCACTGGCTCTGACTGACTCTGAAATGGATATATTGCATAGCTGAAGACATTTTTGTAGATGGATTAGGTAGGTCTTTAAGTCCTGAGAAAATGAGCAAAATCGGACAGAAATATTTGTTTTCCAAAAAATGAAATTCTACCAAGGGTCCCCTCTTACGTGATTTTCAGCGTAAACTTTTTTCTCGAAAGTATGTCAAGTAATACATCATTTTGTTCGTCTTGATGCCAACAATTGAAATATATATGTATGTGTATACTTGCATCTAAATCTACGGCTTATGCTGCCCCTGACTGACTCTGACTGACTCTGACTGACTCTGACAGACTGACTCTGACAGAATGACTCTGGCAGACTGACTCTGGCAGACTGACTCTGACAGACTCTGACTGACACTGACTGACACTGACTGACACTGACTGACTCTGAATGACTCTGAATGACTCTGACTGACTCTGACTGGCTCTGACTGACTCTGACTGACTCTGACTGACTCTGACAGACTGACTCTGACAGACTGACTCTGACTGACACTGACTGACACTGACTGTCACTGACTGACTCTGAATGACTCTGAATGACTCTGACTGACTCCGAATGACTCTGACTGACTCTGACTGACACTGACTGACACTGACTGGCTCTGACTGACTCTGACTGACTCTGACTGACTCTGACAGACTGACTCTGACAGACTGACTCTGACAGACTGACTCTGACTGACTCTGACTGACACTGACTGTCACTGACTGACTCTGAATGACTCTGAATGACTCTGACTGGCTCTGACTGGCTCTGACTGGCTCCGACTGGCTCTGACTGACTCTGACTGACTGACACTGACTGACACTGACTGACACTGACTGACACTGACTGGCTCTGACTGACTCTGACTGACTCTGACAGACTGACTCTGACAGACTGACTCTGACAGACTGACTCTGACAGACTGACTCTGACAGACTGACTCTGACAGACTGACTCTGACAGACTGACTCTGACAGACTGACTCTGACAGACTGACTCTGACAGACTGACTCTGACAGACTGACTCTGACAGACTGACTCTGACAGACTGACTCTGACAGACTGACTCTGACAGACTGACTCTGACAGACTGACTCTGACAGACTGACTCTGACTGACACTGACTGTCACTGACTGACTCTGAATGACTCTGACTGACTCTGACTGACTCTGACTGACTCTGACTGACACTGACTGACACTGACTGACTCTGACTGACTCTGACTGACTATGACTGACCATGACTGACTTTGACTGACTTTGAATGACTCTGACTGACTTTGAATGACTCTGAATGACGCTGACTGACTCTGACTGACTCTGACTGACTCTGACTCTGGCTTAATTAGGTTAATCGGAGAGACAATTCTTTTTTCGAAGAACTTGCGTGATTATTGCGAAAACCTCGGGAAACATTCAAAATAGATATATTGCATAGCTGAAGACATTTTCGTCGATGGGGTAGGTAAGACTTTAAGTCCTGAAAAAATGAGAAAATCGGAGAGAAATATTTTTTTTCTGAAAATGAAATTCTATCAAGGGTCAATACCTGTACGTGATTTTTAGCGAAAACTTTTATCACGTAAATATGTCAAGTAATACATCATTTTGTTCGTCTTGATGAACACTATTGAAATATATATATATATATGTATACTTCGGCTTATGCTGACTCTGTCAGTCAGAGTCAGTCAGAGTCATTCAGAGTCAGTCATAGTCAGTCACAGTCAGTCACAGTCAGTCACGGTCAGCACAAGCCGTTGATCTAGATGAAAGTATACATATATATATATATTTCAATAGTTTTTATCAAGGCGAACAAAATGATGTATTACTTAACAAATTTACGTTAAAAACGTTTTCGCTAAAAATCACGTATGGGGGGACCCTTGGTAGAATTTCAATTTTCGAAAAAAAATATTTCTCTCCTATTTTGCTCATTTTTTCAGGACTTAAAGTCTTACCTAATCCATCGACGTAAATGTCTTCAGCTATGCGATATATCCATTTTAAATGTTTCCCGAGGTTTTCCCAAAAATCACGTAAGGGTGGACCCTTATGAGAATATCTGTCTTCGAAAAAAGAATTGTCTCTCCGATTATCCTAATTAACCCAGAGTCAGTCAGAGTCAGTCGGGGTCAGTCGGGGTCAGTCGGAGTCAGTCGGAGTCAGTCGGAGTCAGTCGAAGTCAGTCGGAGTCAGTCGGAGTCAGTCGGTTAAATCTTCAATATTCAACATGTTTTGACTCAATGAAGATGTGCCACAAACCCATGATAGAATTTCATTTTCGGAAAAAAATAGTTCTCTCCGATTTTGCTAATTTTTTCAGGACTTAAAGACTTACCTACTCCATCGACGAAAATGTCTTCAGCTATATATCCATTTTTAATGTATCCCGAGGATTTCGCAAAAATCACGTAAGGGGGAGCCTTATGAGAATTTCTATCTTCGAAAAAATAATTGTCTCTCCGATTAACCTAATTAACCCAGAGTCAGTCAGAATCATTCAGAGTCAGTCAGAGTCAGTCAGAGACAGTCAGAGTCAGTCAGAATCAGCATAAACCGTAGATTTAGATGAAAGTATACATATATATATATATTTCAATAGTTTTCATCAAGACGAACAAAATGTTGTATCTGAAACTCGATTGCCTATGTACAAACTGACCGATAATTGAAATGCTTGCTTACTGCGAATTTGGGGTTGCGTATCGAATATTCCCTAAAATTCCCAGGAATACTCTACATGTATATCGAAAGTTGAGGTTCACCGTCAGTTCAACTTTACCCGTTGCAAATATTTGTAAAGTAATCGGTTAAATCTTCAATATTCAACATGTTTAGCCTCAATGAAGATGTGCCACAAACATTTTATTTTGATTCATGGAGTGTTTGCGTAACAGTATGCTGTTGTATGTTCGTACCCTTTATTTCGGAGGAATTACGATAACCGCCATATTACATTAACCATTAGGCGTATCTTCGGCGGAGTTCATCCGGCAGCTTACGGCCGTTTCCGTTAATTCTAGTAAAAGGTATGTAGCTTTGTGTCACAGAAAATAGAATTCTGCTTAAGTCAGTGCTAGGAGGCATTGGCAAGTGTTGCATATTTCATTACTGCCAACGAACAGTCTTAATGTACATTTACCGGTTCAATTACTTTTCTCCTTGTAAAGCAGATCCCAATAACTGCAGTTAAAAGAACAGTATTGACAGCTCAATTGTTTTTCTAAGGAATTTGCAGAGGGAGGTGGTTGCGGGGGGGGAGGTCAGGTGTCAAAGGGAAAACAAGTCACAATCCATTTACTGCAGAATGTGTGACCGGGGCCGGTTCGAATCTGATAAGCTCCGATATTTAGTTTGTAACGTTACCGCTGACAACTGGTCGTGTAATAAATGACGCAAATCTAATCTCTAAATATACAGGCTCGTGTCGCACTATGCATTGTGGGTCATGTCCCACAAACCATGCTATAGTATGTGTGTATATATATATTCTGGGTCAAATTCAAATAGAAATTGGGACCACTAATACAAACTACTCCCGGGGTTATAGGGGGGCATTCTTCATGTCTGGGGGTCAATATATTCTGACCTTGACCTGACCCCTAACCCTCTACGAATTAAAAAGAAGAGGCCCGAAATGAAAATGTCACATCCAGGGTCCATATTTGCCCTGACATAAGTTAAGCTAATTTCAGTAACGTTCATAGCGATTCTAAATATAGGTCAATTTCGGCCATCTTGGTCTCAAATGATGCCCACCCATATGAGGTAGACACATGGGTATACTCATGGTCACAAATTTTAATATAAGGAAGTTATGCCATTTTTCCAGGTCAACTTCTGTTATAGTTTTGGGTCCAATTGTCCCTGAGTTCTTATTAGCTATTAAAATTTTAATACCACCTAGGGGACCGAAAATAGCCACTTTTCCGTGTATTCGGGTGTCACTAGGACACAATTTGCGGTTTAAGGTCGGAAATTTTGCATGCAATTGTTGTCACAACACATTCATGACAATTTCAGAAAAATCAGACCGTTTGTCCGTCAGTACGAGCCAATACTTATGTCCGCGTCGGGAAAAGTCGGAGCTTTTTTTCGCAATTTTCAACAACTTTCACTGTATGTACAGTTGGGCAAATATTTTAATGCGTACAACGGACAAACACATAAATTTATATTAAGTATCTCAAAGTTTTTGGGTACTGTACTGCCATGCAATATTATTAACAGCAATAAAAAGAATTTCTACAGTGTCCGTTCGCATGTCCGTACGCTAGCTTCATTATGTACCATAAGCGGCATGCCCTATTTCCTATAGAACAAGCCAATTGTACACTTTTAAATGTTAATAAAACTCTTATTCGTCAAGATACGGACACAAATCTACCATTAATCGAAAGATAATTAAACAATCTTTACAACAACACCAATATCATATACATGTATTATATATCGTCCTTTCGTCCGTCTGTCCGTTCTTGACGTAAAACAAATTACGATCGGTCAATTTTCACTGACAAATCCTACCTAGTCCCTTTAAAGCCATACCACTATCTTAATATAAATCTAAACAAAGTATCATTGTAAAGGTATTGAGTATATCTATAAACGTATTCTACGATATGAAATATTTGACCGTTCGTCCGTCCGCTCTAAAAATAAAACCAACCTGTCGTAAATGAGTTCCGGCCTGTATCATTCCGACGGCTCGGGCGTGTTCTTCTTCAGTCATTCTCACCATGTTTTGTGTTTTTCAAACAGGATTTCCATCAGCAATGACAAAAGTGTACACGAACACGTGCAAATGTGTCCATGCCCCGCACGTGCAAAACGTCAATACGCCTAATACGATTAATTTCATAGTGAGCCGGCTAAAAAAATCAATAATTCGCTGCATTACCTGTTCAAATATCGGTATGTGTAATTTTGTGTGAATACATGCATTATTAGAAAAATAATAATACAATATAAACTGACCGATTAGGAATTTTGTTGAGTGTATATATCGACTGCTATATAATTTTTCCAAGACTTTTTAATGAAACCATCACCTCATGTATGTATTGAAGGTCATTTCGGATAAATATTTGAGTCTAGAAATGATGCTAGTAACTTAAATTTAGATTGTCGTGTTGACATTGTAACTTAAATGTCCACTTCAGTTTTGTGTGCGTGTTTCAGGACGGTGTCTTCTTATAGCATAATATTGTGCTGCCTCATTTTGATAATCGCATTACCCTGCCACTAGGTCAATCTGTACTGGTGCGACCCTTAAAATGACGACCATGACGACCAGTGGTTAACTTGAATACGGAGTGTCTTTTTTACACCGCGGCTTAGGATCGATCACAAGACCGTTCTCATTCGTTTTGTGATACCAATTTTGCGTCCAGTCTCAGATGAGAAAAATCTCAGCATTTTAACAGCAATATTTGAGCAGAGATTTAGCTCAGATTGAGATGCTTCGGGAGATCTGGGTCAAGTTGGATGCCAGATAACAACTAAACAATATATTGTCCAGTATTTTTTATTGTAAGTCAATAAAATTCAATCAATGAAACAATAAGTAATACAAATAAATTATACATCTCAACACAACGTGAGATGAAAGAAAACAACTTTATATTTGATACAGAGTAACATTTATTTGAAGGAATGGTGCTAAACCACTTTAACTCAAGAGTTTGTTCGATTCAGGGTCAAATCAGCCCACTTCAAATCTCGGCCCGGTCCTACTCGGCCCACTTACTAACTTGGCCTGGTCCAACTCAGCCCAATAATTGAAGCGATATATATAAGTGTTGAATTTTGATACATTGATCATTAATATTTACGTTAAAACCAATTAAATGTAAGTTGAAAACATACCCTAGATTGAATATTCCCAGTGCATTTAAGATTCGCAATGGAGTGGAAATTTCCCTGTGAAATGTAGATATGATTTGAACATGTTTGTCACACAGTTTTTACTCAAAGCAATTATGATACGTATATCTTTCACATTGTATCATTATTTTATTCTTTATAGATTTGTAACAAAGTAGACCATATGAAAACCTTTAATATTGATTTCATTATATTGGTATAAATAACAAACAATACATAAATAATGAATTCAGATAAAGCACAGATAACGAAAGATGAACACACAATTAAACAAAACATAAAATAAAATACATGTAACTATCACCTTCTTTAGTATGCCGAAGGTGTGAACAACTTTGCCTTTTCATTTCACTTCAAAATTGGGCCGAGAAGGACCGGGCTGAGAAGGACTGGGCTGAGATTGGAAGTGGGCCAAGTTGACCCTTTACCCTTTGTTCAAGTTACAATAGTTTAGCAGAAAGCCCTCTATATATAAAATTGACTCCACAAAGGTCATAAATATGTTAACACACAAATGAAGCACAGGTCTCTAGAAATTATCTTTATATACAGTTGTCCCGGACAAGTGTACATGTTAATTTTGACTTGACCGATATGAGAGGCTACTTGTACAAGCATAGATTAGGGTACGAATTAACAGTTAAATAGGCGTGCATAACAGACTTAAGTCCAACTCAACTGTTGGTAGCCCGAATCGGCAATTAGACAAGTCCAGGACGTTGGGCTAGTGGATTTCTAGAGCCCAAAAGCACATTTTTATTATAACATCACAGTACAGTCTTCACTAGTTGATTCAATATCATATAGACTATTGAGAATATCTTTGTAAATATTGAAGAAAGAACTCTCAGATCTATACTTTAGATCAGTTTTCAGTTTATGCACACGTCTTGGATTTGAAACGAAAAGTCTATGTAAACTGTCCACAAGATTACTGTATGTAAAATGTCCTATATCTGTACTTTGTCTGAAATAGAACAAGAAATCAACCATTTGTATAGTAAATATTGACCATTTACATGTGCATTTAAAACAACATAATGTTTTGTCTACATAGTCATATCATGTCGGCCAAGTTTTAGACTTTACTCAACCCATAAGATTTACTCTGTTCAGATTTGAGGGTACAAAGTGGAATATCTCACTTAGTCTTGAGTATTTCTTGCGTTCCACCGAGTGTTAATCTTAGATTTCAGTGAAAATACAGACAGCTGACTGCAGACTAAAGGTTATATCCCCAGGCCCCAATAGTGACATCAAACACAGTGAAATCTATAACATTTTATACACCAAGTACAGTCAAACCTCACTTTAAGACCACCTCAAAATTCAAAACACAATTTTTCCATCTAGTTTTACTGTTTTGCTCTTTATTCAACCTCAATGTTAAGACCCTCTCAAAAAAAAGACCACTATTCAAGGGTTCCAATGGTGGTCTTATTATTGAGGCTTTAATGTATTGATGTAAGATTAGCTTACCCTACACGAGGTCAAACCTTATTGTATATAAAACTATTTATTTTAGAATTTTAACTATTGAAACCAAAATAATCCTAGTGCCTTACTACTGCAAAGAGTTATTTGTGCCCAAAGTAATGCTAGAAGAGGCCTCTGGTGTCCCCATTCATTCTAATAAAGGGGCTTCACTAGGGGCTGAATCTCAGGGGTCATTTTGATTAAATTTACCATTTTATAGCCAAATTACTTATAATTTAGAGAAAAAATTACTCTTGAGCCAGAATTCTTAGGGTAAAAATGTAACTATTTCAAAACTCCTGCTGTCAAAGTGTCAACTCCAAGTTAAAATGGAACCCCTGTGATAGCTGGAATATAGTTGTAACAGGACCCTAAATGTTTAAAGCCCCATTACAAAAGAGCTAGGCAGATCCATGAAAAAAATGCGTGTTCGGGAAAACAGTACACAAACATATACATGTATATGATGCATTTTATATAAGTTTAATAAAAATTAAGAAAAATCATCTAATCAAAATGATATCATACATATATTTATGTACCTCCATCTGTAGAGATTTCCGTTCGCATCCAACCCATACTCCGGTTCCATACTGTTAGCCCATGTCCATATATTGTTTAAATACATATCTAGTAGGTCATCCTCATAACAACACAAAGTACATAAAAGTTGTCTGTCACATTTCCATAGTCCACTGAAAATTAAATCCAGAAAAAATCATAACATGATTAAATCTTAGGATATTATCACAAGTTCTCTCTCTTTATCCCTTCTAGAGTTCTCTCCCTTTATACCTTCTATCATACATGTATATGTTCATATATATATTACTATACATATAGAATGGATAAAGGGAGATAACTCTATAAGGGATAAAGGGAGATAACTCTATAAGTGATAAAGGGAGATAACTCTATAAGGGATAAAGGGAGATAACTCTATAAGGGATAAAGGGAGATAACTCTATAAGGGATAAAGGGAAATAATTTGTGACAATCTCCTGTGGATAAAATCATGACTACAGAATGGGAAAATGCCTACAAGTTCACTTTCCTTAATTTATCTACCTATCATAACTTCAACAGGTGAAAGCAAAACTGGTGTATCTGCATATACATAAAGAAGCAGATTTGTATTGCTTTTACCCCTCAATTTAATTGTTACAGTTTTTCAGTGAACTAATATTCTCCTTGTTCTCATATAATTTCCCAAAATTCAGGTGATTCTTTATTTTAGTTTATCATATCAGTTATTTCAATATTGATAATTTCTTTCACACTAACAGTATTGAGATACAAACTACAGCTTTCACTAAAAGTGATATTAATACCTGTGCAATACCACTTTGTAAGAAGAAACAAGGTCCATAACTCTGCAACGCTTAGACTGAAATTTCAGTGGAATCCAATTAAAAGGGCGGAAGCATGTTTTTTTGCAACAGCCAGATGGATGGACCAACCAAAAGTAAGGAGATTCCTGTATAGTAGTCATACATGTATTACGATATGCCTGAAGCATACCATAATAAATTGCAATACTGTAGCAATGACTTACGTAGTGCAATATGTAGCATGATACCTTGCTTCATTAAACCAAGCTACGGTTGCAGATTTTTTTCTTACTTCATCACTTTTATTAAACTTTTATTCAAACTCTTTTTTTGTCTAAAAAGTTGTCAAAAAAATGCAACCTTCTAGCACTATGTAAAAAACAGTGTGATCATTTCATATTGCGGTACAATAAAGTTTGACTGCATACTGAATATACCAATATACATTCGGACCTTGTTCATTCAATTTACCAGGTCCAAAATTTTCTTTCAAACAACACATGGTATCAATAGCCCATTTCAATTGATGCGCTTAACAAGCATCGGGACCTGACGTCTATTTCGGATAATACCAAGTATTCAGATAGAAGGTTGTTGAATAAACGAGGTCTGACTGTACCAGAACATTGTAACACCCCTACTGTATAGTAAATAGATCTTAAATCTTAAAACTAGTTAACGCAGCTAGAATCCCAATATTATCTTACCAGTCAAAATCTATCGCTGATGAACATACCAACAACAAGAGTTTCCGCAGCAATTCCTCCGATGTATCAGTACACGTATCACAGTCAGTAAAAGCAAGAAGTAGATGAATTATAAGTTCCTGTAAAATTCAAAATGCATATATGGTGATTGCATATACAGAAAAACCTCAATAATAAGACCACCCATATGGGACCCTAGAAAACTGGTCTTCTTATTAAGGTGGTCTTATTATTGAGGTTGAATAAAGAGCAAAACAGTGAAAATGGACTTGAAAAATATTATTTTTGTAATTTTTAGGTGGTCTTATTATTGAGGCGAGGTTTTACTGTATGTAAAAAAAAAATGTTTATGCTCAAGTGTGCTGAAAGAATTTATTTTTCGAATAGTTCTTGAGCTGGCTCCCTAGGTACAGCAGTACTGGTACCTTGAGTGGTGTGGCTGCTACATAGGCCGGGCTCAAACCCACAACTTTTGTGCAGCCAGTTTACATGAACTTCAAGGACAATGCCAAAAAAATCTGATTCCATTTACTTGTGCTATTTTCAAAAAACAATTCGAAGACAGAACTATAGTTCATTTTGAATGTTTGTGGAGTATTTACAATTTCCGTACAGAGTATGTTATTGTTACAAGAAATGGTATCCACGAATGCACTGCAGAACATCGTAAAAGAAACACACACAAAAAAACTAACCCATCCAGTGTTGATTTTCTGCAATTCATTGAAAATCTTCTCCAGAAATCTGTCATACCTGAAATGAATTATTTGCAGAATGAGTAGAGTATTTGACTTTTACTTAATATGGTGTTAATGTTATTTTCTCCCCCCATTAAGCCTATTGTTGCTAGCCTTCTCCACTAGTTCCGTGATGTATTCCATCCATTCAATTCCCTCCATGTTTGTCCTCCTTAATTCTCCTTATTGTCAGCCAGGCTATTCTTTGCACCCCTGTTCCCTTTCGTATTTACCCTTGCACCTCCTCAATGCCTGATGTTTTATGGACTGTTGATTTCCCAGAGATGTGTGGGGGAGGCCTTGACTTGTGTACGTGGCATTCCCTGAAGCAACTTATTCTCTCTTTCATCAACAGTGAGGTGTCAGGTTTAAGCAATAATTGACTTTCTCATCTCACTGTAACTGACAAGGCCAAAGTGCTATTTTCTATGTTTGTACATAGTTAACATTAAAGCTTAAATGCAAATTCAATGATAACTAAAAACCTCCCCAACACTAAACGTGTCCATTCATTAAATGCTTTTTAATGTTGCTGTATATGCAAAGCTACAATATTGCGTGTCATTGAATTAAGATATCAGGGCTGTCATTGATACCATCAATATTAATATATCAACAATCAATACTTGATACACATCAATATTAATATATCAACAATCGATACTTGATACACACAAATATTGATATATGGCAGGAAAATACAGGAGAATGGGTAGAGTGTAAAATGTGCCAAAATAACATAACCATATTTCTTTTTAAATGACAGAATTTTCTTTTTTGTATCAAAAAATTGTCAATATTTTAAAAAAACGCTTCAATCTGGGAAGAGTTAATGGAGTATTTTAAAATTGAAAAATGTCCTAATCATTGATAAGATTAAATATTCATAAAAGTTTGAGAACTTAAGTCACAATTTTTAAATGCTTATGGCTACAATTGTTAACATATATAAACTATACTAAACAGACCAAGTTTAATTCAAATGACTCATTCAAAGTGGAAAAAAATTATTGTATTGTAATATATATAAAATACAACAAAACAGTTGCAAAATCAATAGAAAAATGTAAACAGGATATTTTCAAAGCTTTCTTATTGTAAAGCAAATAAAATACTTCACATGAAACTAACTTGATTTATCAATAACAGTTTTTTGCATGTTCATGTAGAGAGGTGAATCACTGTTTGAAACCGACAGAAAGCAATACAAAAGATCAGGCATACGTATAAATAATTTGTTTTCAGATTTTTGACAATGAAAAAAACAGACGATATATAAAAAATTGAGCTAAGGCAAGTACCTTTGTTTTCAATACATGTTCTCATGTGGCCAAGTGGTTAAGGCATCCATGAAGGTCGAAGGTTCGAATCCTAGTAGGGGTCCATTCCGATATGGCCAGTTGGTGAGGAGCCAGCTATTTAATTAACAGTTACTGTGTGCCTACATGCCTGGTGTCTGGCATTAAAGTAAAGGAATCGGGAAGTAAATGTGCTCAGACAGAGGTGTCACATAAGTCAGAAATGGCTGGGCCTTTAAACAGGGGTGACACTATAATAAATAAGCATTTTATAATCTCATTCTAAGCATACCTGTGTTTACTATATGTACAAGTTTCCTGGAGATTCATCAACCTTTCTACAATATGTTTTGCTTGTACATGAATGTTCTTATCTTCAAATGATATGTCTTCTCCTAAAAGCTTATAAACTCTGCATGACGTGTGGGAGGATTTCCCGAAATCATTCAGCCAGCTCTGCAAAACGAAAATACAAATGATTTTGAATACTGAACGCTAGCTTTTAGCAAAATTAAACCTTTTAGTTGAAGTGAAAATATTGATACATTCTGCTGTACTGAACCACAGGAGATTGTCACAAGTTCTTTCCATTATCCCCTCTAGAGTTCTCTCCCTTTATCACTTTCAGTACTATATATACTACAGAAGGGATAAAGGGAGATAACTCTAGAAGGAATAAATGAAGAGAACTTGTGACAAACTCCTGTGGACTGTTCAGATTGGATTCACCAAATTGTCAAACTACTCTATATTCATTAATAATGTTGAAAGAAAATGTGAAGTGAATATATTATGTTTGGATTGAAGTAATCATAAATTATTTCAATAAAATTGTCGATTTATTCTGTATACATTAATACAAAGATTGAAGGAATATCTGAAGAGAATTGTCTAAAATAAGAACATCATTTATCACTACACTTAAACATTTTAATCAGAGAATTAGCTTTTGTATTTTCATATTTATGTCATAGACTACAAGATAATGATTTTACACATCAATGCAAAAATGACCCAATATTTAAAGGGACACAACTCCTTCTGTCTTGCTTGCAGTTTCATTGAGTTCATCCCCATTTTGCTAACTGGTTTCACAATAGAGTAATACTTAATTATCCTTTATATTTGTTTTCAATTACAGCATGAACTCATACTAAATTAGATTCTGAGTGAGAGTCTTATTTTCGTGATCAAAACAGATTTAGATACCAGTTCACATATTTACTTGTTCAAAACAATCATTTCCAAGTTTTTTCAAGGCCACAAGTATTTGTGATGGAGTGTCTTGGTTTTGGCATAGTGCCTGAAAGGAAATAAAACATGAATAAAATGAAAATGCCGTAAAACAACAGAATACAAGACATATCCTGACACAAAGGTTTATAAAATTTTTACAGTATTTTGCTTTTCGACAATCGACAGCATATAAGTTATAACAGATGAATTAATTTCATGACACATGCTATATTTTGAGACGCCAATATTCTGAATTCTATAAACAAAGCAACAAAACCAAATTCTTCAGCTTAAAATAGTGTTCAAATTCAATAAAGTCAGTGCTAAGGATGGTAAGATATCAAACGATAAAGGTACAAAAACTTGTACTGGTAGATATAAATATATAATAATGTCTCATTTATCCTAGAAAAATCTTAAATGTTTACCATACCTTGCATAGATACTGCACTGAATCTCTCAACATCAAGAGATCAATTTGAATTAAGGAGACTGGATTTAATAGAATAGTTAGCGACTTAATATGTTTGTTTAGCTCATCTCTATACAGTTTGTCCCTAGTCTCTTCTTCTACCTGAAACACAGAATATGAGTATGATTACTATTTAATACCAGTAACATTTGACAATTAGGATAAACTTAATAGTTTTATTAATATTACTTACACATAAGTACATTCCCAATGCCAAAAATTATATATTTTTTCTTAAATTGAATGTAAAAAATCCCCATACATCAAGAAGAAATAGTTTGGTTCAATTTAGCCAAAAATTTACAAACTTAGAGGCTCTTTCTACAATATGCAGTTTATAAAAATAACAATTGTTGATTGATTAATCACTACATCCTTTACTTGCATTCTTTAAATTTTGCTGTAATTTATAGGCTTTTCCCCTAATTTCTATGCTAAATGTGCAAACACAATTCCCAGTTTGAAGGGTATGGGTCATTTCCCCAAAATAGCCACAATAAACCCCAAGTACAGTAATCTTTGAATATAGCCAATGCAGATGTCTGATAAACTTGAATAAGTTATAACCCGTGCTCTAAACATAGACTCAGAAAAAAAGATGATAAAAATAATAAGTTAAACTCATAACAAGAAAATATATATGTACTTCATAAAAGTAGTGCTAACATTGCTCTGTATGGTAATGCAAGTCAACTTATTACCTTCATGCAGAACTTTGCCCATTTCAATGCATTGTTAAATGACTGTAGGTCCCATTGTCTGACATGACTATGATGAGCTTGTGACAAAATGTTAGCAAAGGTATAAACATTCTTCACAACTTCATTCAATGCCATGGTATCTGAAATGTAGGAGTATATACTTGTTATGAACAAACTTATTCTCTGAGCTACCAAGGCCCTTTTGGTGTTGAGTCCATCTCCCTGAAGTTGTGATCAATCTTTTATGAACGTAACATAATGTCTGCTCAAAGTTGTATCCTTTGATAATGATTAAATCTCTAGTGATAGTAGCCTAATAGGTCACAAACAAATCATTGAAATTTACAACACACAAGATACTGTTAAGAGATAATTAAGTTATAATTAGTTTATTATGAGCAAATATAATATTTACTGGTATACCATAATAGCATTAACATTTGTAGGCAATTTATTGTCATGAGGAATGGAACTTGTTTGATGCTGAAGACTAAGGGGTCAACTGGTTAGAAGAGAAAGGTACGGATTTGGTACATAATTTGTAATGTAACATAATAAATAACATGAAATAATTCACTTTTCAATCAGTCCAAATGCTTATTTTAAATAAAATTCATACAGTACAATAACTTGAATAAGTTAACATAATAATAATAATGCAAGAATTTGAAGACGAGATACTATCTACATAATTATATGGTATACCACGGAGGGAAAACCACCTGGTAGTAAATCGGGAATTCTCACATATAAAGCGAACACGGTTACTCTTAATACCGAATAATACCGGATAATACCAAATAATACCGAATAATTTGAAATAAATAACTACATAATAATACATTTTTTCTGCAAATAATACTCATAATCGTATACTTTTGGGTGAAATATATATGAACATGGTATAAAAAACCTGTTTTTGGCATAATTATGGTGGTCTAAAAATGTCTGTTTCATATATTTTTGAGTGACCTCCCTTGAGAATGTATGGATTGTTTCCCTTGGTTTAATTGAGCTAATATTGGTCATTAAGTTTTTGTCCTAATATACTAGGTCCGCGATCTGATATTTGGCGCTTATTTGGTATCTTATGTACTTTGATGTCAGTAAAAAAATTAAAAAATATAATTATTATTTCCATTATTCCAATTTATTTTTACATTTTCTGTTCTTTCGTGAAAAACGGCTATTAAGAACAAACGTATATATTAATAAGAGCCGAACCAATAGGTCGCAGACTTGTATATCAATATAATGACATGATTCATGAAAACATGGACATATATGGTTTATATGTCCGTGATGAAAACAAATAAGAAAACATCACCTGTTCGTTTGTTATTTGTATTTCATATAACAAGGCTTTTAAGTATACTCACTATATATTTATAACTCACTGTACATAATAGACATGGTATCAAAACCAAACAGTGAAAGTAATTCATCAAACTACTGATCAGACACATTTTCTAAAGCATTTTATTACACATTTACACATAGACTGTATAAGGACCAAATGGTAAATCAAGGGAGACAACCACAATACAAATACGAAGGGAGAGAAATCTTTCATATCATAAAATGCTTGATTACAGCAATCAAAACAATAAAAAAATACCATTTTACACCATATTCATAATCATATATATTTCACCTCAAAGTATACGATTATGAGTGTTATTTGAAGAAAAAATGTATTATTCGATAGTTATTTCGAATTATTCAGTATTATTTGGTATTCTCGGGTATTATTCGGTATTAAGAGTAACCCAGCGAACACATAAACACATCACTACAGAGGCTGTTGAAAGTCGCCTAAAGAATCACCAACATCTAAATTCTAAGCTGCACAACAGGTACAGTATACATTACGTCATTACATGCACAAACATGATTCAAAGTACTACATTTAGTTTAATCATATTTTATTTGCTTATATTAGGTACATAATTTGTGAGTCTCAGACTGAAATATTGCCATTTATTGGCAATATATGAATAATTTCAATATGTATTCCTTGAAATTGCCTATTAAATGGTGATACATTTCGTAGGAAGAGCAGAAACCCCCTATCCAGTTTCGTAAGGTTTAGTATAATGATATCGATTAGTAACGCTAAGCGTCGATATTCGAAAATACCAACCTTGCAGTTAACCTTGCAATTGAACAACTTCGGCATTTCCACTTTCATATTCGCCGGGTTACTCGTCTACCATTTTGACCAAAATCACGTGACTTGTAAAAGGTTACAATAAAAGTTAGGTATTCCGGAACGTTACTGTCCGTGTCGTCGTGATAAACGCCATGGACGAGCGTATTATGTTCATATATATAAGCTTCATCATGTATCGAATAATTAGTTCAACGGCTTATTGAAAGACCGTGCATATTCAATTCCACGGAATATCAAATAATATATCGTGTCACAGAGTCAGAAAACATAACTGATGTTTAAAAAATGTAAAAATGATATAATCTGTGAACTCGGTCCATATCAAGAAATGTTTGATAAGTTTACGTTATCAAGTTCCACAAACATATAAACCATGTGCAAGTGCTAATAATTCCAACGACACAAAATTTTGCCGTGCACTATCGCTTTGTTTCATTAAGATTTCGCATATTTTTCACAAAAGTATTAAATGTGTGGATATATACAGCCTTCACTAGCGGATGTAGGGGGTAACCATGCAGTAGGGGGCCTACCCATCCCTAATGTTTCCGTGGCTATCGTAAGCTTTTCCAACTGAGCTAATGCCAAATTATATAGCACAAGCCGTACAAGATTTCTATATCCAAGTCATCTGATTCAACGAGAGCCCACCTAAAAATATTACCTAAGT
Source organism: Mactromeris polynyma (assembly GCA_032209605.1). Lineage (NCBI taxonomy): Eukaryota > Metazoa > Mollusca > Bivalvia > Venerida > Mactridae > Mactromeris > Mactromeris polynyma. The sequence continues at coordinate 20,611,838 of JASFXZ010000006.1, read as the reverse complement.
TAATCATTATTTCACATACATGTACACACGGCTTCAACTACGCTGCCACACATCGCCTTGATTACAATGCCGTAACGTACACGGGGATAATGAAGGTATCAGAATAAGCGCCCGATGCTAAAGGAGAGTACACTTCAACGAGTTCCACGTTCGATGCAGGGTCGACTTGAGTATACAGGGGCGATCACTCTGCTTAGAAAGCAGAACTATACTTGATGTCTTGATAAATTCCTTACCCATAGAGACTGAGACACATCTCTCTCCACGCCGACTGCATTCGTTGTCTCTTTAGTAGGTATAGTACAAATTGAAGCAAGGTTCATCGTTGAAGACAATGGTATGCAAGTTCTCTTATGACGTCCGCACTCGGTAACCTGACACACAGACGTAACGTCAACATTTCTAGATATATTATATATTTATATTTCACTGTTGTAGAAGCTACGTGTCGTTATACATGTAGTACCTTTACTTCGGGTCGTTTGAAATCATATCAGAAGTATAAAATTTAAAACAATGAAAATCTTTTAGTTTACCCATCATGCTTACTGTCATTGGCAAACCTAACCGCTTGATTTTATTCCGCAGTAAGACAAGAATATATAGGCCTATATGTCGACACATTTTGTTTAAATTTCTCTTTTTAGTTGATAATGTTGAACATATGAATTCCCTACTGTAGTTTTCAATAGGTTTTAAGATTTATACATTGCATTTCCGTAGAGTGCAGCCTTCAGCATTTTTCTTAATTTAACATGTTTCAGTTATCTCCTCTTTAATACAAGAAATATCCCTACTTGGATCATTTTAATCAATGTTTATCATTCAATAGTTTGTTTTTTGTTTTTAGCAATGTGTAAGGACGACAGTGACTGTGGTTTGTGTATACAGCAGGTTCGAACTCTATCAAGCATAATTATGTGAAAATAGACCAGAGAATAATTATGCTAGTCCGCCATTTTGTATCTTTGAGAATCACACTAAGCTATGAAATAGTGATCTGAAACTTGGGACCAATATAAATGTGTACATACATTGGTCCCAGCTGAAACTAAGAACGGTTTTTGACATGCTTATATCGATAATATGTTTCGATAGCTCAAGTTATTTGAATCATAAATGTTATAACTGCTGCAATCAAAATCAACCCAAAATGTTTCCAGTAGCTTATAGGCAACTATTCGAAATAGTACTAGAAGGTTAGCAGTTTTGACCTGTATATAAGGGTGTGAAAAGGGATCACATTAATATGGCTACGTATAGTTTGCGTATAATGCCCCGGGGCATGAACATTTACTAAGGGGAGGTAAAGAAACTTAAATATGATATTTTTGTTTTTTTTATCAATTTCATTTTACGGTCAATTGTTACGAAACTTTGAGAATATATTGTTCAAAATCAGACTGACGCCTTCCATGAAAATACTTCGCATAAGCTGCTAAATTAAAATTACTGAACTTAATAATTCATCAATCAAGTCAATTTCTTCAAACCCGTTCGCAAGCTTTTTAAGAGTTGTATATAAAGTGTCCGTTTTTTGCATTTACCAACTGTCTAGTTGAATGTATAGCGTCTTTCTGCTTCGCACTTGACTTGGTCGGCGGTTGTTTCCCTATATCCCTTCTTCCCTCCTAGATAAGAAGGGGTAGCCGTTGACCTTGGCAGTGTCTTTTTTGGGAGTCGTATGTACGCTATTATTTCTGTTTGTCTCTTCTAAGAGACGAACAAACTGCATGATGCGTGTTTGTGGTCGCACGGTCATGATACGCTCACTGTCTGTTTCACATCCCCAACAATGTAGCAATTATAATATTTTTTTTAATTAAAGACATTTTCATTTTCAAATATGTTAAATTCATATGTTTATTACATGTCGTTCCATATTTCGTCATCATAAGTTTTGTCCATTTAGTTCTGAATTAAGTAAAAGTCACTGGCAACAGTTTGAAAGCCGTTTGCCGTCAAACCCTCGTATACCCTGTTCTTTATTGTATAATAAAGGACAGTGTATACGGGGTTTAACGGAAATCGGCTTTCAGTGTTACTCTGGTGCCAGTGGTAAAAGTAAACGTTCTATTTTTGTCACACACTCTTAGACGAACACAGACAGGGAGCGTATCATGACATTTTATTCCATTTCGTATGGTATCATACATCTACCGTGAAGAAGTTTATAAATAATTCAGAGGAAACATTTTCAAATTTTTACTGTTAATGGCAGAATATTTCAAATTATAATACACACCCGAACTGCACCAGTTTGGTGAATTACCTCCCTTTAATATATGCAAATTAACAAACCTTTTTAAATTAATTAAGGAAATTTATATAGCAAACACAAGCAAGGGAGGTGGTGGGTGAATGTTGCATGTTTACTAATATTTTAAAAGGAAATGCTTTCCGTTTATTTATTAAGTACGGAAATTACCGGAAACTTACGAAGACTAACCCGAACATTGTCGGACTTGGCCGAATGCAATAACCACGGACTGGTCGTCGACAGAACAGAACAGTATAAAGACGTGTAGAATCAAAGTACTGAGAGCACCTCTGGCAATAGTTGTTTCATATTTGCGGGTTGATAGGTTTATTTGGTTGACCTCAATGGGTTATAAAGGAATCTTTAGTGGTATGTTTAGATATTACATAAAGTGTTCAATCTTCTAGACTCATTAAGTGTAATGTTCTTATTTAGACGGTGGCATCTTGTGTATACTAGCACTAAGGGTCAGATATAATTATTGAACCATTTTTGGATGTATAGAAGACGACAAAACAAATACTGCATTTTAAAACTTGGAAAAAGCCTTGTAATTGTATGATATACTATTGTTTTATTAGTTGGTAAGGTGTCCATTTAGCTTGGGTTTGGCCTGTGATATCGTGGTGTGAGTAAGAGTCCTCGATAGCATATACTATACTATACTGTTTGTGTTACTGATATGTTGTTAAAATATAAGTGTGTAAGTCAAAATGGATTAATATTTTCAGAAAAGTTTAACAATGAAATTATTTATATGATGAAATTTACCTTCATGAATTCACAAACAATGTGTTGAAAATAGGATCAAAATCAATGAGACTCAGTTGAAATTTAGTTCAGTGTACTTTGAATTTCTTATTTCTGACATGTTGACATTGTTATCATTTAGCAACATACTTATACAGACGTAAAATTTTCTTATGCATCTGCCTGGATATCTTTTTATTTCATCCTATATATTATATTATGAGTAGTATGTAAAGACATGCTATTACACACAGGGCTGGTACATGTGTACGCATTTTGTTTGCTTTTTCATTTATACCTATTTCGTTGATCACTATTGTAATACTATTGAGCCTCCGTGGTCGAGTGATTATAGTCGCTGACCGCTGTGGGTTCGACTCCCACCCGGTATGAATTTATAAGTGAGGAAGCCATCTAGCTGACTTACGGAAGAGCGGTGGTTCTACCCAGGGGTCCGCATGGTGTCTTCCTCCACCCATATAGCTCGTCACTACATGAGCCTGACTGTTTATGTGATTCAAACCTCCATTACAAAATATTTCGTCAAATATGTTTACTTAGTCAAAAACTCATACATTCATGCTGAAATGAACTGAGAGTGACAAATACGCTTGTAAAACTTGTAAACTATTTACAGAACATATCGTTGTGGATGTCTGAGAAAACAATTAAATATACAAATTGAATCCTCGATCGATAATAAAGGAATTATTTTTCTTGAAAAGCTCCTTAAATGTTTTAGATATGGCCATAAACAAATGCAAGACTGACATGAAATTTATCAGAATATTGATTATATTGTCGTCAGAATCAACAGAGTTTGTGCCAGTGAAATGTAGATCTAATGTTTCCCCTGCTCGATGTATTGTATACTTTACGCCATTAAAACGCAACTAAAATTGCCGGCGTCCACATGGTGTAATTATAAAGAAATAATTATATTTTGATTATCGAACACAATTGCTTAAACTTAATTATGAAATATGAATACAAGTGCCATAGCATGATTTGTTTTTTATGAATGATTTACACATTTGTAACGATAAAACGCTTTTAAAATTTGGAACAAAATGAAGGTTAAGTGAAATAGTTGTTGTTGTAAATTGACGTACCTACGCGGACGAGGCAGTGAGAAGCCCACTGAAATAGCTAAATTGATAGTGTCCTCTTTGAGTGCTGGAGGTCGTGGGTGTGATCTCTGACGCGTTATACCAATGTCATGAAAATAGCACCGGTAGCTCATTTACAAGGCAGTCGGTATATAAAAGGTAGCATCAGGAGATAAATAAGCTATGGGGTTTTCCAGCTCAGGCTCCGATCTCCTGAAGTATCTCAATCTTGGCTAAATCTCAGCTCAAATTGTTGGTCGTAGAGATATCTCATCTGAGACTGGACTCAAAATCGGTATTACAACTCGATAATTAGATAGTTTTTGTCACAGAATTTTTTCAAGAGATGCAAAATGATATCTGTCTCACACTCAGGCTCTGATTTGAGCCAAATCTCAATATTGAGCTGAGATTTCTATTTGAGAAGCTTTGGGAGATCGGGGCCATGTATGTCTATGTTGGTGGATACCGCGTTGATCGCAAACGCGCCTTGTGTCTCATGTTACTTCTCTGTCATTGGCGACGTTAAATGAAGATGTTACAATCTGTATACGAATGCATAATGTACATTCGTATACAAGTGTATAATGTGCGGGCAATGGCTACCGTTGGAGTTAGCTTTGCTGTATATTGTATTCGTAATCAGAGTAGTTCGGAAAATTTACACACCGGGTATTACAGTACCACTTTTCTGAACGGGAAAATCAGGGGATTCTCCTTTCCTGCTTTCCGATCAGAAAGTGTGATACTATATTTAGATTTTTTTCCCGTTTTGCAAGCAAAACATCACTTTTTGATGTTTTTAGAAAATAGTGTGCCATAAGCGTTTTAATGTTTTTAAGAGACGAATTACCAAAATTTTAATGTACAACGTCTGCTGAATCTGAATAATAAATATTTTATTATAAATAAATAGAGTATGAAATACTTTATACAACAGAAACTTCATATTCAAGTTCATCTAAATCTTGTAGTTCTTTCTGAATTCGTCTTAAATCAGATTGTAACTTTCTAATTCTAGTCCTACGTTCATGTTCTATAATAGACCTTGCTCGTCGCACTCTCGGGACACTATGACCAACGTTTGTTGTTTCTATCTCTGATATTCGGCACTGCTCGTTACTCGACGGTACATTCAGAGTGTTTCCGAATTTCCGCTTACGTTTACTGCTCGGATCATAGTGACCAATGTCAGTCTCTCCATCACAACCTGTTATATCTGTAGGTGGCGCTGTTTGTTCATTGTCTACATTTGCCACAGGGACTTGAAACGACACAGATGCATACTCCTGTGGGGAATCTACGTCATCTGATACATGAGTGTCGGTTGTGCGTGATTCACTTTTCTCAGAACTCTGTTTTGAATCGGCCATATATTTAACACATTTCTTCTCCTCAACCGCTTCCTGTCTCATAAGCGGATGTGACGATTTGCTCCGTTCTAACGGCACGACCGGCGTCAATAATCCGTCGGGAGATGTCGGAGACGCCTTTAGATCTTCGTAATCATGTCGGAAATTAACACTACCCACACTGAATCTTGGACGCAATTTACACAATTTATTGTAAGCATAGTTAGTGGCTACACGAATACTCAATCTGTTCGATTGTCGACGTATTGGTTTTGACGACGACGTTTGATCGTCGGGGTCATTATCGGACCGATCTTCCGACACACCCATTGATCTATCACCGGCGTCGGATATTGAGCAACATCTGTAAAAGAAATAAAACATTCATTATATATCATAAGTATGTGAATGTTAACGTGGAACGTGGTTAATATTGAACACACTTCGTTCGAACCCCATGTAAGGCGTATGCTGATTGACAAAACGACCGAAGATCATTTAATCTCCACTTATGATTCGTCTTGGGTAGTTCTCAGTCGATTGCCGAAGATCAGGTTAGTAGATGTTGGTAACCTAGGAGCAACTGACCGCCGTACAAAACGGAAACCCTCTTGAAAAAACGGCCCCTAAACTCCAGCATATCGAAATTGCAAATCAGCAATTTCTCTAACAAATCACTGAAACTTTTTAATCGGCAGCTAGATAGTAAACGCTAATAATCATTAATAAGTAGCTATCACACCATAGGACGATCTTAAACTATTTTCTTACGATCCAACTGCATTACTTTGCTTTTGTCAATAAATAATTAAATATATCAATTAGAAGTTATTTTATGGGAACAATAAATTAAAACCTTTCTCTCTCTATTTGGCGATTTCTGGCGACTGTAGGCGAAGGATCTACTCGAGATTCTTGGAGTAGGAATAATAATTCTGTGGTAAGTTTGGGGTATGGCTGCACAGGTAATTCTAGAAGCCTCTCTAAACGAGATATCTCCTGGTCCAACTGAAAACATGAATGTATGTTACTTTGCATTGATTAGTTTTGTCATTGAACAATGGCTGAAAATGGTCATTATGTTGGTATAGCATAAATCATGTTATACATTCAATATAAAGCACTTGCTTCTTTGCATATTCTTATATTTTTATTTCATTTCAGCGACCCAATAGATCTGTATATAGATTATTTATAGAATCCTTCATGTATGAAGGAAGGATTATGTTATAACAGAAAACGCCACATTCACAGGGCGGGAAGACATCAGCATACCAAACATTAGGAGTTGATGAGGTGAAAGGACATCTTTATGAGTGGGAAGTAAGGACATTGACTGTAATGGTTGATTAGCAAACACAACCTGCGAGATTATAATTTTGCATTGTCAAATAACATTTTCAAATGATTCATTGTATTAAAAAAATGCTTTAGCTTTATGCGGCAAAACAATTGAATACATTTAAAGTTAAGACCAAACTTAAGGTGTTGATAAGTTTTGTAAATAGCAATTTTTAATGGCTACTTTTGGGCCTTGACTATGAATTCGAAGAATCATTTTCAAAAATGAAGTGTTTAATTTCTATTTACCTCCACTATTTCCCTCTTGTATACCCTATTTTGAACCTCTGCACGATAGAACTGATCCCGACGCTCGTCGACGGCAAAACGCCGACAGTTCCCTGCGTCCACAGTGATACCGGAAGCTGCTATCACTGGTTCTCCTTTGAAAGTCATAATGTTGTATATCTGCAAATAAAACATGATCATATAAAGGACTGATATTCGATATTTTGTGCACCGAATGAAACATTAAACTTAAACTACAACGTGTGTAAAAGACGATATTCTGAAATGATGGTTCAAACGTGAACTATATTATATCTATGATTTAGAGGAATGATATGTCCAGCAAACACAACATATTTCAAGTAATTCCAAGTCAAGATATACTCATTTAGAGCATGGCTCAGTCCAACACGGAAAAGCATTTTTATCCCAGCTAGAACAATAATTGTATTAAAAACACACTAAACAATAATTAAAGCGACTTCTTGTCTGTGCTTCATCGAATACGAATGATATACAAAGCTGTCCCTACTATTATAATGTTTTCATGACAATTCACGTTATAAGTCTGAGAATACACACTATTTGGTTACACACGTGCTGCAGTTTACTCACCTTTGGTACAAACAGAAGACAAAGTGTTATTGTTGTTGACAGGAGCATAAATGACGATTCCATTACATAAGCGAGGGTAGGCTGATGTGATAGAATGTTTGAGATCGAGACAACTATTACACTCATTATGACAACGTTATACACGTTCATTCCAATATAGCGTGAGTCATTGAGCGCGGGAATATTCACATGACGGGTTTCCCAGGCCATATAAACACCAAACACTAACAATAGACCTTTGTACGCATACAAGGTACCCGTCCATTTGTCAAGATGTTCAGAATAGCAGTTTGTAAGTTGTGATATGTATAGTAAATCTTCGTCATTGTCAGACGTCTGAAAAAAATAGAACAAAGCATTAGTGATAACAAATGTCCATAATATTATATATAAACCACTCGGAACTTCTCGGACTTTCTGCGGAAAATGCCGATGATTTACGAATAAATCTAATGGCTTTCAATTTGTTCGTCCAAAATTATCATTTGGAAGGCATGCGCTGCATATAGACAAGAAACCCTATTTCTACCATTTTCTTTATTTGTCACGACGAATCAGTGATTTAACCTGGTACATATCATGTATTATAGCTATACTAATATTGATTTATTAACATATTTTTTTATTCCAAAAGCCAATCATAATACTTGAATCGGATATGTGCATAGAAATATAATACTTATCCTGATGATTCGATAGGAAGCCATCAGAAATGTATACATTGCGATTTTAAAATTAACATTGTGTATAGCTTATATCTACTTCCGATATAAATGACACAGTTTTTTTTGCCAAACACCGATTCATCACAGTATATTGCCAAGAGATTGCCACCGAACAAATATACAAAACGATTTATCAGAGATGAAATTGTAAGCAAAGCCATTTATTTATCTAAACTGATGCTTGCGGGATGAACTTTGCAGAACAAAGCTTTCGGTGAGATTTGTTCATGTCTCACACACCATTGTGTTTGACGTTCAGACAACTTGTAAATTTGATTGTCGTTCCACGTACAACCGATCCTTTATTTTGTATAAACGTTGCTTATTTCGTATATGAACAACATCATTCGGTTTCTTTAGTTCAGACTCTTACCATTTAGTAAATTAACTAAGAAAACTGAATATACGCGCTACTTTTCTCCACATACGCCAATGGTTCGCTGAATGGTCCTTCTGAGCAACATTGCATCGCTGCATTTCCTACTTATCTACAATTCTCATACACCAAATGTGCTACAGTGTATGTACCCATGGTATTCATTATTGAGTGTTGAATGCTTACTAATACGCAATGTTTCCAGTTATATAAACAATTGTCTATATTCACAACTTGGTACCAAAATGATACATATTTTAAGTTGTTGTTAACGGTAGTTAGGCATTTCATTGTTTATATCTTGCAGTCGTATTCAAACCTTTGATTGGTATAAATTTACCATATTTTATCTGAAAATGAACAATGCCTTTTATAGCCTGGGCGATTCGTTGAAAACTTGTCGGTAGCAGTGTTAAATGATTCAGAAGTAAAGAAGGAATAGTAGAGTAACTTGTATAAAAGGAACATACCTCGGTCGCAAGATTGGTTACCCGTTTGTGCATGGGATCAACGATACCCCAGATGAGCAATACTATAGAGTCAACGATTAACAATGCACCGACGATAAATAAAAGTTGTTTATCCCTCAGCAACTGAAAAATAGTTTCATTAGTCATAAAATCATTTTCTAACAAATATATTTTTCAATTTTCATTTAGTAACAAACATATTAAAATCAGACGTCTAATTTTCTTGGAATATCGACTTCAATATGAGAACAAAATGCAAAATGAATCTACACAATCATGACGTTGTGACAGAAACCAAGATTTACATTAATTATTTTTCTTAAAAAAATAGTTTACACAATGTTCACGTTCATTTGATTCTATAGACAGCGTATCACAATTAATCAGCCAAAAACTTTAAAGACAGCGGGAAATACGCGACATCATAAACAACGTCACCAATGCAGCTTTTGTTATGGAAGCACTGCTATAATTAACTCTAGGATTCGGGCAGACAATTTAAAAAACCAGATGCATGTTGCTAGTGTATCTGTAAACATAATTATGTGCTGTTAATAACATTATTACAAAAACTTTATACTTATAAACTAAAGACTTTCATAAACTCTAACCGGAGGTAAACTATCTCTATAAATATCAGTTTTCATCAATGTTATATTAACGTTACTCATTAAATGCCTTGACTACGGTGGCATAGAGGTGAGATGTGTGAAAATATGTTATCGCGTTCCCATGACTTACTAACTCGTTTCCACTACTTAGTATCTCGTGGCCATGACTTAACTATCTCGTTCCCACGATAAAAATAAGTTCACACATGTCACCTCTATGCCACCGTACTTGACAGAAAAAAATAAGAAGATTATATGCTTCGATTTGCCAAATTGTGACAGTAGACCGCAATCATACCTTGCTTTTGATAAGGCCTCTGTTTGCACGAGTAAATATCTGATGTACACGATACGTCTTAGTGAACATTGACCCAAAAGACAGAGAGAATCCCGCGGAAAATAGAAACGCTCTCGTCTGAAAATATACAATCAATCAGAATGCATCGGTCAAAATGGTCACTGGTCAAATATTAACAAGTAGTAGGCAAGATTAGTACTTTATTCTCATTGGAATCAAACGAATGAATGACATTTTCATTTCCTTAAGTGGTACTAGGAGGCTCAAGGGAGACGCCGTGTTATTAGACCGAAATAATTCCTCGAGTGTCCAAATGTCGCGTGTTAATCCTCATGAGAATTTCATTAATGTTTCCACTTGATTCGTATAAGAAGCAAGTATTTCTATCATTATTAATAAGCAAGTAGAATTGAACGAGTGTCCTTAGACACCACACTGTTTCCATAACAGCAATGATTTACAACAATGAGTACAACTCATAAATTACTGTTTTTATAGTATAAATAAAGAGTTAACAACTTAAATTAAATGTTTCTATAGCAACAACGGAGAGTGTAACATCTGAATTTACTAAGGTTGTGAGGGTACATTTTTACAAATCAGATAATCCATTATTTCACAAATCTCAGAATGGTTATATCATTATAACCAGTGCATAACATTACAATATACTTGTCCAAAGAAGCTAGTTGAGCCCCAGTCCTGTTGGTTCATATCTGTAGAACATTCGACTACCAATCTGAAGGTCGAACTTTTTAAAGTCATTCTATACATGCTCAAGTTTTTGTTCAATTTTTACCTCGACAAATATTAACATTTCATTTCATACACTAGTTAAAACCTCAATAAATATGCATTATCAAAGAATACACTAACGACGTGTTCCTCTGTATTTGTCGACAAAAAAAGTTTGTAATATCTACCTTAAACAGTTTTTACAAGCTTTGTTCGTGTGTTACATGAGAAAAAACTATTTTGAATTGGTTATACATAGCAATTGTTCTCATTAAATATGTCTTGGATGAAGCCCGTTCAAATAGTTTCCGGTCAGATGGGCCAGAAACATCATTACCTTTGACCAATGATCACACCTCAAGCCGCTGGACCACTAGGCTACTTTTTACAAACTAGCCTATGTTAACCATGACAAAGATACATGTACTATATTGTAACAATCAGCACAGTTGCGCATGCGCCAGTGCTTTCAAATAAATGCATTGATGTATAAAAACATACACATATTGCATCCATGCAATGGATTACCAAGAATTCTAAGACTGCCATTCCGACTTAACATTATCAATGAGCCCAATAGAATGGCACTTAGATTAAATGACAAGTTAAATCAGGCATCAGAAGCGATATTTTCTTAATGATAGCCTGTCTATCAAAACTAATCTGATGTAAAAAAAAAGGTCTCACTGATATTGCTTGTCTGTAATGTTTTACATTTATTCTCGTGCTACTGAAGTATAGGAATCACATATTTTAGGCTACGTGCCCCGAGTCATTATCTTCATTCGCTATTGGAGTCTTTTTCGGCGCAGCCGTAATAACATGGTTTTGCTATTTGCATATAAAGGTTGTATAAACCAATTAAATCTTACGTTAACCACTAAGGTAATTTCTCTACAACCGAACAACATGTGTAACCTTGATAAGAGATAAGTGGTAAGTTACCTTACCGAAATCCACTGAATTTCTGTGAATTTACCGAAATCCATTTTGGATCTGGAGTGACCAGCAATCGTAGCATCATGCAGCATTTTTTTATGTTGCACACCTAATCTTAACCTTCAAATTGCGCCGGCCATTTTTTTCTAGATATTTCTTGTTCAGTTTACTTTTAAAGCAGAACTGCTGGCTTTCAAACCGCTACCAATGAGATCTTTGCAAGCATCAGAATGCACATGCTTTACAAAATGACGGGAAATCTTCAAAAAGCACATATGAGTCAGAAATTTGGACAAATGACTTCCGAAGTATTACTGTAAGCCAAATATATACAGCGAACACTACTGCCGCTAGTGTTCAGAACCTATAACATTCAGCTTGGCAATCGAGCACTTCCTGAGCTGACCGAGCGAGCTCCGTAAGTTACACGATCTGTATCTCGTATTATCGCCATTAAATCAATACAATTTCATGAAGCAAATATTCTTTGTACTGGGGCTTTAAGTCACACTAACAGCTAGGAGCATGCAGTGACTTTCCAGCTTTTAGGAAGGAGGAAGACCTCCGGTGTGCACCTGGTTAAATTCATCAGCCTTTCACAAAACAGCTGAAAAGCTAACACACATTCAAATTCTACATCCTTCCAGGGCTCTAGAAATTATCTTTAATACAGTTGTCTCGGACTAGTGTACATGTTAATTTTGACTTTTCCGACATGGGAGGCTAATTGTACAAGCATAGAATTAGGATTCATATCCCAAATCGGCAATTAGACTTGTCCCGTACGTTGGGCATACTAGATTTCTAGAGCCCTGTCCGCGTGAGATTCAAACCAGCAATGGTATTGGGCAAGTGATTTCAAGACAGTGTCCATGGAGACTCCTTCAAATATATAGCGTGGTAAAGAAATACATTTACCGTGCATAGGTAAGGATATTGAGAATCGTACAGCGTCGTGGCATCGTAACCCAACACAATTATACCGGCGTATACAAGCATACATCCAATCACAGCAACATTGTTCAACTTTGGGCTCGATAATTTAATATATCTGTAATCACAAACAAATATAAATAGAAGTAGAAAGTATCTACTTTATATTGGAGTATACACATCAATATAAGGCAGGGAATATATGGGTTGTGGCGGGCTTATAGGAGACATGAATCAGAGACTTATTTGATACACGGGCAACTTCGACTGGCCCGGTGATGATAGACAACTAGGAAATAAACCTGGCCGATATGTTAGTACTGACCGTTATTTGGATGCATTGAACAGCTCCGTCCCCAAAGAGTTTCACATAGTTCTTCCACTCTATGGGATTTAGCAAACAAAGCATGTATGTATTCAAGGCATGGACCAAAATTAAACAAACGTTGTATCTTTTCAAAACAACATTACGAGTATTTGCCATAACATGAATAAAAATACGGCGTTAGCATTTAAGGAGTATTAATAGCAAACCGTATTTCGAGTGGTGAAAAGGAAACTAGTCCATCACTTATAGATTTCGGAACATGTACAACGTTTTAGTTTTCATTGTGTATAGCGGATGTTGCTATACACTGCACCATGATGTCAAACATGAAATTAGGACAGTTCATACCTCAGACGTCTATGATAGAGGTTATACCCCAGGAAGAACCCTGCTAGCACAAGACCACCTACACTCACTGAGCTGACACACAGGTAAGCCACATAATGTATCTTCTTCTGTCTGGCCACCATTATAATTTTGTCACGTGGTGCTCGACCGCCTATAACAATAAAATGCCGAAATGTTGTATACCTTACTTGCCCAAAACAGTTATTGCAGTCGAAACAAATTAACGTACAAGAAATGCATAAGGAATGATCAAACAATAATGTGGATTCTCATAGTTTCAGTGATTGATTATTGTCAGTGAAACTTTGTTACAAGAAGTAATTTCAAGATTGAGTGCAGTATCATCGTTAATAAGGCATATGTGTGTTGATTATCGTGTCACTAACTGGTCACAATGTCTACAATAACGCTTGACTCACCTAACCAGACGATTGGCTGACATGTTCTACAAAAGAAGTTCAGTTTCTCTTCATCTGGTTCATACAGGGCTATCCGCTTCATTTGTCCTTCTGTCAATTGAACCATACATGTTACTATTTCTAATTCTCATATATATGTGGAATTTAAACAAAGTTTAGTTAGGCGGTCAAAATGTGTATACAACTCCCTTCAGTCCTCGCTGATAAACAATGCAGTCTATTTAAATGCGCATCTAAAAACCTCTCTAAAATTTATGATGCTTTTTTTCATTTCCAATTTTTGTTTAACCCCGACCCCATCCCAAATGATTTTATTTGGAACTGTAAGGGTCTGTATAGAGGGGTTCTGCTTTGTGAATGCGACCATCCACGCACATAGCTTCCTCAATACGACAGCAAGATTTTATAAGTTATCTTCCCCAGCCTGATCTTGTTTTCACCAGTAACATTATATGTCAACACCATGAACATGGCGTATTCATTTGGAATGATGTTCAGTAACTTTACAACCTTTGCTGATTGTAAAAGTTCATGAGAGTTTCATACGCTGCCTCACAGTTCAGTAGCACCGATAACATTTGCCAAAGCTCACAAATTGGTATTAAGCTTTGACGTAATGTCTATTAAAAGCAGATTGTCTCATTGTTATATCAAAAGAAGCTTAGTAATCATTTTGAGAAGATTGCATGTTAATGTTTTCATATAGACGTACTCTAAAACATTACATTATAACTTTTCTTTAAAAAATCCCGGAACTGCAAAACACGATGCAGGCATTTCCTATACTGGCGCTTACTCAGCGCGTAGGTCAGGATAGAAACCAATCTCATTTAAATCAGTCCCTAACTTTAGCTCCATTACTTTCCGCTGTTAGGATCTGACTGCACTCCGTAAGAGGTCACGTTCATATAACCTCTCTAAAAATAGATATGCGTAACCAGGTGCTCGTTTGTGGTCCAATGAAATTTCTCCTTACAAAACCGTGTTTGTCGTTCTTCGTTTATTCGGAGTTTCTGTTTATACTGTTTTTAACGTCCTTCCTGCCGCTTCCGGTTATAAATATTTCTAAAAACGAAACACCACACAAACAACACCGATCAACCAAAGAATGTTTGTGGCTGTGTCCATTGGCGCAGCCATATTGAAATTGACGAAAATACGTAATCGGAACGTCTTGATGCTCTACGCTTAAATAGAATTTAAGGAGCTAGTCGGAGATCGACGAATATTTATAACTCTATACCAAAGCATTTTGCAGCCGACGGTTTGATTTGCTACTCAAAGGTCACAAGAACGTGACCTGTATTGTGCAGTCATCAGATCCAGTTAGCGTATAGTATAGGAGCTTGCGACTGGAGCTGATTTTAATGAAATTGGATAGAAACATTCCCGTATCGGACTCGTGACGATCGTATTCGTGTTGTTTTTTGGAAACATGTAAGAAAAGTAACTATGCCGAGATGTACAGCTCAACTTTAATTTCTCAATTTAACGACTAAGCATATTCCAACAATACACTCCATCTTTAAGAAATTAAGAATCCATTTACCTCTATTGCTGGAGTATAACGATTGTCAGTTTTTATTTTCCTTCGTCATAATTATTGCAATTTGCAAGGTTATAAAAACTAGGAACGTACCAATAAATGTCAAAACTATCTCATAAAAAATAAAATTACTTCAATGGTTCTCTTACAATAATTAAAAAGACATTTTATTGAAATTTTAAACACCTTCGTTTTTAAGTATATACAAAAAAATCTATTGTATACAAAACTCCTAGTATTTTTACTTACAGTTCCAAGCCTGCAAATCGCTGACTGGTTATTATTATTTCTATATTGTGTTTTAGATGTAGGATAAATTTCCCTATCCCCATGTGCATTTCTTTCACTTGACATAGTGTTCATGTTATTTTCTTCCCCTTTCGGCATATTGTTGCCAATTGTATTGACTTGTCCTTTGATGTATTCCATCCATTAAATTTCCCCCAGTTTGTCCTCATTAAATCCCTTCAGTTGCCCTTAATGGTCGACCATGCCAGTCCTTGCATCCCTATTCCCTTGCATGTTTACTCATGTACATCCTTAATTGCCCGGTGTTTCCCGGATGTCTGAGTCGGGAGGCATTGTCTTATGTACGGACGTTCCCTGTAGCAACTTATTCTCTCTTTCTTTCTCTCTCTCTCTCTCTCTATCTTAGTGTGTCGAACAAATTTATGTCATATCGAGGCAAGTACTCACTTTGATTTTGACTTATAACCGAGATCCCTTTACGATCTGGTCCTTCGAATGATATTGGTCCCTGAAAATAGTATGTTGTCAATGCAAATGCATACAAATTCCCAACTTTGATATTATCGAATATAAATAGAAACTCATCAATTGTCATTAAATGTGCATAAAGTTTACAAACACGAATCGTTTTCTTGAATGTCTTCCGTAAGTATTTAGCTAAAGTCCAATACAAGAGGCTGACTTCAGAATGACTTGCATGAACATACACTGAACGCAACAAAACCAAGTTAATCTTATCGCAACCTCCAAGTCTTGACCACCGACCGATGCAAGACCAAAACATCCACCCGCTTCAGAAATCTTGTAAGATCGTTTAATTGGTTAGCAGTAAAAACATTTATTAATTGAATATTCTTAATGGATTCAGTGAACGATGTGATGAAAATTGTATTTTTTATTATAAAACTGTCTAACACTAGATTCAACTAAATCCAGGTTTTATATTTTTAGGCTCCTAACATTTGATTAAAATATTTTTTTACGGGGTACCGAGAGCAAAATATTGCTTATTTACCGAAATCCCAAGAAATCCTAGATTCTGCATAATGTCAAAGAAAGTGTGTCTTGTTTTTTCGCCACTCTGATACGTGAAGTCTGTCAATATATCGTCCACTTCATCCATATCTTTGTTAGACTGTTCCAATGCTTCTTTGAGTGTTAGCGCTATTGTCCACACTGTATCGTAGGTGCTTGTTGCATAGGGGGACATCGGACGTGGTCCCTTTTTGACGTCATAATCTTTAAAGAACTGGCGCACACTCTAAAAAATAATCATTTTGTTGCATAGGGGGCCATTGGACGTGGCACCTTTATGACATCATAATATTTAAGGAACTGGCGCACACTCTGCCGATTAGTTTAAATTTAATAATCATTTTATAACGATTGTGAAACAGGCTAACAACTTGTACTAATCACCCTCGACCACTGCTTACTGGGGACTAACCAGTTCTCGAGCCTAACTCAGGAATTGTTGAAATTCAACCGCGCCAATGTGAGATTCGAACTCACGATTAATCAGGAGTCTGGTACTCTAACTCTGGACTACTATACGCCTCCCTCAAAGTTACTCTTGAGTGCTAATATATTATCTCATAATGTGTATTATAAGGTCATCACAATGGCTAGAATGTGTTACTTAGAAGTATCTAAACAATAAGCTATAAAATACTTCCTAATTTCAGTGCACGGTCTGACGTGGTCCAGCCACGGACGTCACATCATTGTCACTGTTAGAAAGACGCGTGTAAAAGTCGGAGTACAGAGACACGTATGCGAGCTTGGTCTGACGTAACAACACATTTAGTAAATTAAGTAAGTAAAACCTCAATAATAAGACCACTTGGACCATTGAATACTGATCTTCTTATATATAGGTGGTCTTAATATTGATGTTGAATAAAGAGTTAAGCAGTGACAGTGGACTGAAAAATGTATTTTTGATTTTAAGTCGTTCTTATCATTGAGGTGGTCTTATCATTGAGGTGGTGGTTAGGTGAAGTTTTACTGCATATCCAAGGCAGACATTAAATATCCAAATACTTTGTCACCGTATTATAAATTAAGTCACAAAGTCTTGCTAAGAAGCTAATTAAGCTGCTTTGACAGAACGTATAACATTCGAGTTTGTTTTCATAAGGTTTGCATTTTATCTTCATTAGACACACAAGCAAACAATGAATATACCGACTAAATATCATCGCTTCAGGTATTAGCAATCTGATTGGTAATCTGTCTGTCTGGAGAGCTTAAATCGATCTCCCAGAAAGACACCCGAAGTAATTATCTCGATTGACATGTTCTTCAAATAAGTCTTTTTCCTTTTGTACGCCATTAAAATATAGTCTGTTTATGTTACATACATTTATTTGAAAGCACTTAAAGCTATTTAGTTGTTAACGTACAATATTAACTTGTGGTTTATAACTTACAATATTGACTGAGGACATGTCATCTTCACTGAGAGAGTTCAAACTGTCGATGGTGAAATACCCTTCCGCAGCTAATCGGAGCTGTTCCTTTGAGCACGTGGTATCATTTGTGACCTCCCACCAGCGTTCCACATAATCGCCAATCAAAATCCATACATAGCGTGGTCCAAACATCCCCAAGTTGTAGGCCTGGATAAAACACAATTACTTGAAAGTATATATTATTTAAAAGTGCATGAAAGTTACAGGCCTGTATAAAATACAATTACTTGAAAGTATGTATTTAAAAATACATGAAAGTTGTAAGCCTGTATAAAACACCATTACTTGGAAGTTTATATTTGAAATGACATGAAAGTTGCAGGCATGTATAAAACACCATTACTTGGAAGTTTATATTTGAAATGACATGAAAGTTGTAGGCATGTATAAAACACCATTACTTGGAAGTTTATATTTGAAATGACATGAAAGTTGTAGGCATGTATAAAACACCATTACTTGGAAGTATATATTTGAAATGACATGAAAGTTGTAGGCATGTATAAAACACCATTACTTGGAAGTATATATTTGAAATGACATGAAAGTTGTAAGCCTGTATAAAACACCATTACTTGAAAGTATATATTTGAAATGACATGAAAGTTGTAGGCATGTATAAAACACCATTACTTGGAAGTATATATTTGAAAATACATGAAAGTTGTAGGCATGTATAAAACACCATTACTTGAAAGTATATATTTGAAAATACATAAAAAGTTGTAGGCATGTATAAAACACCATTACTTGGAAGTATATATTTGAAAATACATGAAAGTTGTAGGCATGTATAAAACACCATTACTTGGAAGTATATATTTGAAAATACATTTGTACATGAGAGTTGAGGCCTGTATAAAACACAATTACTTGAAAGTATATATTTGAAATGACATGAAAGCTGCAGACCTGTATAAAACATAATTACTTGAAAGTTTATATTTGAAAGTACGTGCATTCATTGTGCGTCTGGCTGAGATTTTAGCAAATTATTACAAAAAAAATAGGAAAGCATGGTTATAATAAGGTTATGTTTTATTTAGAGTTTTGGTATTTGCAACCAAAGTAGTTTTGCTGGAAGCATAAACTAGACTTGTTGACAACTGCAGATAGCCACAGTGCCAACTGTTTTGTTCCGTCAACAATGCGAGTTCGACAAAGACATAGGGCGATGAACCGGATCACAAAATAAGATAGTCAGCAACTTTCCGAACTTAAGTGCAATTGTTCGCGTGCATTCACCTTACAGAACGTATAACATAATGTTATTCAATCCACTCAAATTGCATAGGAAACGCAACATTTCCATTACAAAATTTGCATGTAAAAAAATATTGCTATTCTTACTAAACATGGTATTTGGTTTTTTATGTTGCTATCTTAACCTTACGAACAAAAAGAAAACAAAAAATAGAGAATTTTTTAATAGAATAAATACCGCCACTGAACCAACCAATCTCTGATTGTCTATTGACAACAAAAAGTACGCGCTAGAATCAAGTCTCTACTGACAACAATGAAACTTTTGAAACATATCTTCCATCTTATAATTGAAACTGTTCAGAATTTTAATTTAGCTTCAATTCTTCCTGATGACAAGATGATGCGACGGGAAGACTGTTAGGGGCTTCTCTGTGGAAAGAAGAGACATTAACATGGCGTTGTAATTTAGAATTAATCAGGGCGAATTAGTCGTCGTGGCGTGGTGAGAAATTTCTATGAAGTCATGAACACAATAATTTTAACACAAACAGGAAGGGTTTCAAAGAAAAGCGCATTGAACTTGATGCCGTATGTATCTGTGTCAGGTTAGAAAAAAATGAATAAAGGTATAAAAGTAGAACAGGAAATGCTGCATACAAAGAGCGAAGCCACTCCAAAAGCATTAATTACAAGGACAAAAGAGACACGTGGTACTGACATAAATGATGGGTGAACATGGGAGTACCGCCTTGGAGCGGTTGGTTGTGATAACACTTCTCGGTGTTTACATCTGGATGTTCAAACACGTTTATATGTTCGTGGTTTGGTTATCACCTTTTCATTTTTGTCTGACATTTTAGGCTTGTTCAGTGTTGATTTATTTCATCATGTCATGCCTTATGCAATTTGTATTGTGTGATTTTCTACTTGAACATTGATGTCAATGTATGACAACATCTGTAGTTGTTTTGGATATACATGCTCCTTGTTGTAAACAATCGAGTAAAAAGAGGCACACAGTGGAGCAGGGATGGGCATATTCTCATATCAGACCTCCTCTATACAAACCCAGACAAAATGAATAAGGAACGTGACACAGACAGGGAGGGAGCAGGAAAGCAATACCAAAAGGACCAATAGGCACATTGAGGGATGAGGCACAAAATACTAAACAAACCAGGAGAAACATGAAGACAGAAGACACAAAACAACACAAAATAGATCAGGTGGCATATAAAGGGAGGGCACGCCGAGGCACACCGAGGGAAGTGGCACAAATACCAAACAAACAAGGAAGAACGTACATACATGAGACAGAAAACATTATCAAACGGACCTGGAGGCACATTGAAGCAAGTGGCAAAAATACAAAAACAAACAAGGAAGAACGTACAGACAGGAGACAGAAAACAACACCAATAGGATCAGGAGGCAGGGGAGGAAAACCTCACTGTACCGTGACATACCACGCTTTTCGATTACTACACTCTATAAATTGGATTTTGCAAACTAATTTACAAACAACAAATAGTATCTTTCTTTTTGTAGCAGATGACACAGTAACATTTACCAAATCCAATCAGCTAATGTTCTTGCTGCTCTCAATGACTTAGTGGATGCGTTTAAAAACGTGTCTGGGGAATTATTGCTTAAAACCTTCAGAAATTAGATGCAGTACAAATTGTTTCTTTCAAGGCATGATTATCACGATTCTAACAAAATCCTGCAAGTTCAAATAACTGCTGGTATAGGATATAAGATTAGTTTCCTCAGCAGGAAGCGCATTGACCTTATTGAATCAGTTTGATAATGTCATTCGACGTAAATGTGCCTCGTTTTCTCAGGCTTTGTGTTTTCCCATACATCGCAATAACGGCTGGTGCTCTGGTTTAAAACCGCAGGTCAAAATTTGTTTAAAAATATTCAAATGTTATAAATTTCACTTGTCTTGGCGACAATAATTGGCGTGTGAGCAAATGTTACTGCGCATTGTTTTGTATTTAAGGGTGTATTTATGTATTCACAACATCACTGTGCTTTTACATTGTTCTTCATGGCTCTGCTTTCTGTTGAATAACGCACACACTTAACGTATTGGTTAAAACGATGTCAGAATTGGCGTTTTTTTGGCGCAGCCGTACAAACATGGCTTTGCTATTTGCATAGCAGTGTTGTGTAAACCAATCAAATCTTACGTTAACCACCAAGGCAATTTCTCTTCAACCGAACACCATTTGTAACCTTGGCGCGGATTAATTTACCTTTCGATAAAGGGTACGTTACCTTACCGAAATCCATTTTGGATCTGCAGTGACCAGCAATCGTAACATCTCGGCATTTTTTTATGTTGCACAACAAATCTTAACCTTCAATCTGCGCCGACTATCTTTTTTCAAAATATTTCTTGTTCAATAATGCATTCTTTGTCTAATGGCAGTAACGCTCATTCAAGGTTAATCGGTTTTTGTCAACCATCTAAAAACCTTCTGCAAAATAATTTCGTAATAGCAGACGATACTTTGGCGCTAAAATCAAAGCACTGCACAATACATACCTGACAAAGCACGTGTCTTGCCGCCTTCTCAGAGTATCCACCAATGATTATACGTGCGTCATGTTTCTGAATACAGAATAACAAGTAAATACAGTAAAACTTCACATAACGACCATCTGAAATTTAGACCACCTCATTGATAACACGCAGTTCAACGGAACAATTTTCATTTTTGTATTCTTTTTTACTCTGTGATCATTGGATCACCTCGGCTATCTTTTTTAAATATACATCGGAAGTAGCGTGGGTGGAAAGTAGTTCCAAATTATGATCATTCGGATCACATCGGCTATCTTTTTTAAATTTACATCGGAAGTAACAAGGGTGAAAAGTAGTTCCAAATTTATTATCATTCGGATCACTTCGGCTATCTTTTTTAAATATACATCGGAAGTAACGTGGGTAGAAAGTAGTTCCAAATTGGCTGCCGAAAGGAATGTATGTAGTATGACAGAGATATTAAAAATACGAGGCAGACAAAACAATTAGATAATGTTGAATTGTGTTTCCGCGGTCAGATGTCGTATAGTTAACAGTGTAGGAAAACCGCATCACGTACCGAGATTTTAGGTATATTCATACACCTACCTACCAGAAATATTTCCGATCTATTAGGAAATTGTCAAGATGTTGCGATTGCTCTATGATTACAACACCTTATAATTACGACCGCGTTCCTACTTACCAAAGGATGTTCTTATAATTGAGGTTGTACAGTACATTTGTAATAAGCTGAACGGGCGTTACTCGGATATGGTCACTTTAAAAAAAGTACATATCCATTACGAGGACGAACATTAGTCAAGTAACTTCTGTCCATTAGATTTTGCAAGCTAAAGAACAATACCAAAAAAAACCTATAATTATTTACTCCCCGAAAATTATTATCTTGTCACGTTTTCAGACGGATTATTTATCAGATGGAAATAATGTGTAAATTTCCACATCAAGAAGGAGCAGACGAATATGTCCTTCGATCGTCCGGAAAAAAACTATTTCTTCTAAGACATTTATTTTTATTTCCCGATATCACTTACATTACAACGCATTGATCACTCTCTGATTTCTGCAACTTTGAGTTCTACACTTAGTTAATGGTTCATTGCATGCATTTGATTCGACGCTTAGTCTAGACATCATACTTATCTATTATCGCAGTTTTGCTTCTTAGGAGAACTTGAATCAAATGTCATTTTCATTATTCATATAAATAAAAAAGAAGTCTAAGGTTATCCAAAAACACGATTTATATAGTTATCACATCAACCTTTTGGCGCTATGACTTTTTTTTACAAGATTTAAAAAACAAACTGGTCCCAATTTACCATTAAACATACTTTTGTTAGTTTACTGAAAGATGTATCAGGCTCATCTGAACATAAAATGTGTGGACTGGGCATCATCCAGTATTGTTGTTACATTGGCTAAAACATCTTTTATAAGAACCATACCAATGTATAACCGATTGCAAATCTATAAATTTTTACCATATTATCAACATACAGAACTTGTTAAAAGCTGGTTGAGCAAACAACTTTCTTCAACAAAATCGGATCAATACATTATGAGTTTAGTTAAACAAATGAACACAAAATTAGTATAACATTACTTTAATTATAGCCCATATTACTGCGCCTTCAATAGTTGAGGTGCGAAGTGGCGATATGTGATGATAAGATGAACATTGCTAAGGACTGTTATTACTTCGGCAAGTTCGTGAAATGTGCTTTCACCAGTTCAGCTAAACCGATAACAAACTTGAGCTAGCTTCTAAGATTTTTAAAAATATTGAAATAAGTATTTTCCTGAGATTGCGTAAGGCCTTAAAACACATTTCAGCGAAGTTGCATAGCAATCACAGAAGGTAGATCAACATTGAATAACGACATAGGTTAAATACAGAGCCAGTGCGGATGTTGTAATTTTGGTAAATGATGTTTCAACACATGTTAAATATCGAACCTACAATTGACATCAACATAAGTTCGGGTCAGCGGCGAATACATGCCTGGAGCGACTGCATTGAAATATGCATTGAAAAATATATGTCGAATAACGGTCTCAGTGCTGCCTACGTCTTCAACAAAGACCGTTATTCAATGTCAATCTACGATGTGCGATTTCTGTGAATCAGCTGAACGTATGTTAAAAATAAAATAGGAAACATTTACAAACTCACGAACGAGTAAGGTAGGCCGTATGGTCAGTTTGGTTCATTCTTAATGCAATGGTTATTGAATACTATCGTCAAATATATATTAAAACATGTGCAGTATTCAATAATGCGACTGGTTTCCTCATTGGTCCAGATTCCACATCACAGATTCTTACTGTGCTTTGAAATTTAAGTTTGAGTCTTATATATGAACTCAATATAAGGCTTTGAAATTGATTGCTGATACGAATTACTTACCTTTATGGATAGAAGATTTGCGGTTATGTCATCATATCGGCGAAAAGATGTTGAAATCCGGATTGTAATATTATTTTGTTCAAACGTACTACCCATTTCATCCATAGCCTTAAAATATAGGAGATATAAATGTAAAAAGAAACATGAAATTAAGTATATTGTATGAAACATTCACAAATATTAATAACAGCAAATGTGCTTCCGTTTTGAGACTCCCTATATGGCCCCAGTATATATATTTGTTTTCGAAGCAAAACATGAAGATAAAATAAACCCATAATTAATTGATTTAACTCTGTTCGTAACATAGTTTTACACTGTCTTTTTTCATCAACACTTCAGCTGTGTACGGTGAACTATTGGCCCAACCACTGTTACTGGGTTACCAACTAATTCTAACCAGTTCTTCCGCAACCGAATGCCAATCTGAATGAGAGTTGTAGGACACTAATATGCCATGTAATTGAAAACATATAATCGGAGGTGCTAACAACTAGATCTAGAGTTGTTTCACAGGCAGATAGATCTCCTTTTAAAACATTTCCATTCTTTTTTCAAGTCGGTTGAACGTTCGTTTCCTCTTGCTTTACACTTGGCTTTAAACAATTCGTTTCTCACACTTTCTGTATTTGTTTCAAAACCAGAACCATCGATTATCTCAAGGACAGACTAATAAATCAAAGACATTTTAATGGAAAGAAACATCGACAAAATTGATTTAATAGAAGCTATAGAAACATTTAATATACGTCTGTATCAAGAGAGCAAAATGTTATTTGCGTGTTATTAAGCTCAAATTGCGTCTCAACTGACTTTTTCAACCTTTGATGCACGGATCATTAAAGGGAGGCGGATTTGTCGTGGGGTAGAGCGCCTGACTCCTGATCCGCAGGTCATGGGCTCCAGCCCCGCGGGATTTGATCATGAACTTAACAATCCCTAAATTTGGCGCGAGTACTGGTTGGTAGCTAGGTAGCAGTCAGCGGGAGTGATTAGTATACGTTGAAAGAACTTGTTTCACTATCGATGTAAAATAATTAAGCTAAAGATCTGGCTTCTAAAATCCGGAGAAAATGTAAATTTAGATATATAATGATAGTTTTTTTCTAAAATATTTTAGACGAATATATCAGTCTATTGGTGCAGCAATAATCATCGTCTACACGATATTGTAAATAATGTGTTTCTTAACGAGAATGTTTGTCATATTACGTTTGTTTACAAGATATTGCAGTTCATTATTGCAAATCAAGATAAAGATAATATCATTCGTGTGTTAAATGGTGCATTTACTGGCTGGAAGTTGATAAAACTATAATATATATTTAGAGGACATAAAAACAATTTGTAGTCTGTCGAGATTTTCTACGTATAACCAATTAAAAAAACTACGGAACCTAGAACCTAGCAATGCTTTTCTGTCAAGGCGTATGATCGAAGCATTCCGGACCGCTTCGAATTTTTTCAAACACCTAGTTGCCATTTTTAGAAACTTATCAATGTGTAAAATAATTTGGTAATAGTTTTGATGCCTCTGTAATTGATTGTAGTTCAAATGCCAACAATTAATGTATACACTACGAATAATAATTTGGTTATTTCTGATTTTACCTCATCTCGATATGCGACTGATAGTTTTTATACCAAAGTTATTTATGAAACAATTATAATCAACAGAACGATCATTCGTAATTAAAATTTGCAAACGTGATGCAATTTTTCTTCTAATTCGAAAACTCGAAAAGCCGTGCATCTTGGTATATATATACACTATATACCAAGTGTCCTCGAAAATCAATGAATTTGCCAAATGTGCCGCTTTTGTTTGTACTCCAAAAAAGGGTATGTGACTTGCAATTGTACCATAAACTCTGCTAGCTTAAAGAACTTTCAGTGCTCTGATTAGACGCTTTGTGTCACTCAGTCAAAGACTGAAGTAGTTGCAGCGACTATGTTGAAAGTTTCAAACTTAGAATTATTTGAAAGTCTGTGCCTGAAAAGTGAATAATACATCAGACTCACCAACGAATAGTCACCCTCGATTTCATATAACGTAGCTACAGTATCCCACCCGAAATCTGTGATAAACATAGCACGTGGAACATTCTGTGAGGAATCTGCTGGAGCAAGTCGGAAGAATGTTTTATATTTCTCTCTTTCACTTAATGCTGGAGACGTAGAAGCAAATGAAACCTGTGGAACAGAAGTTAAGACATAACAATATTCAATATGTCGTGTGGGGCATAATAATGGTAATACTATTATATTTCAAACATTAAAACATATTAAAAGACATAAGTGATCAGAACAAAGTAAACATTTGGAGTAAGGTTTTGTTTTGGA
Source organism: Mactromeris polynyma (assembly GCA_032209605.1). Lineage (NCBI taxonomy): Eukaryota > Metazoa > Mollusca > Bivalvia > Venerida > Mactridae > Mactromeris > Mactromeris polynyma. The sequence goes on along the minus strand of JASFXZ010000006.1, from coordinate 20,585,216 downwards.
GCTAAACGTATCAGTTATATACTGCGGTCAGCTGATCTTACCGATGCTGCTAGTTTACCAGTCCACACTTATGTGTTCTTCTGAAAACAACATACAACTTCTCCACTTGAATCGGAGGTGGAGGACAAACGCCTTGAACCTGTGACTCTCTGATTTGCGACGGAGTGCCTTACCGACCGAGCTAGCCGGATGAGGAGGTTTGGAGTGAATGTAAAGAGATAGATAGCTAGTTTGCAAATGGCAGTTTGCTGTTTTTAATTACTCAGATTTTAAATTTATGTCAAAGGTAAAAGACAAAATGTCGTCATTTATAAAAGTCTTCGAAAGATAGCTTATCCATAGCGTGCTGAGTATGCTTTTAATTTCTCCATGGTGTTAACAGTGCTAAACACCATTATTTCACAGCAAGAACGTCACATTGTATTAACCGCTGAAGTAAAAGTACTCGAAACCTTTCGTGCACAATTTTCAAGGATGGATAAAAAAGTAACACAAATTAAAAAATGTTCAATTTAGCCTCTTCTGGTCTTGTATCAACAGGCATTCTTTGAATGAGTTCAGTTTTTTGTCACCACATTTCAAGTGTATTCACCTACAATGCTGTTGCTGAGTGGGTAAGGCTTTTTTCTGATTAAATTTCATGTTTGTTTCTATGAAAATTCTGTTCATTTGTTCACTGAATTAAAACTGACGCTCACCTTGGTTTGCGTTCATAGAAGCAAAAGACAGGATATTTACCAGACAATGGTGTTCTGACAGCAATAAATCAAAGAAGCAACAATGTCTTGAACATGCATGTATTTATTGAAAATTTAGCAAGAATTTTCCAATTGGGAATACAATGAATTTAACGGCATAATTAACTTGAAGGAAAACTTTCTCATGGAAACTTAAACGCAGGATGTCTGTTTTTATTCCAGTCTATTTCCGACCATGTCTGAGACAATAAACTATGTTAAGGCACATATAAGTTAACTCTTACAAATCTACTGTTCTTGAGAATGTCGTTTTCGATTTAATAAAATAACCGTTAAATTACAGAGAATTTTCAGCTATTATAGCATTGCTGAAGAAGCAAAAACTAAAATCGACTTTAATGATAACATATCCATATACTGATTCATTCGTTTTCAGAAAATCCCTTAATTTCTCCTTTAAAGCAGTAGATGCAACATGATGGCTTTTAAGTATATGTGCGTAACATTTGAGTCGTATATCTCAATTAAATGTCCATTTATTGGTTGTTAAGTAATCATGGGAATACAGTAATGAGGATAGTGATAATGGTTCTGATGATATAAAGCTGGAATATAATGGTAACAACGATGACAATGATTGTGATGGAGTTGGTGATGATAATGTACGGATATTGTGATGATACTGATAATGATAAATTTGGTGATGATAATGTAAGAATATGATGATGAGACTGATGACAATGATGATAATATTGTTATTCATGATATGCTTAGACTATGGTGATGATGATAATGATGACGATGATGGTGATGGTGATGCTGTTGCTAAACATATCCTGGATTACGATGACGATAATAAAGTAAATGTTACTAATGATGCTGTTGATGATATGCTGAACTGCGATGATGATAAAGATGACAACAATGATGACAATATTGGTGACGGTAATGAAGATGATAAGAATAGCGATAACCGCATGGAATTTAGTACGCATGTTTCTTACATACCAGTATAAGATTCCAGTAAGGCACTATTTCTGCAAGCGTTTTTGTGACCTCGGAGCACGCGCTTCCTATCACCATGACGATCTGTGGTTGACGGTAGATAAAATCATACAAGGCATCCATTCCCACACCCGGGTCGCACTGAAAGTATATCATAGTACAGTGAGAACATACTCCTCAGCTTATTATATAGTAGGTGGATATTCTTACAATCCAGACATGTGAAAGAATATTACTACATAACAGACGTATAGAAATAAAATACTATACTAACGGTACACCCTCACAAGAGCGACCCCCTAGAGCAACAACCTCTCTTAAACGACATTATAATTTTCCCCAGATCAAAGACTTACTAAAATATAACGTCTGTAAAGTAACAACCTCTCAACAAAAACCTAAATTGCATCTCCAAAAGGGTGTTGTACTGGAGAAGTTGTAGCGTATATACAGTCGGACCTCGTTTATTCGACAACTTTCTGTCCAAATGCTTGGTGTTATCCGAAATTTTCAGTCAAATGCTTGCATCAGTATAAATGCGGTATATTGCGCATATATTTTGACAGATTACTATGTGAACAATCCTGGTTAAACCAGTACGCCAAACTATGTCACCTATTTTCTCATAGATATTCTTCCACGAAGCAAATATGTATACGTGACAGTAAACGACCAGAGTCATGAACAACTAGATCTGGAAAATAATTCACATTCACGGAGCGAACAGAATAATCCCGATTGAAAGATGACACCAATTACTATTCTAGTTTGTGGGAGAATTAGCTATAGAAAACATTATCGGCAAACATTTGGTGAGGCCAAACAGTTTAAAGGACATGATTGAACCGTTATAGATGATAAAATGATGCAAATTAAACTGGAAAGTTTCTTAATGGGCTATTCGTTTTCAAATAAATCATGGCATATCTAGCTTTTTGTGTAACGAAAAAACATGCTTTTAATAAAAGCCCAATGTATCAAAAATGATACTTCGTGCACGCACACTCAGTGAAACGTTTTTTCAAACATCATTTCTTCATAAAAGGAAAAGGAATAATACGAACTCTACACTGATTTTGTCATGGTTTAGTTTCAGAATCGGTGGAGGTGATATAAAATGACACTTAAAAAGTTTCGAAATACTTTTCTAGCCATAAAAATGTCGTTTTTAAGGGTTTAGATGCTTAGATCAACAGTTGTTCCCTTAATTGTCCTTGGTTGTTATTATGGTTGGCCAGACCCTTCCTTGCAACCGTGTCCCCATATGTGTTTCCTCCTGCACCTCACCAGTCGCTAAAGTTTTGTAGACTTTTGTTTTCAAGGGGGGTCTGTGTGGGGGAGGCATTGTCTTGTATACGTGGCGTTCCTTCTACTGTAACGACTTGAATATCTTATATATGGATAAAATGTTTTGGCATATACGTTCCTTATTACTTGTGTATTGAGCAATTCAACATAAAGCCACAGATTGAAGTTGAGCTGGAAATGGCACATACAAAGTGCAATGGAGACGCGAAAATATAAACAAAACGAGTTGTGTTCATCGGACCCGGATGCCCCCGCTATGGGAAATCCAAGCGCTATTGGTCGGAAACCAATTTTTAAATCACAAAAGAGCCATAAAGCCTCCTGGATTGTTTTTGAAATCGACCTTGGCCTGTATTTTATTATCCTATGTGCCAAATATGCGATGAATCCACCCATCCTTTCGAGAGTTATTGATCGGAAACCAATTTGCACACAGACGAACAGGTGTAACACTATATGCGCCTTCGGCATTCTTCCAATAGCGGGGCCTAACAATTCAGAAAGCGAATAAAAGCAAAAGTGAGACGAGACACTGACGTAAAATGATAGGAAAAAATAGGCGCTCAACATTTGAACAGTCAGTGGCAAAACTCCACTCAGTCTGGTGGGTTAAACATTGCAGGTAATAAAGCATTACTCCGTCATAGCGTTTTGTTTCAATCATGTGTAGTATTGACAGTGAATGACATTTTAGTCTAGGATTTTGCAGACAAAGGTTTAATGACATTATTTCCATTTTAACACTATCATAAAGTATCACATCGGAGGCGACAAGAAATGATCTGTGCATAGACTGCACCAAACATGATTTATTTATTTGACTGAATATATCTCAGATAAGAAATTTGAAAGTATGCAAAATTTTAAAACTGAAATGTCTACAAGACGTCAAGCTGCAATTGAACAATACAACGAATCATGTTTTTTACGCGCGGCCAGTAACTTTGATCAATAAAGATTTCTTATATAAAATTTCTTTCTTTTGATTTCAGTATATTAACAACCATGTTTTTATCAAAGTCAGTGTGGAAAGCATTGATACATTTTGTTTCGTTTTGTTTTTGCATGTACGCTGGTGGTGTTTATTCCACGATGTCTATATGTCAGTGAAATCTATCCAGAGATACCCTCTATGAGAAATAAACACTCAATAACAGTAACACTGTTTCCTGAAATCAAAGTTTGCATCTCTCAAAGGAATGGAATGGTGCTAACTGTGTCAAGAGGTTGTATTGTATTTGCATTCAAATGCAAGGGATTATTTGTTGGAAAAGTATCAACATATGTTATATACATAAAAACTAAAATCTCAAAGAAGGCAAACAAACCAATGCGTCGGATATAGTTCTGACATTGTCCTCTTAAAGAAAGATGATAATATTTGTCAGGCACCCATGAGCCCCATACAGAAAGAGCTCTGTTCGTCAGACATTGTTGTATATATGCTTTTACGCGGAATTCATTTGCTTAAAACTTCCAAAGCAGGACAACTTGTTTTTCTCAAGACAACTGGGCATGTATTCACTAAAATAATTCAGACTTCTGACAAAAATTAACACTTAGAGACTTAAACTTTTAGTTCAATTAAGTTAGATCAAATTTCAAATTCACGAGAATTGTTGCGTCAAGAAAGCTGGTATGAATGGTTCAGTAGCTATAGTAGCGATTTCTGGGAGTGATTTCTTGTTCAACCTCTTTGAAACATGTTTAAGACTAAGTCTCAAATTCAGGCTTAAAATGTTAGTGAATACGGGACCTGATCATTCACCAAACGGTTATAAAGAATTGGACAAGTTCGTACAGTGAATATAGAACAACATGACACAGAATCTCTGTATTTCTATGTCCCTCGAGCACAGATTCTGTCGATTATCTGAAAACTAGTAGTAGAAAAATCATACAATGACGTTTTAAGGAAACTAGATTGCCATAACGCACGCGATGTCTGGTCTCGGTAATACAACAGACACTGCACATGATCGTCCCTCACACGTCACGTGGTACCTCAGACAAATATACGGCTTCTGGTGAGAAAACTGTCATTCGTAATACATATAACAACATTTTAACAACAAATAATACCAATAGACTGTTATTGTCACGTTTTAGAACAATTGTCGCTTCGTCTGCTCTTGTTTGCAAGACAACCACGATAATTGCAGGTCAGTGAGCAATTTCAATTGTTAAAGCAGACAATTCCTTTATGGAAAGTAGAAGTTTCTGCCTACACACTAACATCGTGTGTTGGCGCTCAGGACAAATGCGATTCAAATGAGATGCATCAATAAGTTCTGGAAAAGAAATAGTTTGATGGAAAATCCTTATTTTATATAATTTACATCCTTATAAAGGGGCCTGTCCCTGGACCCTTAGGCTGTCAAGGACCATTTTCGTACAATTCCTATTATCAATCAGAATCAAGCTGAATGTTCGTGAATTGTATCAGAGTGTTTTGGAGGATAACTTGTTCAAAGAAAACGCTGACGGACAAACGGACAGATGGACGGACGACGGAAACCACATAACCGGAACACCTCACCCGGCGACCTAGTGGGGCTTCAATGGATTGGTATTTTAAAGCTCGCAGACTGATTCATTCTTTTTCGATATGCTTGACCAATACGAGTATATGGTATTATCTGACAATCAAACCACTCGTTAATGTCAGAGATGTCTCCTTGAGACAAGATGTCCAATCATTACCATATCTGATCAGCATTATCATACAAACATACGAACATTGGCTTACAAGTACTTTGTTCAAGCTTCATTATACCAAAAGAAGCTCAGAATTTAGATTTAGATCCAAATATAGTTGCAGAAAAATCATAAATCACATTTTTATGGGGATTACTAGTCTCATAACGATTGAGAGACGAATTAATAAGCGAACCTTGGCAAAGATAATTTAGTTCGTGCTTTAAAAGGTATGCATAAAAAAACTTATGGGGGAAACGTACGTGTGTGAACTCACAGGCACTTGAAACAAAGAATAATATTATTATTATAGTATATATAGACCATATAGAACATTAAAATCGTTTGTTTCTAGTACCTGTGATGTGTACTGATAAATGGTCGAGCTGTAAAGTGCATGGGTTCTTTTGATTGTGTTCTTTTAATACTGATATATGAAATAACAACAATAAATATTTTTTTTTTTTTTTTAAAATATGTAAATTTGGTTCCTTAAATAAATATCCAAAATGAATGCAGTAACTGACGTAGATTTGTATATAATACTTTTCATACCAGTTTTCAACCTTTGTATATTACTTTTATTCGGATGATTGCAAGTGATACACAAGTATGGTACATAATTACGAAGTTCTGGAGCATATCAGATGGCCATTAAACTCAAATACCAGTAACTGATTGTGTATATATTTCGTAAATTCTTGTTTAAGTATATCCGTAGTATGGCCATAGACTATAAACTGTTTGCTTAAACCAATTTCTTACCAAGTCATTCATGGGAAGCCGAGTTCTTTCTACTATCTACCGAATTATTTAGGAAATGGACCGTCTGAAAATAGCCATATTACGCTAACACTGATTTATACAATTTCTGGCAGACAAGTGTAATATTTGATTCGCAATGACTAGCCCAGTATGTGACCAGTGTTCTGTTAAGTATGAAATTAATTGTTTGGGGTACTTTTATTGACAATATGTTTTGTGGAGATGTTTTTCCTAAGAAATTGTGTCAGACTCACTATAAATCAGAATAACACAGACCAATCGCCATTATGATTGTGTTCATGTTGCTAAGGTGGTTGAACTTATGCATAGTAATACACTGTTGACATCTTGCAGATTTTCTACACAAAATAAACACATTGTCAATTGTGCGCCACCTATTGCGTGAGCAACAGCTCCTTGAAAATATATTCTTTTCTTTAAAAGCATAATAATTGAATAAAATTCAAAAACGAAATGTTTTCTTAATGTTTTGTTTATTTTAAGCATTCGGCAAACATCGGTCGACCTCGGTAATCTCCGAGATGGAGGAACGGAATCAGCCGAGTTGCGCCGAATGATTTTGAACGGTTATATCAGTTGGTAATTGGAAAACATTTAAAACTCGCTGATATATAATTTCAAACATCGTACCATTTCCTTAATATCAACTGTAGTGACGATATAAATTGGGCCATCTACATACCACAGTTAGTTGATAGAGGTCACAAGACAAAACTCACTCACATTTCTCCATATCACTTTCCCAAAGACTTCACACACTGCCCTGCGTTCAGTTACGGCTATCAGCCCTATCGTTTCGTAACGTTTCGTAATTTGGTTCCCGTGTGCAGCCAATGTGATACGGTGGGCAAGGGATACAATACAAAACGCTCGCCATTGATAGCCGTAACTGAACGCAGGGCTGATGTACATGTATTCGTAACCCAATGAGCAAAAATCGTGATTCCTCTTTACGCATATATACTTGGTACATTTAAAAACTCACAATTTGTTACCAACTATACTTCATTAAAATTCATTGATGAAAATACTTGTCGATTGTCATGAAATTTAGCATACATGTTGCGTACACATGCAATAATACCGTGTCAAATTCTTTTTTGTATTCTAAAAGTCAGTCAATGAAAATTTAGAAATCCCATATCGTGCGTTATTAAGTGTAGTGAGTGTATATAAACTCGGACAATAAGAATGATATCTCATCGAAAATTGTCGTCTCGTTCGGAAAACCTCGGCCAGCTACGTTCAGTGCCTCGGATATTCGTAAGGCACTACTTTCGGAAATACCATTCGAATAACATGAACAAAATATGGCGGCGTGAACGTTGGAGTGCTGATGAAACGGGATTAGATTCACATATTTAAGCTATATGAAGACTGAAATATGTGAGTTTTTAACTAGAAATCACAACGATAATCCATTTCTTACGTGAATTTATCAAAGTTATTGAAGTTAAAAATAAAAAAAATTTGACCGCACAAAATGTTGAATTTTGCCACATAGTGCTCCGCCTGACATACACTAGAGGATGTTCGTAGAGTAACGAAGTGGTACGGAAATATCCGAGAGCTGTCGAGAATGCTCTCGTCTCTGATTCTCATCCATTTTCTGACAGAACCAGAGTAAAGTTATATCACAGAAAAATGTGCTCATATCACGATATACTATATTGATTTACCGAGAGAATAATGAACTGCTTTCTGATCGGAGTTACCTAATTCAGTATAAGCCTTGTTTGTCTGAAGAAATCTTAGGAATCATTTGTCTTCTTAGATTGCATTGTAAGGGTCTTGAAACATACTCTTAATTAAGTTAAGATAAAACGTGGTTAGCAAAGTTTGAACATATTTATTTAACATCCATTGTGAAGCAACGTTTTACAACATACTTTAATCACTCTCGACAGGGGTGTATATTCCTACAGGCCGTGTAGGTCGCAGCCTACACTTTTTTCGAGAAATCGAAAAATTAAATAGTCCAAAATTGCGTTAAGATATTTATTGTATGTTTTTAATGTTATCGTAAGCATATAATAATATACCAAAATGCATCCCTGGCGATCTACCTACGCATTGTTTACCGGGGTACCATGCCCCCGAACCCTCCTAAAACTAGGCCTACACCTCAATTTCAATGATTGTGATAGACATTTGAAATTAGGTATGTATGGCAATAACATAGTGTAAGGTGGGGGCAAAACGCCCATATTCAGCAATATTTTACGATACAATAATAACCATCAGTTTGATTAAGACATAACTGGTTATGCGTACAAGTTTGCACTAGATCTATACATTTATTTCAAATTGAACGCGAGATACAAAACGAGATGAAGCTCAATAAATTGAACATAACTTCATTGAGTTTTGCCTTTTTGCCCCATGTTACCTAACCGCAATCCACAGAATTTCGGTGAATTTACCGATATCCATTTTGGATGTGGAGTGACCAGCAATCGTAACATCTCGGCATTTGTTTATGTTGCACAACAAATCTTAACCTTCAATGTATGAAATTATTTTTATCTCGTGGCCACGACTTACTAACTCTTTCCCACAACATACTTAGTTGTGGGAACGAGGTAAAAATAATTTCACACATGTCACCTCTATGTCACCATACGTTTGTACATGGATACAGAAATTGTTTGTAGTCCTTTCAAATTCATACGATCGACTCATCTGTCCTTGTGGTGCATGTTTATTAGAAACTGAATCAAGCAGTTGAGTTATAGTTTAGTTTTACATAATGAGGATGCATTGCGTTTTCCTGGATCCGATTTACATTTTTAACTCTATCATATACAATGGAAATCAAAATATCTATTACCAGACTTAATTACCAATCTTTCTGTTGTCTCGTCTGTATTGTTGATATATTTTAAATCAAAATGAAACAGTTGAGTTATAGTTTAGTTTTGCATACTGCAGATGCACTGCGCTTTCAAGGACCCGATTTACATTATTAACTCTATCGATACAATGAAGAATAAAATATCTATTACCAGTCTGTCTGTTTACAGACTTAATAACCAATCTCTGTAATGTTGATATATTTTAAAACAAATATCAAACAGTTGAGCAGAAGTTTAGTTTTGCATATTGCAGATACACTGTTCTTTCCTTGACGCGATTTACATTTTAATACTATCAAACCAAAAGATATATTACCAATATATATTGTATACAGACAAATGCTATAATTATTGTGTGCACGATATCTTGATTGCAAAAATGAAAAGATGAGAATCTTATTTAAACCAGATGAGCTTCAGCTTCGATACCCCTCCCCTCCTCTGCAATACAAACACTGCAGACTGACCCTCTCTAGAGCAACAACCTCTGTAGAAACACCATCATGTTTTCATGTAGTAAGAACTTACCGTATAAGCTCTGCTATAGGATTTACAAACTTTTCTGTAAGTGACGTCATTTCAAGTAAACATAACATTTGGTGACTGTATTTGCAAGCAGGAAACAATATTTACTCCATATGGCCACTCCGTGTTCATATTGCCATATGGAGTAAATATTGCTAACTGTTAGTACATGGTGACGTCACATGTGACGTTTTCTGAAAATGACGTCACTTAAAGAAGAAGTTGGAAATCGTACATTTGCGCTCATATAGACCTCTCTAGAGCAGGAACCTCTCAACAACAACCAACAATGCGAATCCCAAACGGTGTTGCTCTGGACTGGCTGTACTATATTTGAGCGCAGTTTGGATTTCATTTATATGATGTTGACGAATTTTCAACATTATCTTAGCTATATTATTATATTATGGCTTTCTTTTTTATTTCAAAATTCCAAACATCTATCAATCGTTAAGTCATGTTTCTGACTAAGTCGCCGATTACTTAATTACTTATGAGATACACTTTTTGTTGGATTACGTCCGCCATGTATTAACAATATGTCTTGAATAATACCAAATAAGATTATTTCATAAATTTACATAATCGGATGAGTATTGGATTACAACATATTAAGGTAAACACATTAAATGGACATTTATAATTAATTATCAGCATAAATATGGTAATTTCCTAAATTATCTGCTGAATATAATTGGAAACTAATGTCGCATTGTGAATAAATTAATGAAGTGTCCACAAGAAGCAGACTCGTTACAAGAATTACCTAAGCCCATTGTTAAAGAGAGATTAGGTTATTACGTGAATTCCTAAAAATTACGTGAGAACCAGTCGTGTCACTGTACCGACTCCCTGTTGACATCGAACTGTCAGCAGTCGATGGAGTGTTTGTGGTATTCGGTAATTTCCGGAAAGCTAAAATTGCAATCGGATCACCTCGACTATTAAAAAAATAGACATCGGAACTTGGGGGGAAAGGAAGTTCCAAAATGGCTACCAAAGTGAATGTATGTAGTCTCTATGAAAAGTTTGAAAGAGATATTCTAAAAAAAAAAATCCATTTTGTACAAATTTATTTATCTCTGTTTTAACTACATTGAACATCAGTGGGTCTTACATTACTATTATATCATAAGATCGTTTTATCATTCAATAGATATTTGACTACTATTGATTAGATGTTTTGTATATTGTATTGACTAGATTTGAGATTTGAAAGTATATCCGGGTTTATAACTTCAAAATTTGAATATATATAATATCATCCTATTGAAATAACGCTTCAGTCACAATTTCCAATAATAATCGATTATTGTACTTCATAACCGATTGTCGCCGATTTTGGATGTCTAGCGACGATTTTTCGATTATTTTCGATAATCGCGCCATCGGCAATTTTTGTAAAATAAATGTAATATATTAATGATATATTAATAAACTATTCTATAAATTAACATTGATTGCTTAATATTGATTTACAGAATGTAATTAACATTGAAATGTTATGTGTGTATCGTAATTTGTTATGTCCATTTGAAAAAAAAACTTTTGTATTTTGTTCCAAATATTTGAATTGCTATAAAGAGAAAAGTAGACGTCCGATTTTAATATGTTTGATTTTATTGTCGTTCTTTAAACAATAGCATACGCAGAAGGCTTATATCCAAGATGCATCAGTGTTCCGCAAAAACATCCCGAGTGTTGCATTGAATAAATCACAGGAGATTGTCACGAGTTCTATTCCCGTTCTCCCTTCTAGAGTTCTCTGTCTTTACTCCTTCTATAGTAAATGTATACATAGTACTTAAAAAAACTCGTGATAATCAAAAGATCATTATCAATCCATTCAATCAAGAATTGAGTCACATCCACTATGAGAATAATGTATACATGTATATGATGATTTTATTAAAAGAAATATTGTAATTTCTCTATAACCTCGTTTTACCTTATATCTTATTTCTATATTTCAGGGTCTGCGTTCACCAGCCGCTCAGGATAACCAGCTGTTCACATCAACAAAATTATAAACATACGAAATGAGATGATGATTCATGCAGAATTCATAAACAAATGTGACACAAATGGTCGCAAAAATTAATGACACTCAGTATAATATAGTGTGTTCAATACATCAGAATAATTATAAAATGAAATCGAGCGTAGTACGCGTATTCAGGGTAGGCGTTATCCACGCGTAGCGACCAAACCCAATACCGTTTAACATTTCAAAATTGAACGTTAAAATGGATACATACATTATTTTCATTGATGTGTGGTTATCAGATACGCGTTTACACCGGTGACTAGTTTCCAAATTACAGAAATTTAATTTATAAAACCTATTTGGAGCGGAATATACTTGATTCAACAAAGAATCGGTTTCAAATATAAACATAACTCGATTAAATCGCAACCGTTGCATGTTTTAAGGCATGCAAGAAAGGAACGTATTTGATTTGTTAAAACATCATGACAAATTATAATCATTCTGTACCGGATACAACCGGAAGTGCAACGCCATTCTTTGACACAAATACGACATGGTTATTAAACTCCACCGAAGGAAGTAACCTCGGGCATGGATCATCAACAACACCCAGTTTTAATATTGTTTTCATTCCAGCATTTGTTGGTTTAATATTCGTTATTGTCTTCTGCATTCGGTGTTGCAAATGGTTCCGGAGATATTCAAGAGGAGATAAATCTGATAAAGCATACTACGCGGTTGTCGACCCTGAAGACGACCTTGCTATCGAGATGTCTCCAGACTCGGCGTGTGGTAGTTATTGCTTCGTATCTCGCCGTCCACATGACGAAGAAAGGAATTCCTTACAAGCAGTAAGAAGAGTCTTGATACATGACCCAGCAGCTGCAGGTCCCTCGGGTGCTGTTGTGGATCGTAAAAAATCTGAACAGAACGGGGAACCAATTGAGGAAACAATTACTCCATTAATAGAAAATGCCTCTGAAAACAATAATAACAGAAAATCGTCGTCTTCCAGTTCTCAGACGACAATGACAACATGTAGTGAAAGCGAGCCTGGAAATAGTTCGGACGTTTTCAAAAAACCTGCAAGATTCCGCGAGTCACTTGTTGCCGAGGTGTCAAATGAAAACGAGGTTCACTTTTCAAAATTGAATAAACAAACCATGGTTACCGGTCGGACTTCTTTAAATAGTTCATTAAGAATGAGAAATGGTGAGGCTCAACGCGCATACGCAGAATGGGTACATTGTATTGAACGGAGAACCAGTGTTTTATTGAAGAATGTTGGTACCCAGACAAATAAATCATTTATATACTCTACGAAGTTCTCCAAACAGAACCGAAGCGGTGGTAAAAGCGGTGTTGATTCAAATGGCGTCGGAGATTCCAGTGTCTATAAAGCCAAAAAGTCGGAGTCTAAAAATAACCTTTATGACGTGAATAGACAAACGACGTCAGAAAATAACAACAAGTTAGTGAAAATTTGCAATGGTGGCATTTGTGAAGCAAACGGAAAAGATGTATCGGTGGTGCATGTATCATGCTTAAAGACAGCTACGATGAACGATCAACAAAATGGACAAGTACATCTTGAAATGACGTCACATTCTTGATGTAAAAGTATGAATTCGATTTCGTAAAACAGTACTCTAATATCGGCAATGGTCGGTCCCACAAATTGAGCGCGAGAGTAGTTCGATACTTACGACAGAGAGATAGTTATGCGTACAAGGTTCAGTACAGTGCGAGGTGCCGTTTGGACATATGGTGACATAATGTTTAGTTCAACACCGTGATAGAGGGGACTGATGTCTATGCAATATCAGCTGCAGGTCAGAATTTTTCACTTGCCGCACATTCAAAACAGTGACGTATTTGTGAAAGTATGCGAAACGGCAACGAAAGAGATATTAAAGTGTTTTACAAATCACCGACTGTGTCGTGTATCAAAATGTCCGAAACATCCTTCTTGGTGCTATTCCAAAATTTGTGTAAATTATTAAAAAATGTGCAATATGGATTATCTATACGCTTTATAGTAGGGCCCTGAAGCAAATACCCTTCATAACGCCAATTTTCGATGCATATTAGTATTTGAACATATGTATTCAAGCGATTGCAGTATTCCATTGGCGTCTCTCCCACGTTGCAAGCTTGTGTACAAAAGCCATCCATTCAATGAAAATGCATTAATTTGTGTATATAGTTAGAAGGCATTCACAATATGATAATAGTGTATATTATGAATATATGTTGCACAATTCCTCATTCCGTTTTATAATAAATGATATTGAATTGAAACACGGGTGTCTTTTCAAGTATATTTACACTTCATATAATTACCTGCGAACAGCTTTTCATGCGATTTCACTTTCTTTTGCTTAAAAAGATTACATTCGTTGCGTACTAAACGACAGGATGTGACTTGATTGTAAATGGTATATTTCAATGGAATGTGTCTGTATTGGCCTACCGTTGAAGATCTTTCACACAGAAAGCGATACAAGTATCACCGTGGCCTCTGTCTACGGAAAGTACGGCATTTAGCATTACTGCGGATAGTTATCAATGAACGGCTGATCGTGGTAAAAAATTCCCGTTTACTTTTATTTAAATTAATGATATAGACAGTTCGATGTTTGTTTGTTTCATCAGGTTTAACGCCGTTTCTCAACGATATTTCAGTTATATACGGCGGCCGGTTCACCTAACCAGTTTTTCCTGGACTGAAGTTCTAACCAGTACTAACTTACCCTTCCACAAGGAGCCGGCAACTTCTCCACATGTGGAGGAAAATCGATATTTTTGTCAAATTTTCATGGAAGGGGTATGACCTGCCGCGACCGGGAATCGAACCCGGATCGCCGGGTTACAAGTCCAGCGCACTAACAACTGGACCACGGCCGCGATATAGACAGTTCGAGCGCTCTATCATTGAAGTTTGCTACAGTCATGCGAATGTAGCCAAAACATTACAGTTTCTTGAAACATTCAAGAAAACCGACGAAAAGGTAGGCCCTAAGATTAAAATTGAAACAGTACACTTTTTTCATAAATGACTGGAGAAAGTGTTGCTTTATAGGGCAGAATCTCATAACAACAGGTAACCTCAATGATATGGCGTTCCTACTGGCTACATGGGTATTTTATATAAGTATGCTTTCATTACAAATAAAGTTTTTTTAATCTACTCCATCGTTCGAATAATTTTCATTAAATGCCGTTAATACCGTATTTTTCCGTACACTAAAAATGACGTAAATACCGTATTTTTCCGTACACTATAAATGCCGTAAATACCGTATTTTTCCGTACACTATAAATGCCGTAAATACCGTATTTTTTGGTACATTATAAATGCCGTAAACACCGTAATTTTCCGTACACTATGGCCACGGTCAGTATCGATATACAGATAAAAGTGGTTCGTCTTCACTTTTTCCAGTCGAAACGTTACAAACCGATAAATGCATCTCGGTGATAATTTTAAACCAGGAAACCGGTTCAATTATGAAAGGCATACGAATGGTATATTACCATTCAGGCCCGGATCAAGAAATTCCAGAATGGGGTTGCCAAGCATGAGGACAAATGCCTCGCACTTGAGGCTCAGTGGGGGTAGGTACGGAAGGGTGTATCCCTCTCCCTTAAGTGGGGTCCGGGGGATCTTCCCCGGCTTATTTTTACAATATACAGATATGTAGATAGATATATTTGCATATTGAACACTGAAAAGTTTTTTTTATAAAGCAGCAATAATCATTTTTACAGTAATAAGTAGCGTGACAAATGGCGAGAAAACAAATACAATATCCATAATTTGATACAATATAAAATGCAAGTTTGCAACGACAGAATTTCAATACATGAATTATATATAAATAATTTATTTGTACCATTAAGCAATTAATGTCAAAAACAAACCTCTTCGTATCACACTATTCAAAGAGGTAATAAAATTGTTCACACCATGTGAGTTTTGATTACTAATAAGAAATAAAGTACATGTTTATGCACTTTAAACGGCCTTCGAAAGTTATGACATCACCTATATATTTGAATAGGTGAATGTAACTACAGTAAAACTTCAATAATATGACAACCTGTGTGATCCTTGAAAACTGGTCTTCTTATTGAGGTGGTCTTAATATTCAGGTTGAATAAAGAGCATAACAGTGAAATTTGATTTGAAAACTGTGTTCTTAATTTTGTGGTGGGCTTAATATTGAGGTAGTCTTATTATTGAGGTGGTCTTATTATTGAGGTGGTCTTATTTTTGAGGTGGTCTTATTATTGAGGTGATCTTATTATTGAGATGGTCTTGTTATTGAGGTGGTATTATTATTGAGGTGGTCTTTAAGTGAGGTTTTACCGTATGTTTAGTCATATAAAAGCGATGATGGAATTTAAATTTTGTATACTCATAGACTGTAAAGTCTAATGTATTGAGAAATAAACACTATTACTATTAAACCAGCATTATATAACATTTTATGTTTGTTTTGCCTTGTTCATGAAATTTTGAAATTCCTTGGACTTCTTAATGATTCAAAATATTAAGATTCTCTTGGTGGCGAATACAATATGAGTTGCTCCTTGTTCATCGGTGACTTATGATGATAATAAAACCCTGCTATTGAAATACGCCAAAGTGTGACCTTTCAGAGCAACACCCTTTTGACGATACAAACTTCAGCTGTTGTTGAGAGAGTGTTGATCTACAGAGGTCAAATAGGAAGTAAACGAGAAATTCAATAATGTTGTTAAAAGAAAGTTGTTGCTTTAAAGGGAACAATGTTTTTTCAGTAATATACACTCGGACCTCGTTCATTCGAATTCATCGGTTCCGAAATTTTATTTCGAATAATACATGGTTTCGAATAGCCCATTTCAATTTGACGTGCATAAGAAGATGCATCGGGGCCTGATATCTATTTCGGATGATACCGAGCATTCGGATAGAAGGTTGTCGAATAAACGAGGTATGTCTGTATGTACAACCCTCGCATTTTCAGCAACTGTGCAGTTACGTCATTAAGATCTCCATAGATGTCTGTCGTTTATGTTGCATTAACCACACGCTATCAATGTCTGTTACATACCGCATTTGATCTACCAATTGTCACTGGAACAATGATGCGCTGATTTGAGATACAACACATGCTTGCTATATGTAATAATCTGTATATCTGACAATCCCCAGACGGTAGATCTTTGATTTTCTTTTTTCATTACGAAATCAACACTGACTTAATATCCGTCAACGTGCCCGCTGCCATTATTCTATTGCAACCAACGATTACTCGCCGTGATAGATCGCCCTGATTAGTGATAATCAAACGCTTTAAGCATTTCTTGCTGGGCTTGTTATTAGTGTGCCATGCACATACGATGGTTATTGATGTCCTTGATGTATACGCACTGTCTCACTGCTAGTTAACACAGATAAAGTGACCGAAGCATTGTATGTATCAGGGTCGGTACAGGATGTTCGGTTAGATGAGGCGTAAACTATGGAGCGTGGTTACGAAGCCAAAATAACATACTTTGCTCACACGTGCATAGGCTGCGCATGTCCCAGACCCCGCACTGCTCCTGTGGTGTCTCTGAACAAACAATTGAGCATGTCTTGCAGAGATGTCACCGGCTGTATTCACAAAGGAGTGTGGCCCGACTACAAGTCCTCAGACCAAAACTCTACGGCAATCCAGACAACCTGAAGAAGACTGTGACATTTTTTCGCTGCCTCTCAGTTGATGGTGTAGAAGGTGTACTAGAAGAAGAAGAAAACAAAGGGTGGTTGCCCCTAGTTCATGTGGTAGTGGGGTGACGCCCCCCCCCCATATATCAACGGCGCTTTCTAGCTGATTCTCAAAAACATCTACCAAGTGTTGCTATATGTATTTCATGCTTTATTAATATGATACATTTTTTCCGCATCAGGTACATGGTGCTAAACAGGCATGCACTATTTTGAGGAGACTGCCCAACATACCAAAATGTGAGCCACACGCGACCCTCCCTTGTGCTGATGTTAGTATATTCTGAGCAACGACCATTTTTATGAAGGTCATTTAAATTCGACGCATCCTTTACCATATAGCGGTTAAGTGTGAGTTTAGCTAGCTGTTAAATCGATTTAAACCCCCAGTAAGTTTACTCACAGTTCAAAGGCTGTAAATCACTGTCTGTTTATTATTTCTATTTATGGTTTAGAGGAATGTTAAGTTCCCCTTTCCCCATGTCCAGTCCATTTATTTGATAATATATTCATGTTCTGCCCCCCCCCCCCTTCGGCCTATGGTTTCTGACTTCCTTGGCTTGTACCGTGGTGTATTCCATACATTCAACACTTCCCCCTTGTTGTCCCCTTAAAGTTCTCCATAGTTGTTATATATTGTCGGCCAGACCATTCCTTGCTGACTGTAAAAATATCGTACTCTTGAATATTAATGAGGTGAACTCCGGCCGCTTGATTGGCCGCATGACGATGATGTGTTACTGTGACCATCTCTGACCTTCCTCTGTCCTGTGCCACCCAAGCTCGCGTTCATAAAAAAGTCAGTACTGTATTGGTGAATCATGATAGACGGTGACAAATAATGTAAATGCAGAAATGTAATGAACATCACGCGTATAATTTTCTCCTAGTTATAGCATCGGAATTCAGGATAATATCACAGACTGAAGGTACAGCTCGTACATCTTTCATTTTTATAACAACTCTTATGCAATTGCAAAATGTTCTGGCACGTTTTCATAAGCGATTAGGATTTCAGAATTACGATATGTTGCCAATTACGTCTTTATTGTTTCGTATTGAGGAACATTCGACTGCTATTGCATATAATTCAGATATGCTTTGCATCGTGTCCAGAGGAACATGCTTTTAAGCAGACGTTCGATTCCGATGATGATGGGAGGGTGTTGTTCTGTATAGGATGATTTGATAGTAAATTTACTACGGGAAACATTGGTTCCGCCGTTGTTGAGAGGATGTTGTTCTGTATAGAATGAATTGATAGTAAATTTACTACGGGAAACATTGGTTCCGCTGTTGTTGAGAGGATGTTTTTCTGTATAGAATGATTTGATAGTAAATTTACTACGGGGAACATTGGTTCCGCTGTTGGTTAGAGGATGTTGTTCTGTATAGAATGATTTGATAGTAAATTTACTACGGGGAACATTGGTTCCGCTGTTGGTTAGAGGATGTTGTTCTGTATAGGATGATTTGATAGTAAATTTACTACGGGAAACATTGGTTCCGCTGTTGTTTAGAGGATGTTGTTCTGTATAGAATGATTTGATAGTAAATTTACTACGGGGAACATTGGTTCCGCTGTTGTTGAGAGGATGTTGTTCTGCAAAGGATGATTTGATAGTAAATTTACTACAGAGAACATTGGTTCCGCCGTTGTTGAGATGATGTTGTTCTGCAAAGGATGATTTGATAGTAAATTTACTACAGAGAACATTGGTTCCGCCGATGTTGAGATGATGTTGTTCTGCAAAGGATGATTTGATAGTAAATTTACTACAGGGAACATTGGTTCCGCCGTTGTTGAGATGATGTTGGTCTGCAAAGGATGATTTGATAGTAAATTTAATACAGGGAACATTGGTTCAAGAGAGGATGTTGCTCAAGGTACGGCCTTCTTGGAGAGCTTACACTGCATTACCATAAGCAATGCAACTTTCTTTTATTACGCTAATTCTTTACTTGATGATTTGTTATTTGAATTAAAAAAAGGCATAGACTATTCTTTTTTCAGTGTAATGAACACATAGCTTGGAATTCACAACCGTCCAGTGATCGCTTCTTCATGCATCAGTTAATATCCTGAATACTTTTAATCACAAATCGTGAGACCATGCAAATGTTTAGGACATCCATCAATCACACCTCTCCAACAATTGTCTGTCTTGCAATTTGATCAAACGCATGAAAGAACAAAAACATTCAATGTGCATTTGACATGTGGTTCATTTCCTGTAGTAAATTTTGTTTTATTGTTCTATGTTCAGTGGAGAAAAACAAACTAATTTCCGACACAATCAAGACTGTTTTACGACAGTCTATGTGTGTGCCAAACACGCTGGACGAGAAAAGTACGAAACAATCGAATAGTTCTGTTTGTTTTTGGCTTTTATGTGATATTTTGTTGTTTGATAAATATGTCTGAGCTTTGTTTTGATTGTAAATAAAAGTGTATATATCGTGAATAATTAGATTATCTTTACGAAAAGTGTGTCTATCGTGAAATTCGATAGTAATACTGCAGCTCTAACGTATCATTAATCGTAAGTTATAAACCAGGATCGTAATATTTTATCGCGTAACTTTTCTTAAATCTTTACCGTGTTTTTAATTTTAAATTTTGAATCTACTATATAACTCTCAGCGGATGATGTATTAAACCTACGTTTCATAATTATCTCGTATTTTTAATTTGTAATTAAGAAAATATTTAGGATAATAGTTTAACGCTAGTTTACGGTTCAGAAGTCCTATACCTGAATTCCACCATGGACATATAAATCATGGATTGGAAACGTCCTACTATGTGTGTTTAGATTTGTTTGAACTCTCGCGATCGGCGAGATATTCTCTCGAGATCAAACCCATGGAAAAATGTTTGTTTCGGAATCGACTGAGAAGTTGACATTTTGATCCGCCGTAATAGTCATATTGAAAGATTTCTTAAGTTTTAATAAATACATTTTTTAAATCACTATATTTAGACAATTATGCATTACACATATCAATAGGTAATGACATGGACATTTTAGGGATAATCAACAAAGCCGGGAACAGACGGAATTGAACGAAGATTGTCGACTATCGCCGATCGATGACCTGGTGGAAATTCACAATACTTACCGAGTGCGCGCAAAGGGTTGTGGGTGAATTATTTTTCAGCACGATTCGAATTTATGGTTTATATGTGTATATGTCCATGGATCCACGTAAAAGCTCCATCAATGTCAAATAGACATGTTAAAAGCATGTCTGAAAGTTCAATTATTAATAATCATATCTTTCTCCCATTACCAAATAAAAGATGTTTTAAGCTGAAAACTAAATTTATGGTATATCAAACAAGACATAGAAGTCGTGGTATTACTCTTCTCATAACCGGTAATCTGATAGTGTATGCGGTTTATTTCACGACTTGGATTCATAAAGCATGGTGTTTTGATTACTTCTTCAATACAATACTCATGGCAGTTTTTACCTATTATAATATTTTGAACGCTTTAAACAATAATTTTTGTTAATATCTTGAAAAAGATGGTTGGCGCAATTTTAAGGTTAAGATTGGTTGTGCAGCATAAAAAATTCCGAGATGTTACGACTGCTGGTCACTCCAGATCCAAAATGGATCAGTTTGGTAAATTCGCCGAAATCCAGTGGATTTCGGTAAGGTAACGTAACCCTTCGTAATCCGCGTCAAGGTTACAAACGCTGTTCGATTGAAGAGATGTTGGTTAAGTGGTTAACGTAATTCGATTGGTTTACACAACACTGATATGCAAATAGCAAAACCATGTTAGTACGGCTGCGCCGAAAATTATGTAACAATTACAAGGGAAATTATATTTATAATTGGATCTATCGCAAGTAAAACATATCTAAGAAATGATCATTGCTAAGTTTTGTCAGACATTGTGGCGGCAGGCTTGCATTACATTTCATCAAATATACAAAAACTATCATATTTTCTTGGAATGTCAATCACAGAAACTATATATCCAAAAAAGCGACATTCACGGAACGAAATCCGCATTTTTCTCCCTTTGGTAAGCATCAACAGAAATCGAGATAACTTATTAAAATTCCATTTACTAGCGCTTGTACTTCTGCCTATGTCAATGGACGTGATAAAAAGTGATATAGTGTAATTATGGAATCGCATGTTGATTCACATCACTTCAATATATCTGAAGACAAATATCCCAGAGAGGCGTGGGAGATACTGAACTCGGCATTACCATAAACATTGACATTAATGAAATAAAACAAGTAAGCAATTTCATAGTGAAAGAGAGAATAAGTTGCTACAGGGAGCACCACATACACAAGACAATGCCTCCCCACCCAGATCTCCGATAAAAACAACAGTCCATAAATCAGCAGGCATTTGAGGAGGAGCAAGGGTGAGTACATAAGTGAACATTGGCGCAAGGAATGGTATGGCCAACCAAATATAACTAAGGAGAATAAATGAGGACAAACAGGGGGGATATAATGGATGGAACACATCACAGGAGAAGTCAATACAGCTGGGGGGGGGGGGGGAACGACACGAACACTATATCAAGTGAAAGAATTGCACATAAGGAAAGGGAAATTTAACACACATCTAAAACACAAAAAGAAAGACTTACAGCCTTGGAACTGTCAGTAAAAATACTTTTGGGGTTTAAATCGATTTAACAGCTAGCAAACCTCACACTTAATCGCTATATACATAGAACTAAAACTACCTCTTAAGTCATAACCAGTTACTGGTGATTTTGCGTAATGAGTGTTATGAACTATTTTCGGATTTATTACAAAAGAGTTCGTTTGAGCATCATTAGGCAATCAAGGCTGTTCCTAGCCCTGGGTTACGTGTCTCCGTACTCCGACGATACAGGCGTCTGTTTACAGCGACAGTATAGAGATGTGACATCCGTGGCTGGACAAGGCTGATCCATTCTATATCTCACTATGGAAAGCAGTGCTGAAACGTTATCGTAAATCAAGGGGATCCGACGATGTTTGTCAAAATTATATCATCAAATTCAGAGTATGGCTATGTAAAGGCACAGGGGATGGTAACAACCAGACGAGCAGGTCGCAGTTCAATATATATACAATTCAAGTAGTGTTACAATCCCTTGTGTGTTAAGGTCGCCAATTTATTGGCCTTAAATCAGATACTGGATTCGCATGTTTCAAAATTTATTACTTGCATGTTTTTATGTTTTATGCAATTTATTTTTCCCCTATGTTCGCATAAACAAATCCAAGGAGCTTGCGTTTTACATAAAATGGTGTATTACACTAGATGTGCATACTTGTTTATTTATTTAAACAATTTATTTCCTCTTTATGTTCGCAAGAATAAATAGAAGTAGCTTTTATTTCATGTCAAATAAAAGCAGACGACAAAACGATATAATTAAAGTGCCAGGGTGTCATGATTTAATGCTTTTTGGAACGAGAAAACGCTACATCAAAACGATCATACTTTGTTAATGTTGTTCTTCAGACAGATAAATGTGGGTCATCTTTGGTTCGATTCATAGTCTCTTTTATCAAACTTATATCAGGAAAATAGACAAGGAATACGTTGATTGCTTTTCCTGTAGACATTTAATAGAATTGAAGCGTATTGGTTACCGTAGAATTCCTTAACTTTGTGTTTGCTTTTCTCTCTAAATACTTTTCTATGTTTAATATTTTAATGTTGAGAATTTTTTTTATTTATTTTACATCAATAGTTAAACATTGAGTTTGCAAATTATATTAAATCACTCTCGATGACTGTAACCATGTGTACAGAGATTGTGAAGTTCACAGTTCAACTTCGCACGAGGCGGGATTCGAACAGACGACTTTATCAGAAAGTATCGTTGTCTCGTTCGAAATCACATTTCAAACGAGATTTTAAAACTCTAAGCGTCCAAAACCACTGTCAAATTATGTAAAAAGGGAACCGAGTATTGTAAAATGAATACATATCAAAACATCAATATTGACGCTTTGAATGTAACTGGTTACAAGCACTGTATGAGATAAATGTTTAGGAAATTGGTAATCGGATCACCTCGGCTGATCTTTTAAAATATACCACGGAAGTAACTAGAGGGAAAGTAGTTCCCAAAATGGCTGCCGATGTATGTAGTCTCTGTGGAAAGTATGACACAATTGGTTTTAATATTAGGAATACGAGGCACAAAAAACTTTAATTGTTGAATTGTGTTTCACTCGTCAGATGTCTTATAGTTAACGGTGTAGGAAAACCGCATCACGTATTGAGATGTTAGGTATATTCATACACGTACATTCAATGTCTATTTCCGAACTGTACGGACATTGCTGAGATGTTCCGATTGTGAAATTGGTAAATTTTTATAGAGACTAGTCAGTAAATTTAACGTATATGAATCTTTCCATGGCTGCTTTAATTTTGGTAATTTTGGAAATATCGTTTTTACTAATATATATGATATATATGTTTTTGAATATATTTTCTTAGCATTAATGTCGCCTTTTAGCGGGTATGAAAATATAACATTTTAAAAAAAATCCCAATTATGTAAATCTTGAAATTAGCATCAAGTGATCGCTTTTTACGATAAATTCCTTGCAGGATGTTCATGACAAAATCAAATAAAAGCTATGATAAACAATTATAGTCTTTGTTTATCTCGTTGGCTTTCTTTCTCAAATCCAAAATTCACGCAACGTGTCTCAATTTGAGCATTTAGCTGATATGAAGTGTGACTGAATTGGTCTAAACATTGTGTGATTTTAGTAGTATAAAGAAGTTGAAATCTCTATGTTTTGACCAAAACATAATCGCAAGCGCAAAACATCATTCATTTCAAAAATACTAAATTGTTTACTCCGTGAACCCTTCTTAAATGTTTCAAAAGAAACCATTTTTGTAGTCACAAATTAACTTCGATTATTAGCAATATGTAAATTTTCAGAATAAGCAAGATGAGCATCTTAGATTCAATAAAACTGCCATGTCGGTTTTTAACTTCGAATTCACGATTTTTTACATATCTTTTATTTTGAATATTACATATCCGCGTATAATGAATAGCATAAAAGTCAACTCCGTGATCGGGTGAAATTATAAGATTTTCCAAAACTTCAAATCACAAACATTGGATAATTGAATACAAACACGCACTTAGTTGATTATTTTCTCCACGCAGTATGAGAATACGAAGTTCAAATCATTTGTCAGAGAGAAACCTGCTACCACCAATATGGACGTCTCACGCACAATCTACATTATGTACGTTTGTATTTACTTTCAATTACACGAAATCGCAATTTCAACTTCATGAACTGACGATTTCAATTTCACGAATTCGAGATTTTAACTTCATGAATTCGCGTTTTCAACTTCACGAATTCGCGTGTTCAACTTCACGCATTCGCAATTTCAACTTCACGAATTCGCAATTTCAACTTCATGAATTGACTATTTAAACTACACGAATTGACGATTTCAACGTCACGACTTCGCGATCTCAACGTCACGACTTCGCGATCTCAACTTCACGAATTGACGATTTCAACATCACGACTTCGCGATCTCAACGTCACGACTTCGCGATCTCAACTTTACGATTTCAACTTCACGAATTCGCAGTTTCAATTTCACGTGTTTGGCAAGTTCGCTTGCAAAGATATTCATCGTTCAAACATGTACACGTTTATCATTTCAGTGATGGATGGAATGATCCCGGCTTTAAAATTGATACAAATAGCGTTAGATTAGTGTAGTTGTTTAAAAATCATCACGTGTGCCATGTGTGCCCTGACATGCTCTGTCTTAATTAATGTGTGAGTTCTAAATGAAAATGATTTTTTGTTTAGATCATTGTATATGATAGGACATTGTGTTTGTTCTTCGGAAATAAAACGACAGTTTGTTATTTTATCTCCATATAAAAACACAGCAATTTCATTTCCCATTTGCAAACAATGTTTGTTGGAAATAAAAGGGCACCTTGTAAGGAACAAAAAGTATTTATGTTTACACGCATCTAGTGTCAATTATCTGAATGCATACACTCATCTAATATATCATTCTCCTTTACCACATATGGTTACAGTGTACTTCTACCGATTGACCTAATGTTCACTTTCTTGAGAAAACATTGAGTGGTTCTCAATTATCTGCCTACATATTCATTATTTGTCTTCCGCATTCATCGAATGTAAATGACCGAACTTATTGTTCTTAACGTCATTATATGGTATTACAAATCAAATATTACATTTCTGGCTTATGCAAAGAAGCAGACTACATTCTGACAAGCGGATCAAGCTACGTGTTACGATGATGCCTGTCTGCTTCAGCATATGAGTCGCAACAGTGCATCTCGGTTGCCTAGCAAAATTGGCTCCTGTTTGACGTCAATATATGACATTTGCATCGTTTGTTGTTTAGTCACCCAAATTATCTCCTATAACAATGGATTTGAGCTCAAGCTTACCATGCTAACAGAATTATGCACACAATTTGCAAATAGTTTCCACAGCGTGAATTTCCACTTTCATCGACTTATATTTTTACCTACGCACCGTGTACTGGGAGTCCGGTATACCTTGATGTTGCGTCTAAAGCACTGCGTGGCCGTTAATACTCGGAGTCCGGTACACCTTGATGTCGCGTCTAAAGCACTGCGTGGCCGTTAATACTAGGAGTCCGGTACGCCTTGATGTCGCGTCTAAAGCACTGCGTGGCCGTTAATACTCGGAGTCCGGTACACCTTGATGTCGCGTCTAAAGCACTGCGTGGCCGTTAATACTCGGAGTCCGGTACACCTTGATGTCGCGTCTAAAGCAGTGCGTGGCCGTTAATACTAGGAGTCCGGTACGCCTTGATGTCGCGTTTAAAGCACTGCGTGGTCGTTAATACTCGGAGTCCGGTACGCCTTGATGTCGCGTCTAAAGCACTGCGTGGCCGTTAATACTCGGAGTCCGGTACACCTTGATGTCGCGTCTAAAGCAGTGCGTGGCCGTTAATACTAGGAGTCCGGTACGCCTTGATGTCGCGTCTAAAGCACTGCGTGGCCGTTAATACTCGGAGTCCGGTACGCCTTGATGTCGCGTCTAAAGCACTGCGTGGCCGTTAATACTAGGAGTCCGGTACACCTTGATGTCGCGTCTAAAGCACTGCGTGGCCGTTAATACTAGGAGTCCGGTACGCCTTGATGTCGCGTCTAAAGCACTGCGTGGCCGTTATTACTAGGAGTCCGGTACGCCTTGATGTCGCGTCTAAAGCACTGCGTGGCCGTTAATACTAGGAGTCCGGTACACCTTGATGTCCCGTCTAAAGCAGTGCGTGGCCGTTAATACTAGGAGTCCGGTACACCTTGATGTCGCGTTTAAAGCACTGCGTGGTCGTTAATACTCGGAGTCCGGTACGCCTTGATGTCGCGTCTAAAGCACTGCGTGGCCGTTAATACTAGGAGTCCGGTACGCCTTGATGTCGCGTCTAAAGCACTGCGTGGCCGTTAATACTAGGAGTCCGGTACGCCTTGATGTCGCGTCTAAAGCAGTGCGTGGCCGTTAATACTAGGAGTCCGGTACACCTTGATGTCGCGTCTAAAGCACTGCGTGGCCGTTAATACTAGGAGTCCGGTACGCCTTGATGTCGCGTCTAAAGCACTGCGTGGCCGTTAATACTCGGAGTCCGGTACACCTTGATGTCGCGTCTAAAGCAGTGCGTGGCCGTTAATACTAGGAGTCCGGTACGCCTTGATGTCGCGTCTAAAGCACTGCGTGGCCGTTAATACTCGGAGTCCGGTACGCCTTGATGTCGCGTCTAAAGCACTGCGTGGCCGTTTATACTTGGAGTCCTACTGTAACTTCTGGAGAATGAAATAAAAATTAAGAAATTGGTAATTATTAACGACAAGTAATTTTCCAACAAGCCGCTCGATATAGATTTTCGGGTCAATTCCACCGCCAGATAAGCCAGTTAAAATGCATTGAATGCTGGGTATCGAATTTATATATGTTTTATCACTTGTATCACTTGTATCACTTTACCCATCATCGGTACCCAGTCTATCCATAGCATATATGATACCCATGTGAAATTAACTGTAAACATCTCGGATGAATAATTAATGAGGTGAAATCCAGCCGCTTGATTGGCCTCAAAATAAATGCAGCATGCGGAGGTTTTGTCTTACCCTAAATACCCTACTGATGAGGGCAACACCCTTACTATGTCAATTATATACGAATCATTGTACAAAAGAATTAGCCAATTGTCTTAGCTTATGTCATTTTTCTTCAAGCAAACATTCGTGTCTGTTCGATTTTCCAATAGTGCTACATCACTTGCAATTGAAGGAGGCGTGAAATTAATTTGTAAACATGAGTTTTCCCTCCTGTCTGACTCATTGTCAATTAGATAATTAAAATAATAACATTCGCTTAAGGAGTTATGTAAATGGCCTGATAGAGAAAATGCACGTAGAGACGCTGTTAATATTACACCCTGTATTACCCCAAGAGCCGGCAGAAATTGAACAAATCGAGGTAAGCTATGTAAATTGATAAATCGGACCTAGAACTTTTAAAAGTAATGACTCAACGGAGTGCATGAATTTTGGTTATGTAGTTTGACCAAATTGAATAAACCTATTGAATATCACATAAATAGTATATTTGCGTGTTTTTAAGTTTGCATGATACAAAACAAGAATTTCAAGTTTTTGTTAAAGAAAATTCATGTGATTTCATCTCAATGATTTGAGCTTTTATTCAAGCACGCTTCTTGCTTTATAACTAATTTTTGTCAGCAAAACGTCTGTTGCGGTATATCAATATAACCAATGGGTATATATTGTTCTGACAAGCATGATCATTGTTCTTTTTTAGGCTTGTTAAGAGCCGATATGTTTTGGCAAAAGAAGTTGAGACTGTTGCTGAGTTATAACCTTAGTTGACTGGGACCGAATACAACTTTCCGAGTGTCCAAACGGTACATTCGGGTACCAAAGTGTAACTTGGATAAAATATGCCTAGAATATTCTAAAAAACAAATTAGACACATTTCATTTCTCATATTTTCACTATCTATGCTTTTTAATTACAATGACACCTTTAAGTGACAGATTCAAGTGTCCAAATTCAAGCTACCGAAGTGGTAACTTATATACAAATATGTCTAGAATATTTTGAAAACCAAATGAGACATTTTTATTCCCATATTTTCAAGATCTATTCATTTTAATTATAACAATCTGGCCTTTAGATATGAAACGGCCATAAATATCACCGACTTGGAATGCAAGGGGACTTCATGGTATTTACCTTGTATGTTAAGGCAAAATATCACAGCTTCTGTCTATGCTCCGTTCCGTAAAATTTATTTATAAACAAAAATTATTTACGCCTTTTATACACCTTTTGATACGTTTCTCTTATTTCATTGTGTTTATTCTGCTACCCCTTTAACTAAAGCTACGTTGATGATGTACACAACTAAGTTATACCGTGCATTGCCTTTGGATTCTATTCATTTATGGGGGATGAGTAAACTTCCTTTAGACATAACTGTCCGTCATATTCGTTTGAAAAAAACAATCGGATTTGTTGTGATCTATTCTACCATATCTAAGATTCTATCGACCTAAACTCAATTTTTTAAGATGAATCACACTACATAACAATACCATTTTGCATCAGACTACTGTGTCAAACTAATTATTATGACATAAGAAAACAAAAAGAATTATGTTTGTTCATCAAAAATCTGATTCACCGAATCTTATGCAACATTTGGCAGGTTCTTCGTAAAATCATATCGCAATAAAAGTGTCTCTCGAATCAGACTTAGCTTCATTGATTGTTCATGAGAGAAATGAAATAGTTTCTGATAGTAAGTATCTAATTCAATATAGATTATCTAGCACCTTCGACTAAATTAGATACCCCCGTGTTTCCATACTCTATATTTAACAGATCAGTATTACAGGGACGCGTATAGTATCATCACAGGCATCGCTGCAACTTCAAAATAACCGTTTCTAAAATTGTCAAATAGTTTTTCTGTTGCTAATACTAATAAAGAGATGACCTGTGCACAATTGATTACATAGGCTTGGATAAACATAATGATGTGTTACACATGGAGGGTCGCGTTCACAAAACATGGCATTTTCATGGGGTTCCAAGTAATGCCAACGATTCGATGGAGGTATCGAATAAAACGAAGGGTTGTGGAGCACTAATAAATCAGAATTGGAGAGAATTTTATGATAAAGTTAAACAGAAGGAGAATAAGAAAGTATACAACTAAAATCAGGATGAGTATGAAACAAGAGAAGACGAAAAGGAGAATGGGAACATCGTAGGATAGCACACCAATCAAACAACAAAAGAAACGTTGCAACACAACGGTTTACCGGGCTTGCAACTGAGACAATGTGTGAAATAATTCTAAACGAGATTAGGGGATAAAGAGGAAATAAAGAAGAAGGGGAATGTAAATAAAACTATACTGGGAGGGGTTTTAATAACAGTAAAAGAGGACGGGGAACCAAGTGACACTGTAGACTAATAAGCAGGAAGAGAAACTGGGAACACAACGGCTTCCCAGGCTTGGAAATGTATACATACTGTGGACTGTAAGCAATTGAAAACAATCAGAATTATGAATACTCATATTAAAAACTTAACTATCTAACATATTGAAGCTGGTTGCTGTGCATGGACATGGTTAAATTATTATATCTATCTCGATGCCCATACTGAACTAGTCGAATGTTTTTGTATTGTATTTACTATGATTAGTTCAAACATTCTTAGTTTACATCCATGTTGTAACAAGTTACTATAACTGATGCCGATCATTCTTAACGACTGCCTCATTGAGTTCCCAACCAGATTAGTGCCTTTTTCAGGGTTGTTCTTTGTTCGACCTCGCCTGATGCGCGATTCGAACCCACGACATTCGGACCAGAAGTCAGTCGCTCTTCCCCTAGGACACTATGACTTATTTTAATTTTCTTTGATTGCGGTACCAATGACCATATTTGCCGAGGCTGCAAATCGACATTTAAACACTGAACAATTGTCACGCAAGAACGTAATGTGATTATAATTGTCCTTTAATTTCAGTTTGATTTGAACTTAAAATAATCAGATCGCCTAACGAATGTGATGTTTGCTATTTTTCTCGTGCCTCTTGTGAAGTTCATTGCACTGTCGTACATTTCATACAGTCGATGGAAATATGAGATTATTCAATGATTTATCTTTTTCACGAAACATCTTAATCGATTAAATAATTTCTAAGCAGCCATTTAAACACAATTGAAAACACTTTTAGATTTACAGTTAAACCACATCTAAAGACCACCTCAATAATAAGACCACCTCAAATTAAGAACACAATTTTCAAGTCCATTTTCATTATTTTGCTCTTTATTTAACCTCAATATTAAGACCAACTTAATAAATAAGAAGGGTCTCAAAGGTTGTCTTATTATTGAGGTTCAACGCTATCGAACACATCAATACTTTAAGCATTACATCTTCCTCCTGCATCAAACAATGTTAAAGGGACTGTTGTCAAGATACTAATACATTATCACTTTTCAGATTTATAACATAACTATGCGTGTAAAAACGCATTTTTATCTTAAGATGCACGCATCGGTGATAAATGGTTGCATACTTATTCTACCATTCAAACACAAAATTTCAACAAGAAATATCTAAGTAGCTAATGTGTTAACAAGATATAATTAACTAGAAAATGATGTCGTTATCACGTTACCTAACTAGTCACCCCTCATAATTAACAAGAAAAGTATGCAGTTAACTAGATACTTATCGCGATAATCACTTAACAGTTATTTAAAAAGATAGTCCGTTCAAATTAAAACAAAATTCCAACAAGAAAAAAAATAAGAAGCTAATGTGTTAACTTGATAATAAACTAGAAAATGGTGTCGTTATGACATTACTTAGCAAGTTGCCCCTCATAATTAACAATAAAGTTATGTAGTTAACTTAATACTTATCGCGATAACAACTTGATAGTTATCTAAAATAGATATTTCTTTCAGATTATCTAGAGAATTAAGCTGGTAATGGTGGCAGCTGTGGGCACTATCAGACAATTGTTCGTGTTAAGATATTTATGCAAATGAAATTAAATCACGATAATTATCACGTTAACAACATAATTATCATGATAACTTACTTTTCTAGTTAATTATGAATGTAACAGGTGACAGAAATATTCAACCATAGTGATACAATTCATAGTTCGTACTTACAGTGAGTTATGTTCGACATTACTATTTGCGGTTATGTCAGTCAGAATTAAAGTATCTATGTAAGAACTATCCTCGGTACCCAAGCTATTTATAACATATATGATACCCTGGTCAAATTGGCTAGCAAAACTTCGTAATTCATTCATGAATATTATCATTTCTCGACCAATAACAAAAAAGGAGAAGTCTCCTTTGTGAAGAGCTACCGCTCAGAAGCACTATTTCATCTGTAACTCCTCGGCAATTTTCATAGCTCATGAGCTGTGTGTCATACGGCCAATCAATCGGCTTGATTTCACCTCATTAATTATTCATAATAACGAGATGTTTACAGTCAGTTTGTCCAGGGTATCATATATGTTATGAATAGCCTCGGTACCGAACATGTGGGAGTACATGTCTGTAAGGCATACCTAGTTTATGTTTTGTTTCTAATCCTAGTTTCCTACCATAGGTCATCACGACAATCTGACAGATTTTAATACAGTATGACAATGGTTGACGTATCCAATTAAAATCATAATTAAACCGTCTATCTGGTACGTATAATGCTTATTTTCAACTTACAGTGCATGTTGTGTAATATAAAGTTCCAGAGCTGTAGTACATCTGTACTGATGTTAACTAACGAAAAAATCTAACACAAATGGTCGAGAGTAAGCATGAGGACAGTACTTATTAAATAAGATTATGTGTTCATTACACGAAATGTTTTATGTGATATACATTTACATTAATTGTATATGATAGCCTGATGGAGAAGAAAAATGGTTTGTACCGGTTAAGCTATCACAGCGGTAAGTTACAATGTCAAATGAAAAAGTGAATTATATCTAATTCACGATAATATCAACATCTGGGTCATTGTAAAATGAAGTACAAACGCTCTAGCTTTGTCCAATAATATATTAGGATTTTTCCCTGAACTGTGAGTAGAGTAAAAAGTAACAACGACATATAAACAACACTTTACATCATTGTCTCTTGCAATTTTTTGTTCCCACTGAAAACATTGTTTTGTACGAAGCTCTTCACCGATTGAATTAATAAAAACACGAAAGAAATAAATATATCAGAAACTGAATGGAGTATATCGAAGAGAGGAGGCAAAGCGCCCGTACATGATACGAAGAAAGTGAAATAAATGTGTTATACTCTGTACAATCATGAGGAACACTAAAGATCACTGTCCACTTTCCACCAGAGACATTGAAAACCCTTTGTAGAAAAGGCAGAGATAATCCATAAGGTAATAATTATGTCACGAATTTCAAAGCTGCCGTAACCTTAATATAAAGTATAAGCAAATGAAGCATATCATATATCACGTGTATATGTCTGAAATAATAAACACATATTGTCAGATTTATGTGTACATTATAGGAAAGGAATGCTATACTTTTATGTATCTTTACTAATATATTTAAGCTTTGGATATCTGACTTGCCCAGTATTTTTTTACTGATTGTTTCAAGGCTATAAATCGCCGTTTGTGTTTTGTTTCTATTTAAGTTTTAGATGTTTTATCGTCTAGATATCTAAACTTTTTATTATTTACTGAACAATCATATAATGATTAGCATTACAGCAGCATAAAACTGTAGTATTCTGTATAAAGGTTTGTTCCTATATATACATGTATTATAGCCTTCAGATTTAATTGGTTACATAAGCTGAGATAAACATGAGGAAATGAAATACAGAGAAGGACACATTCACAAACAGGACCTTCCCACACAGATCCATGGGGTTCCAAAAAATACCAAAGATGGGATGGAGATATAAAGTAAAACGAAGGGGATTTGGGCACTGATAAACCAACGGTGCAGAGAAGTTTATGATAAAAGGAAACATAAGGGGAATGAGAAAGTATAAAACTAAAATGGAGATGAGTTTGAAACAAAGGAGACGGAAAGGAGGATGAGAACATCTCACGGCTGCACACCATTCAAACAAGCAAAGAAACGTTGCAAACAAACGGCTTACCAGGCTTGGAACAGAGACAGTGTGTGAAATAAGTCTAAATTAAGTTATGAAATAAGTTTGGGTATACAAAGAAACAGAAAGGAATGGTAATGAAAACGAACTATAATGAGAGGGATATTTATAACAGTAAAAGGGGACGGGGAACATCGTAAGACTGTAGAACAATGAGCAGGAAGAGTAACTGGGCAACACAACAGGTTCCAAGGCTTTGAACTGTAAGTATAAATAATGTGGACTGTGAGAAATTAAAAACAATCAGAACTATAAATACTCATATTAAAAACTTAAACACGTAACATACTGAAGATGGTTGCTGTTTATGGACATGGTTAAATATTTAACATCCTGGACTAGTTGAATGTGTTTGTAACTGCATTTACTTCGCTTAGTTCAACCATACCTATTTTACATCGAAGGTGTGACAAGTTACTATATGTTTAACTAATGTTGATCACTTCTGGACGACTGCTTCTTACTGACCGGTTCTCGTGCCTATTTCAGGATAGGTCAAGGTTCGTCCGCGATTCGAACCCCTTCCCTTCAGATCAGGAGTCAGATGTTCTTCCCCTAGAACACTATGACTCTTTTAATTTTTGAATGATTGTGGTATCAAATATTTCTGTACGAGGAATAAGATAGCAGCGGAAAGTGATCTGATCGCACATATAATCATTCGTTTCGAACAATGACCACATTTGCCGAGGCAGCAAATCAAATGATTTTCACGCAAAGAGTTATGTGATTATAATTATCCTTCAATTTCAGTTAAATTTGAATTTAAATTAATTTGATAGTCTAATGAATGTTTTGCTATTTCTCTCGTGAAGTTCATCGCACTGTCGGTCTTTTCCTACAGTCGAATGAAATATTAGATTATTCAATGATTTATATTTTTCACGAAACATCATGTTATATAGGTTATATCACGAATACTCGCCATGTCCCATACATTCATACATCTGGAAGGAGATAATAGTCTAATGCTGAATATTTACTTTTCTATAAAAGGAAAATATTTCTACAGCATGAAGAAAACAGACGATTGGCATCATGATCGTCTGATGTTAGACGTAAGGTGAATGTCCATTTAACAAGGGTAAGAACCATCAAATATTTATCCATCAATATATACTTGTCTTCAGTGGGACATGAACAGTGAATAAGAATCTCTTAAATCAAATTATTAATTTCTAAACGGATATTTAAACAAAATTGAAGACCTATTTTTGATTTATTAGTTCAACGCTATCGAAAACATCAATACTTTCAGCATTAAGAACTTATTATTTCCGTCGACAACTGTCTCCTGTTTCAAATGATGTTAAAGCAACTGATGGCATGAGACTTATACATTGTCACTTCTCATATTTATAACATAACCATGCTTGTTATATTGCGTATTTTCATTTGATGCGCTTAAGATGCACGCATCGATGATATATGGGTGCGTACTTCTTCACTATTCAAACAGAAAACATTTCAACAAGACAAATGTAAGAAGCTTATGTGTTAACATGATAATTAACTAGACAATTATGTCGTCATCACGTTACCTAACTAGCTACCCTTATAATTAACAAGAAAGTTATGTACTTAACTAGATACTTATCGCGATAACCATTTACAGTTATCTAAAGTAGATAGACCGTTCAGATAGTCTAGGGAATTAAATGGGCAAATGATGGCAGTTGAGAGCACTATAAAACAGTTATTCTGGTAAAAATATTTATGCAAATGACATTTTATCACAATTATATCATTAACCACGTAATTATCATGATAAGTGAATAGTAAACTGGATAGACATCGTGATAACCACATAATGTTCTAAATAATAACGTAGTTAACAGGTTGCAGAAAGAAGCAACCATAGTGATACAATTCATAGCTCGTACTAACAGTGTTTTAAGAAGGTGCGACCTTAAAAGTTGCGGTTATGTCAGCCAGAATGGAAGTATATATATAAGAACATGTGTGGGTCCATGTATGTAAGGCCTTACTAGTTTATATTTTATTTCTCCACCTAGTTTCCTGCAATAGTTCATCATGATATATTATGATACATTATGACGAGGGTTGACGTATCCAATTAAAGCCATAATTAAGCCGTCAATCTGGTACTTGAAATGCTTATTTTCAACTTACAGTGCATGTTGTGTAATAAAAAGTTCCAGAGCTGAAGTACATCTGTACTGACGTTATATAATACAAAAAAAACACAATTGGGCGAGAGTAGGCATTAAGACATTGCATATTAATTTGCTCAAAATTCTGATTTCAGATCAAAATATAAAAACATACTACTACACATGGCCCACGGAACAGAAATTGTCCAATCTTATGACAGCAACATCAAAAATTATTGTCACCAATTTGGCCAAATATATATTCTACGCCAATCTTATTAGAAATTTAATAATTTTATGCTCATATTTTGATATAATATGTATGTATACATGCATTGTAACATCATGTGCTCTTCAGAAAAGCTATGCCTTTTGTCACAAATATTTTGCATAATTGCTATAAAACATGTCGATATGTTTTTAATGCAATTAACTATTTGTAGTTGTAGTTGTAAATAAGATTATGTGTTTATTACACGAAATGTTATATTTGATATACATTTACACTATTGTATATGAAAACCCGATGGAGAAGATATATGGTTTGTACCGGATAACCAATCACAGCGGCCAGTTACCTTATCATACGAAAAAGTGAATTATCTCTAAGGTCACGAAAAAAGACGATACTATAAACATCTGGGTCATTGTACAAACGTCCTAGCTTTGTCCAATAATATCTTAAGAATTTGTTCATGAACTGAGTATACAGAAAAACGCAACAATAACACCGCTTTACATCATAGTCTCTAGTAATTTGTTGTTCCCTATGAAAACGATGTTTTGCTCAGCGCTCTTCACCAATTGAATTAATAAAAACACGAAAGAAATATATCATATATTAACTGAATGGAGAATGTCGAAGAAGAGAAGCAAAGCGCCCGTAAATGGTTCAGAAGAAACGTTTCTATAGTCTGGAACATCATGAGGGACATTACCACTCACTGTCTACTTTCCACGAGAACCATTAAAATCCTTTATAGAAAAAATGCTATGGTACGTCATAATGTAATAGTTATGTCACGAATTTTAAAACTGCCGTTACCTTAAAATACTTATTGTCCAATTTATGTGTACACTTTAGGAAAGGAAT
This sequence comes from Mactromeris polynyma, assembly GCA_032209605.1. Taxonomy (NCBI): domain Eukaryota; kingdom Metazoa; phylum Mollusca; class Bivalvia; order Venerida; family Mactridae; genus Mactromeris; species Mactromeris polynyma. Next base: position 20,548,101 of record JASFXZ010000006.1, on the reverse strand, counting down.
ATTATACTTTTATGTATCTTAACCATTATAATATTATTTAAGCGATGCATTTCTAACTCGCCAAATATTTTTGCTAACAATTCCAAGGCTTTAAATCACTGTGTGGAATTTTCTTATTTGATTTTTAGATGTATTTTAAGTTCCCTTCCCCCATGTGCAGTTCTTTCATGTTCTCCCCCATCCCCTTTCGGTCTATCACTACTGACGTTCTTGAGATGTTTCGTGATGTATTCCATTCATTAGAGTTTTCCCCTTTGTTGTTCCCCCTTCAGTCTCCTTAATTGTTCTTTGTGGACGGCCGGACCATTCCTTGCACCCCTGTTCCCATACATATTTACCCTTGCACCTCATCAGTGTCTGACGTTTTGTTAACTGCTGTTTTCCCGGAGGTCAGTGTGGGAAGACAGTGGCTTGTGAATGTGTAACAACTTAATCTCTATTTGGAATTAAAAACGCATATTTACGGTGCCAAGCAACAACAAATACGACCTGGGTACAGATTCAAAAATCGAAAGAACCCCGAAGAAACATTGCGCAAATAAGACTTATAACATTCATGCCATTACATCATATGATAAATTGTGTAAATCAAATTCATTTCATCTTATATTTTAAAACGTTGTCAGAATTTGATGTTGTCTGTAATGTTTGATTGCGGTAAAGTACAATGTCTCCAAGGCAACACCCTTTGGGAGATGAAAATATTGACTGGTGTTGATAGGTTGTTGATTTAGAGAGATTAAATTGGTACTTACTTTTACTTTTAATACGAGAAACTTGATAATATTGTTAAAGGGAGATAGTAGTTCAAGGAAGGTTCGCTCTTCATGCGTTGCGCGGTATATAATAATTTAAAAAAAACTACGACAACAAAGCACTTGGAAACGGCGTTTGTTTTAATGGTGTGTGGTATGTGTTTGTGCATATCAGCATACTAAATTAGTTCAAACGTATTTTTTACATCAATTGTGAAACAAATTCTTACAACTTTCACTCATCACTTTCTAGGTTATTATCCAGGGGTCTTATTCATAAACATAATAATCTATCTAAAATAAAGTCAAAATTATGTATCGTTATAAGATTCATTTCATAAATGCATACTGCTAGTATTCATTTATTGCCCAACGCCATGTCGGACGTACGTGGGTTGTACCAGTAAATCGTAGAATGTGCCTCCTTTACAAAAACCAATAAACGCATTACATCCAAAGTTATTACGATTAAATACATTATTTCTACGTATGCTCATAAAATCTCATGAACATGTCTCGTAAGATAAAAGTTCTAGAATGAATACAATTAAGTATGTAAAGCCCTATGGTGCACGCTAACGTCATACATGTATCGCACTATGGCGCACGCTAACGTCATACATGTAACGCCCTATGGCGCACGCTTACGTCATTCATATAACGCCCTATGACGCACGCTAACGTCATACATGTAACGTCCTATGGCGCACGCTAACGTCATACATATAACGTCTTATGGCGCACGCTAACGTCATACATGTAACGCCCTATGGCGCAAGCTAACGTCATACATATAACGCCAAATGGCGCACGCTAACGTCAAGTTAAGGAATAAGATAGTAGCGGAAAGAGGTCTGATCACGCGTATAATCATTTATTTCGAAAATTGACCATATTGCAGAGGTTGCAAATCGACTTTTATATCCTGAATAATTGCCACGCAAGAACGTAATGCAATTATAATTGTCCTTTATTTTCAGTTTGATTTGAATTTTAAATAATCCGAACGTCTAGTGAATGTGTTGTTTTTTTGCTATTTCTCTCCTGCATCTTGTGAAGTTCATTGCACTGTTGTCTTTTCATACAGTCGGTGAAAATATGAAAGTATTCTTTTATTTATCTTTTTTCCACGAAACATCATGTTGTATAGGTTATATCATGAATACTCGATATGTCACATACATTTATGCATCTGGAAGGCGATAATAGTCTAATACTGAATATTTACTTTTCTATAAAAGGATAAAAGGAAAATATTTCTACAGCATGAAGAAAACAGACGATTGGCATCATGATCGTCTGATGTTAGACGTAAGGTGAATGCCCATTTAACAAGGGTAAGAACCGTCAAATATTATCCATCAATATACTTGTCTTCAGTGGGACACGAACAGTGAATAAGAATCTCTTAAATCAAATTATTGATATCTAAACGGACATTTAAACATAATTGAAGGCCTTTTTTTATTTATTAGTTCAACGCTATTTAAAACATCAATAATTTAAGCATTTAAGAACTGATAATTTCCGTTGACAACTTTCTTCTGTATTAAATGACGTTAAAGGACCTGTTGTCATGATACTAATACATTGTCACTTTCTAGATTTATAATATAACCAAGCTTGTTAAAATGTGCATTTTCTTTTTGATGCGCGTAAGATGTACGCGTCGGTGATATATGGTTGAATACTTCCTTCACCATTGAAACACAAAATTTCAACAAGAAAATATTAAGTAGCTAATGTGTTAACATGATAATTAACTATAAAATGATGTCGTTATCACGTTACTTAACTATTTATCCCTGATAATTAACTAGAAAATTATATGTAGTGAACTATTAATCGTGATAACCACTTAACAGTTATCTAAAATAGATAGCCAGTTCAAATTAGGTAGGGAATTAGGTGGGTAAATGATTATAGACACTATCAGACAATTGTTCGTGTTAAGATATATATGCAAATGACATTTTATGACGATAAGTATCACGTTAACCATGATGATTCATAGCTCGTACTTACAGTGTTTTAAGTGCGACCTTACTAGTTGCGGTTATGTCAGTCGAATTATAGTGTCTATGTTAGAACCATCCTCGGTACCAAGGCTATTCATAACATAATATGATACACTGGGCAAATTGGCTAGCGAAACTAACGCATGAATATTCATTACCATTTCTCGGCTAATGAAATGGACTATAACAAAAACGTAGGAATCTCCTTTGTGAAGAGCTATTGCTAAGAACTCCTCGGCAATTTCCGTATCGCAGGAGGTGTGTGTCATGCGCCCAATCAAGCGGCTGGATTTAGCTCATGAATTATTCATGAGAACGAGATTTTTACAATCTATTTGCCCAGGGGTTAGTATGTGTTGAGAATAGCCTGGGTACCGAGGATGTGTTAGAACATGATGGGTCAATGTATGTAAGGCATTACTAGTTTATATTTTATTTCTTATCCTAGTTTCCTGCCACAGTTCATCATTACAATCTGACATATTATGATACAGTATGACGGGGGTTGACGTATCCAATTAAAGTCATAATTAAGCCGTCAATCTGGTACGTGAAATGCTTATTTTCAACTTACAGTGTATGCTGTGTAATATACAGTTCCAGAGCTGAAGTACATCTGTACCGACGTTATGTAATCGGAAGAAAAAAAACATACATTAATTGTATATGATAGCCCGATGGAGAAGACAAATGGTTTGCATCGGTTAAGCTATCACAGCGGTAAGTTACATTGTCAAATAAAAACGTGAATTATATCTAAAGTCACGAAAAAAAACCATAATATCAACATCTGGGTCATTGTAAATGAAGTACAAACGCCTTAGCTTAGTCTAATACTATATTAGGATTTTTCCTGAACTATAATTAGAGAAAAAAGCAACAACGACACATAAACATTACTTTACATCATTGTCTCTGGCAATTTGTTGTTCCCTCTGACAATAATGTTTTGTACGAAGCTCTTCACCGATTGAATTGATAAAAACTCGATAGAAATAAATATATCAGAAACTGAATGGAGTATATCGAAGGGAGGAGGAAAAGCGCCTGTACATGATTCGAAGGAAACATCATGTGTGTTATACTCATGAGGGACAGTAAAGCTCACTGTCCACTATCCACCAGAGACATAAAAACCCTTTACCAAAATGCAGTGAAAAGCCATAAGGTAACAGTTATGTCACGAATTTCAAAACTGCCGTTACCTAAATATAAAGTATACTGTGTAGCAAATAAAGCATATTATAGACAATGTGTATATGTCGGAAATAATAAACACATTTAGTCGGATTTATGTGTACATTTTAGGAAATGAATACTATACATTGCATGTATCTTTACTTACATATTAAAGTTTTGCATTTCTGACTTGCCAAGTATTTATACTGACAGTTCCAAGTCTGTAAATCGCTGTGCGGTTATTGTTTCTATTTAATTTATAGATGTATTTTAAGTTCCCCTTTCCAAATGTGCAGTTATTTCACTTGATATAATATTTATGTTCATTTCTTCCCTATTTCAGACTATTATTACTGACGTTCTTGACTTGTTCCGTGATGTATTCCATTCGTTAGAGTTTTCGTCCTCGTTGTCCCCCTTAAGTCTCCTATGTTGTTCTTTGTGGACGGCCGTGACATTCCTTGCACCCCTGTTCCCATACGTGTTTACCCTTGCACCTCCTCAGTGTCTGATGTCTTGTGAACTGTAGCTTTGCCGGGGTAAATGCGGGGAAGAAGTGTCTTGTGAACGTGGCGTTCCCTGTAACAACTTAATATCTCTTTGGAATCGAATTCGCAACTTTACGTGGCCAAGCAACAACAAATAGCAATCGCAACAACCTAACAACCGTTGCGCAAATAAACCTGATAACTTGCATGTCATAAATAATTTTTCATTAATATCTCAACATTGATTACAAATCTGCGCTTGTTCCCGTAAACTTTTCTAAACTAAAACAAACGCTTGACAATAAACTAAACCAGTCGTTCTTTGATTTTGAATATATCTGCGTACGAAGTAAAGAAGATTATTGATACATTAAACCCTGATAAATCGACAGGTATAGACGGCATTGGCCCAAGAATACTTAAACATTGTAGTGATTGTATTACACCGGCAATTACACATATTATTAACAAAAGTATCGACACAGGGATTTTTCCGGATGCTTTAAAAAAGCTTATGTTCCCCCCATATTCAAAAATGGAGATAGAGAGGATCCGTTCTATATCTATTATGCCAACCATTTCAAAAATATTTGAAAGACACATTGCGACTCAACTTCAATGTTTTTTCAAACTAACAAATGTTCTTCACAATACTCAGTCCGGATTTCGTCAAAATCATTCTTGTCACACAGCACTCATTTACTTTATATATACGTTGTTAAAGGATATCGATTCAGGAAAATATGTAGGGTCAGTATTTTTGGATTTGAGAAAGGCATTTGACCTTGTTGACCATAACATTCTCTTGTATAAACTAAAACTGTATATTTTCTCGCCACGCATCGTTACTCTATTTAAGTCTTACTTATCAAATAGAACACAGCCTATCAAGCATGCAAATATAACATCTGAAACAATGGAGATAATGTCTGGAGTTCCAAAGGCTCAATCCTCGGCCCTCTTCAAACAAATATAAATGCAATCATTTCTTGGTGCCAAATAAATAACATGTCTTAACATCCTATTAAATCTACATGAATGATTATATCGTCGAATAACCGTCTAAAAAACCTTGATATTGAACTAAAGCTGTATATAAATAAAACTAAATTGCAAAATGTAAATGTTCAAAAGGTACTTGGTATTTACATTGATAACACCTTATCATGGAATACCCATCTTACAAAAATATGTACTCATATCAATTCAAAAATTGCACTTTTAAAAAGAATTACGCCGTTTTTATCATTTAAACTAAAAATATTATTCATATATTCTTTCTATAATGGACCTTTGTTGTAACGTTTGGGGTACTGGACAAAAATGTTATGAATCTGTAGGTAAATTACAAGCGCGAGTAGCTAGATTAATACAAAAGGAGTTTGCCAACCTTGGTGACTCAAAATTACTCAATAAATTAAATTGGATATCGTTTGAAAATAGATGTTTTTATCATTCTTCAGTCCTTGTTTACAAAGCTTACTGCAATGAGAGTCCCCAGTATATTCGATAATTATTAAATTGTTCATCCAATAGTATATACAGTTTAAGATCAGTGGAAAACAATGACTTAGTCACGGCAACTTTCAAAACAAAATACATGAAAAATTCTTTTACAAATGTAAGTGCTGTTAATGGGAACAAAATTCCCAGCAATATAAAATCAGTCTCGTCAGTAAATACTTTCAAAAGAGCATTAAGATCATTTTTATTGTAAAAAGGTCTACATTATATTATGGTTGTTATGAAAGTTATTATTAGCATTTACTATTATATTGATATATATGTACTATTTACAATATCTGATGAGTGATTGTCTTGAATGAACGAATGTGTATTATATGATTATTGTGTTTCAATTTATGATGTTTTCTGTTAGAAGGCCATGATATATTTAAGAATTGTACAACTGTTTTTGTAAACCTCTTTACGTGTCACTTTCTGTATAAAAGATATTATTGTTATTATAACATTATCAGATAAACGGCATATACCAAATTCATTTCATCTTATATTTGAAACGTTGTCAGAATCTGATGTTGACTGTATGTTCAATGATATTTAAGTACAACCGCTCCAGATCAACACCCTGTATGAGAGACACATCTTGGCTGTTGTTGTGAGGTGGTTGGTGTAGAGAGGTTTACTTGGTTATAACTTTTTACTAGGGATGTAGCACGGTATATAATGGTTGAACAAACTACGAGTTTTTACGGTGTGTGGTATGCTTTTGTGAATATAAGCATACTAAATAAGTTTCAACTTATTTCTTTTACATTAATTGTGAAACAAGTTCTTACAACGTACAATAATCACTTTCAATGTTGACTTTCTGGGTTATTATCCAGAGTTCGCGCCAAATTCAGGGATTGTTAAGTTTGTGATAAATCTCCGCTCAATTCGGGGCTCGAACTGACGATCCCCGGATCAGGAGTCGGGCGCTCTATCCCCTCGACCGTTACGCTTCACTCTAATAAGCCTTTCAAGTATGTTTAAATAGCCATATGTCGACATTGAATGATATTGTATTTCTCACATAATAACTTAATATTATCAAAAGCAGACCAGAATGTGCCTTTAATGTTTCCGAGGCTCTAAAGAGTGTTATTTGGTCCGTGTGTCTATAATTAAACATAATATTGCTTTTATAGATAATAATATACAGCATTTACAAACGAGTTATTAAAACTGCTTTTATACCATTACGTTCATTTCCGATTCATAAATTGGCTGGATCTTTTATCTGTTACTCGAAAGAAAACGCTTATGAAAGCCATAATGTTAAGAATATTTGATGTTTTATCAAAACAAACAAAAATATCTAAAATTACGTCAAAATGATGAACGTTTATAAGATGTTTACTGCTACAATTAATGTATTGTCCGCCGCCTTGGCGGACACGTGGTCAGTCCTTAATAATCGTAAAATTTGCCTCCCGTTCAAAAACTTATAAACGCATTACAACAAGTTATATTTTTAAAATTTGCTGGATCTCTTATTTATTATTAAAAAACAAAACGCTGACACAAGTCATAATGTTACAAATATTTTGTTTATCAAAGATAACGTCAAAATGATGTATGGTTTTTAGATTCATCTTTATAAATGCTTACTGCTACTATTAATGTATTGTCCGGTGCCCTGGCGGACGTACGTGGGTTGTCCCATTAAATCGTTCATTATGTCTCCTATACAAAAACTTCAATCCAAAGTTTTAATTCGATTTAATGCATTTTTTCTACGTATGCTCATAAAATCTCATGACGTCATACATGTAACGCCCCAGGGCGCATGCTAATGTCATATATGTTACGCCCTATGGCGCACACAAACGTCATACATGTAACGTACTATGGCGCATGCTAACGTCATACATGTAACGCCCTATGCCGCAAACAAACGACATACATGTAACGCCCTATGGCGCACGCTAACGTTATACATATTACGCCCTATGGCGCACACAAACATCATACATGTAACGCCCTATGGCGCACGCTAACATCATGTATGAGGAATATGATAGCAGCGGAAAGTGATCTGATCGCCCAAATAGTCATTCATTTCGAAAAATGACCATGTTTGCCGAGGCTGCAAATCGACTTTTATATCCTGAATGATTATCACTCAAGAACGTAATGTGATTATAATTGTCCTTTAATTTCAGTTTGATTTGAATTAAAAATAATCTGATCGTCAAATAAATGTGTTTTCTGCTTTTCTCTCGTGCCTTATGTGAAGTTTATCGTACTGTCGGACTTTTCATACAGTCGATGGAAATATGAGATTATTCAATGATTTATGTTTTTCACGAAACATCATGTTGTATTGGTTATATCACGAATACTCGCCATGACACAAGTATTCATACATGTAGAAGGAGATAATAGTCTAATGCTGAATATTTACATTTCCATAAAAGGAAAATATTTCTACAGAATGAAGAAAACAGACGATTGGCATCATGATCGTCTGATGTTAGACGAAAGGTGAATGCCCATTTAACAAGGGTAAGAACCATCAAATATTTATCCATCAATATATACTTGTCTTCTGTGGGACACGAACAGTGAATAAGAATCTCTTAAATCAAATTATTAATTTCTAAACGGACATTTAAACAAAATTGAAGACCATTTATGATTTATTTGTTCAACGCTATCGAGAACAACAATAATTTAAGCATTAAGAACTTATTATTTCTGTCGACAACTTTCTCCAGTATCAAATGATGTTAAAGGACCTGTTGTCATGATACTAATACATTGTCACTATTCAAAATTATAACCTAACCATGCTTGTTAAGAGGCGTATTTTCATTTTGATGCGCTTAAGATGCACGCATAGGTGATATATGGTTGCATTCAAACACAAAATTTCAACAAGAAATATTAAAGTAGCTAATGTGTTAACAAAATATAATTAACTAGAAAATGATGTCGTTATCACGTTACCTTACTAGTCACCCCTCATAATTAACAAGAAAAGTATGCAGTTAAATAGATACTTATCGCGATAACCACTTAACAGTTATCTAAAAATATAGTCCGTTCTGATTAGGAACGGAATTAAGCTGGTAAATGATGGCAGTTATGCACAGATTATTGTTCGTGTTAAGATATAAATGCAAATGACATGTTATAACGATAATTATCTCGTCAGCCACACACGTGTCATAATAATTGAGTAGTTAACTGGATAAGCATCGTGGTAAACACATGCTATTCTAGTTAATTATGTATTTAACAGGTGGAACAAATATGCAACCATAGTGATACAATTCAAAGCTCGTACTTACAGTGTTTGAAGTTCGACCTTACTAGTTGCGGGTATGTCAGACGGAATGCAAGTATCTATATAGTGAGAACATGTGAAAACTAGTTTATATTTTATTTCTCATCCTAGCCATAGTTCATCGTGACAATCTGACAGATTATGATACATTATGACGAGGGTTGACGTATCCAATTAAAGCCATAATTAAGCCGTCAATCCGGTACGTGAATGCTTATTTTCAACTTACAGTGCATGCTATGTAATATACAGTTCCAGAGCTGAAGTACATCTGTACTGACGTTATATAACGAACAATAAATATCTTGAACAAGATGGTCGGCGCAATTTGAAGGTTAAGATTTGTTGTGCAACATAAAAAAATGCCGCGGATCACTCCAAATCCAAAATGAATTTCGGTAAATCCTCCGAATTTAAGTGGATTTCGGTAAGGAAAAGTATTCTTTATCGAAAGGTTAACCAATCCGCTTCAATGTAACAAACGTTGTTGGGTAAAGAGAATTTGTCTTGGTGGTTAACGTAAGATTGGTTTACGCAACACTTATATTCAAATAGCAAAACCAACATATTTGGACGAGAGTAGGCATAAACAGATTCCTTATTAAATAAGATTATGTGTTCATTACACGAACTGTTATATGTGATTTACATTAAATTTTACACTATTTGTATATGATAGCCCTATGGAGAAGAAAAATGGTTTGTACCGGTTAAGCTATCACAGTGGTCAGTTACACTCTCATATGAACAAGTGAATTATCTCTAAGGTCGCGAATACGACGATAATATCAACATCTGGGTCATTGTAAAATGAAGTACAAACGTCCTAGCTTTGTTCAATACTACGTTTTGATTTTTTCCTGAACAGTGAATAGCAAAAAAGCAACAATGACATATAAACAACACTTTAAATCATTGTCTCTGGCAATTTGTTATTCCCTATGAAAACGATGTTTTGTACGGAGCTCTTCACCGATTGAATTAAAAAAAACAAGAAAGAAAGAAATATATCAGCAACTGAATGGAGTATATCGAAGGGAGGAGGCAAAGCGTCCGTACAATGATTCCAAGTAAATGTGATTTTTGTGTTATACTCTGTAAAATCATGAGGAACACTAAAGATCACTGTCGACTTTCTACCAGAGACATGAAAACCCTTTAAAGAAAAATGCAGAGATAAACCATAAAGTAATAGTTATGTCACAAATTCTAAAGCTGCCGTAACCTGAATATAAAGTATATTATATCGCAAAAACGCATCTTTTAGACACTGTTTAGTGCCTGAAATAGTTAACAAATAGTGTAGGATGTATGTGTACATTTTAGAAAAGGAATACTATTCTTTTATGTATCTTTACGTACATTTCTAAGTTTTGGACATCTGACTTACCCAGCATTTTCACTGACAGTTCCAAGGCTGTTAATCGCTGTGTGATTAGTGTTCCTATTTATGTAATATATGTATCTTTAGTTCCCCTTTCGAAATGTGCAGTTAATTCACTTGATATAATATTCATGTTCTTTTCTTTCCATTTCGGCCTATCATTACTGACGTTCTTGATTTGTTCTGTGATGTATTCCATCCGTTAGAGTGTACTATCTTGTTGCTCCCCGTAAGTCTCCGCAATTGTTCTTTGTGGACGGCCGGGACATTCCATGCACCCCTGTTCCAATACGTGTTTACCATTGCACCTCCTCAGTGTCTGATGTCTTGTGGTCTGTATCTTTCCTGTGGGTCAGTGTGGGGAGGCAGTGACTTGTGAACGTTGCATTCCCTGTAACATCTTAATATATCTTTGGAATCGAATTCGCAACTTTACGTTGCCTAGCAACAATAAATACGACCTGTTTACAGATTGAGCAATCGCAACAACCCAAGAAACTTAATGTTTGATTACGGTAATGTATGCGTATGTTATGTATGAGTATGTTAAATGATATTTCAGTACAACCTCTCCAGATCAACAGCCTGTATGAGAGACACATCTTGGCTGTTGTTGTGAGGTGGTTGGTGTAGAGAGGTTTTCTTGGTAATAACTTTTACTACAAGAAAATTGATAATATTGATAAAGCGAGATTATTACTCAAATAAGGGTCGCTCTTTAGGATATAGCACGGTATATAATGGTTGAACAAACTACGAGTTTTGACGGTTTGTGGTATGCTCTTGTGAATATCAGCATACTAAATAAGATTAAACTTATTTCTTTTACATCAATTGTGAAACAAGCTCACACAACTAACACTAATCACTTTAGATGTCTGCTTTATGTACTATTATCCAGAGTTCATGCCAAATTCAGGGCTAGTGGAGTTCGTGATAAATTTTCGCTCAATTCGGGGTTCGAACCCACGATCCCCGGATCAGGAGTCGGGCTCTCTAGGAATTCCCCTCGACCGCTACGCTTCCTTCTAATAAGTCTTCCAGACATCTCGTATTTAGCCATATGTCGACATGATATTGTATTTCTCACATTATAATTTAATATTAGCAAAAGCAGACCAGAATGTGGCTTTAATGTTTCCGAGGCTCTAAAGACTGTAATTTGATCCGTGTGTCTATAATTAAACATCATACTGCTTTTATAGATAATAATATACAGCATATACTTACGAGTTATTAAAACCGCTTTTATACCATTACGTCCATTTCTGATTCTCAAAAGTGGCTGGATCTCTTATTATTATGCAAAAACAAATCGCTGACGCAAGCCATAATGTTAAGAATGTTTCATGTTTGATCATAAAACAATGAATTATCTAAGATAACGTCAAAATGATGTATGTTTATTGATTCATCTTCATAAATGCTAACTGCTACTCTTAATGTAATGCCCGGCGCTCTGGCGGACGTACGTGGGTTGTCCAATTTGACCGTAGAATTTGTCTCCTGTGCAAAAACTAATCAACGCATTACATCCAAAGTTTTACTAGGATTTAATACATCATTTTGCTCATAAAATCTCATGAAGATGTTGCATAATAATTTTTTTATAGAATATATATACACTAAATTCATGTAAAGTCTGGTGGCGCACGCTAACGCCATACAAGTAACGCCTGATGGCGCACGCTAAAGTCATACATGTTATGCCCTATGGCACACGCTAACGTCATACATGCAACGCGCTATGGCACACGCTAACGTCATACATGCAACGCGCTATGGCACACGCTAACGTCATACATGCAACGCCTGGTAGCGTACGCTAAAGTCATACATGTAACGCCCTATGGCGCACGCTTACGTCGTACATGTTACGCCCTATGGCGCACACAAACAACATAGAGTTCAAACCTTCTCGAAGTATATCCTTTCGTGCTCGATGCATCTTTGATGACCATGGACGTGTCCATTTCTGAAAACTTCATTAAACCACTGTCTATTTATGTTCTGTTGAAAGTCCTGAATGTCAATTTGATGAACAAAACAAAATTAGAGTGTATTAAGACGATGACTCCCAAACACGATTAGACCAACATTGGGGAGTAAGAATTGACCTGAATTTCTCAATGGAGAGAACTCGTGACAATATCCTGTGATAATAGATACCTTTAACACTCTGAAATGAAAAGAACACTGTCTCTCAGCGTTAACAAACAAAATTTGAGCGAAAAACGGAGGATATTTTCAAATGTTTCTACTTTTACCATGTACGTTTCAAACTTTTTGGTGTTATTCGGTGTTTAAATTACAATTGGGCTGCTCAAAGTGGGTGGTCGCAATTTGTTTTACACCAATCTAGAGTTGGTTGTTTTAGTTAAATAACAAAACCCTGTAGAAATGTGATGAAACGTTTAGCAAAGGGACGACTATACAATAACAAATAACTCTGTCAGCTGTACGATACGATCAATGAAGAGATTTAGAACTTCAATGCTAAAACACTTTCATAGACATTGAATTAGCAGACGAATTGTCAAGTTAGAAAGATGAACTTTTTACTGAACTGAGGAGTGTTTTTGTTATAGATAAACAAATAAAGCAATTTCGAGATTGGGTAAGCAATATTCAGATCTACTTTTAGCTAAGATTATTAAATCAATCAAATACGTGCATGTCTGTGCTCATGAATACTACAGCAGAATTACTCAAGCAACAATGTTAGAAGGAATAGTGCAACAAGTGTGTCTTGTAGACGTCCATGTTCCATGAACATTTCATCACAAACGACCTATCAATGTTCTCGTTATTTTGCGGTTACAAATTGTTCAGGATTCTTGTTGATTAAACTTCTGAAATTTGTCTGAAATTGTGTACTGTTGACTTACATGAAGTATTGGGAAATATTAAATACATGTATATTGTGTATCAGGTTTTCCATAGCTGTCATTTTTTATGCTTTCATCGGTACCATGGGACACGACCGTGACTTGTCAAATTCCAACATGGCTGCATACTAGGCGGGAAATCATGAACAATGACCAGATATTTCAAGAATTTAAATTTATTGGAATGGAGAGGTAGAACGAATGAAGCAGCAAAGCAGTAAAATAAAGATGGGAATTGTTTTCTTTCTTTTTTTGATCGTTTTGCGAACGTTAAAGGTACATAGTCTGATTTTTTCGACAAAATATTCTCAGTCATAAATATGAGATAACGGTGTAAATAGCCTTCATACAGATGTACTCTACAACACTGCTTCGTCACTTTCTTACATGTTTCCCAAAATCACAAATGCAAGTGTCCAACTCCGGTATTTTCTATCCTGACCTACGCATCGAGTTTGCGTTCGCATAGGGAATACCTGCATCAGAGTCGTGTTTTGCAGTTCTATCAAACGTTTTAGAAATGTTACAATGCAATGCTTTAGAGTGCCTCTGTATGAAGGCATCAACATGACATTTTCTCAAAAGTATTACTTGGCAATTTTGAATATTTACCTTTAAGTTCCGCGGTAGCATGGCTATCTCCCAAAGAGGATTCCTGTGAAGATGTTTAACTTACGTAAGGTAGAGGCTCAGTGTGGTATACAGTAAACCCTCAGTAATATGACCACCTCTGTGACCCTTGTAAACTTGTCTTCTTATTGAGTTGGTCTTAATATTTACGTTGAATAAAGAGAAAAACAATGAAAATGGACTTCAAATTTGTGAGGTCTTTACTGCCTTCAAAATGTCAATGTCACTTATGTTCGGACATCACATGATCTAGAGATGTACTTGGACTGAGCCTCACATAATGAGATATGCATTCCTACAGAATTCAGAAAAGGGATAAAATGTATCAAATTACGAAGGAACTTTTACAGATAAATTAGTCTTAAGCTGAGTAAATTAATAGATATCCCCCCCCCCCTTTGTAAGTAAACTTCAAACGTCTGAGTGTGAACTGGTAATGATTTAACAAAAAATATACTACTCCAATTGTGACATTGTCCTTTTTTATTTGACCTTTTCTTTCAAAACTCTTTGTTGCATGACTCAGCTTATAAGTACTAAGCATTAACAATAAGAAGTATATCTGACATGTTATTCATATTCTTTGTATACTGTTAAAATATTCAATTGTACCTGGCCATTTATGTATCTGTCTAAAAACAAAAATAAATGGGGTTGCCGGATGTAAGGGCCTGACAAAAGAGGTATAATGTATAAAGCAGCAACGCAATAAAATATTGATGGGAAACAAGAAATATCTTTAAAAAAGATAGAATGATGTCTAAAGAATCGCCCTATTTCGGAGGTGTACTCTACGGGAAAGTGAATTATATTTTCTAGGCACTCCGTTTGGTGCTTCTCCGCTTAAAATATGAACGAATCAAATCGTCAAATTTGTTGCATATTTAAACAACGCGCTTCATATGCAATATTTGATTGGTCTAAAAATAGGTCAAAATCAATATTATATAGATACGCCGAAAAATAATTATCGGATGAAAGTTGGAAGCAACAAGCACATCAGATGTACGTAATCTCGCACACTCGGTTTAAGTGTGTATATTCTGTTTAGGGAGATTTCTAGTCTGTTTACTATTTACGTAATGTTATATTGTTTTATACGGAAACGCCACAGAATAATTGAGGATCGTGATGGTGTAGGTTTCGGCAATGAATAATTCTACAATTAATCCATGCAGATTTACTTGCATCTTGAATAATCTGAATTGAACACGCGATGCAATTCTCGCACATCCGATAACAAATAAACCTACATCTATAAGACACTTCTGATGGTCACGGAACACTTCCGTAAGTTTAAGTAATTAATACGAAATAAGCAATTAATTTGGTCATACATTGCATTATCGTCGGGACCCACTCTGTTTAAACTACAGTCGGACCTCGTTTATTCGACAAACATTTATCCGAAGACTTCGTATAATCCGAAATTAATATCAGGTTCCGATGTATCTTAGGCACGTCGCATTGAAATGGATTATTCGAAATAATGTATTATTCGAAATATATTATCGGACCCGATGAATTCGAATGAACGAGGTCCGACTGTACATTGTGAAATTATGAGCGAATGTTGGAATCCGACGATGGAATTGTACTTCAAACTTTTGAAGATGAACTTTAGAGTCAACCAATCTTGGCCTTAGTCTGTTTCCCTTGGTCTTAATGTTTTCCTTGTTCCATTATAACATCGAAATCTGCTTATCGGTTACCATCCGATTTCCACGTTACTAATTCATGAAGTCACGAATTCATAAAATTCTTGAATTCACGATTTCAGCATAACGAATTCACGAATATTATCTTCACGAATTCCTGATTTCATCTTTACGAATTCGTGAAATTTATTATTAGGAATTTATTAAATACAACGTATCTGTGTATCGGTGCTATACACCGGGCACATTAAAGAACCAGACTGTCTATTCGAAATAAGAGCTAGGCAGAAATGCCGGGCATGTCTGTATCACAATTTCTCTCTCTCCCTTCTGGGGGCTTGTTCTCAGTCTGTCCCTCTGGTCAGATCACGCTGTATCTGCACTGGTAGAGGATGCACCTGCGCCCTTGTGGCTGCAACAAATGTAAAGCGCCTGTGAACGTGTTTCGCATGAAACGGGCGCTATATAAATCTGGTATATAATATAATAATAATAATCAGCAGCGGTGGAGCGAGCGAGTGAGAAAAAAATACAGTACACGAAAACACGAATTCGTCGATGTATAACTTAAATTCATGTACATGTAAATCTTTATTCTGATAGAGGATAGAGGATATAATATAATCCTACAATAAATCAGAATCGCTTATTTGAAAATCTTATTATTAAAGATCTCTGTATATTTTCGTATTTATACCCGGACATACAAGGCATGTAAGGTTGGGGAATTTTACTTAAATCCGCTATTGAAAGTAAAGTACGCATACACACAGTTAACTATTTTTAAGTATCCATTTTTTTTCTTCTCCTGAAATGACTTGTGGTAAGTGGCTATATATATACACAGTCTGCACTTGATTATAATTATTATCAATATATTTAATTAGTGTCAGGTTTATAGTGGTACAGATAGGATACAACTGACACCTCATCCGACTGAATAATCAACAAAATAATGCATTTTTGAATAAAAAACACTGAAAAGGAAAGTCAAATAAGTGCACCATAATAGTTGTGCACCAGTATATAAGCTGCTTTTCCGCACTGAAGTATATATTTTAAGAACATTAATTGAGTTCTATGGCAACAATAAATATTGATATAAGGTAGCATTCGATGTTATATATTGTATTTCCCCAATTTACATCGGGAATTATCGAGTAATTGTTGTTATCATTCGGTTAAGTGATTATTTGAACAGTTTATCTCGTGCTATTGAACTGAATATGACAAAACTCATCCAATAAATACAACCATTTAGCCTAAAATGTGTACATCTCTGCAGAATATTACTGATTCATACGAAAGTATATATGCACAAAAAGCAAAACGCACTAAAAACTGAAATTGAGATGAATTCCATTGAATGCAATTATTCCTAGATAGAATTTAATTCACAGTTAGACCAATTATCATTACCACCATTTAATAGGTATGGTACGATTAAAATAAGTCGGGATATCGTTAAATCGTTGAATAAATGAATATATATATCAAACATTCAAAAAAGTTCATAGACTTTAAAATACTCTTGATTCATTTGGGAAATACGTTTATTATGCCTCGAGAAGGCTTAAGGTGCATGTCGCAGACAAAGTGAGCTGGTGTACCGTCCGAGAATGACGTTATTTCCATTAAATAGGTAGGACATGCTTACATTTGTGTAGGGATGTTGTCAAACGTTGAATATATAGATTAAAAAATCAAAAGGTTCATAGATTTTGAACACTCTTGATCCTTTGGTGAAACACGTTTTCCATGCATTGAGAGTGCTAAAGGTCCTTGCCGCAGACACAGTGACCCTACGTAGTGTCCGAGAGTGACGTTATTTCCAATCGGGGACATTGGTATTATAAGTGCGACATGGACTCTGCACTAAAGGCGCCCCCGATACATTCGCTGTGGTAAATATTAATGATGCTACAAATGTTTTGCCAATATAAAACTTGTTAATTAAGAACAACATAATTATGTGCGCACATGTGCTGCATACAGCGATCCATGTCTCGCACAAAAAAGGTAAAAACATATAAAGGCTATCGCAAGAAGTTTCTAGTTTTACCATAACATACTGAGGCGCAACTTATTCAATAATTAGCCGAATTTAAAGGTCACACTTGAAGTCTGGACGTCGTACAAACCCTACAAAGCTCGCTTTTTTGTCAGACAATTCGAGTAAAAGAGAGCGTTTTACCGATGGCGCCGTAAACTAGTCAGAAAATCAATGGAAGACGTGGTTATTTAGGTCAGTTATCATTAACACTTGCCTGAAACATTGCCTTCACTTCAGACACAATGTTTGCCCCGGGTCATTGTGGGGTGCCGTATTTGTTGAGCTTGTAATTATCTAAATATTTCATTGGCAAAGACCTAACAAAACGATGCTGAATCACAAATCTATGACAATTACAGACAATTGAATGAAACGCATGCAAAAGCCAACCATGTAATTGAACGGACCAGAATACATATCAGTCTTCATTGTCTAAATATAGAGTGTCCGAAACAATTGCTTGGAAACCATCGACACGTATTCTAGAGGCTTAGACGGAATATATTGCCCCCGGTGAAATTATAATGTTCTATTGAACCAAAGGTGCCACGCTTAAATAATTTACTATACATCGAAGTGTCATTGCCCTTCCAAACAAGAGGTGATAGTGAATTCGTTTGTTTAACATAACTGCATTTTGTTTGTGTCCTTTGTCCCTTTTGAAGATGTATCTGGCTCATCTGAACAAAAAACTTTTGGATTGGCTTTATCCATTATTGTTGGTACATTGGCTAAAACATCTCTAATAAGAACCGTTGCAATGTATAACCGATTGAAAATATCTTTCATACCATATTACTAACAGACAAACAACATGATTGTTAAAAAACTTTTTTTTTAATGTTACAATGTACACACATGGTTCTTCAACACATACGGATCAATACAGTATGAGTGCATTCTCTGTTAATGCATGTTCATTGATGTTTTAACGATAGGAAGTATATTTTTCATGTTTGTTTAGGTACACAAATGAAAAGAAAATGAGCATAATTTTACTCGCGCATGTATTTGTACGGTTTCATGTGTTTGTTCCATGTAACAACTTATTCTCTCTTTCCTCATACTCATGAGGTGGCTATACACTCTGACTTTCCCAGCTCGAGTTTTCATTCATTAACGTAACTGCTTTGAATTCCAATCAAATATATTTTGATACTGAACTAAGCACTTGAATCAGTTTCGTTTTTATCCGCTTATATCAGATTCTCTCTTCACTTTTTCCCGTGGAGAACTTAACAGGACTTTGGTCGGATAAAGTTGGCATAAACTAGATTGTCGATAAGAAGAGGAATTTGAAGTTTACTTGCACGTCCGTTCACCAAGTTACTCACCATTGTTTACGTTTACAAGTGTAAGAAAAAGACGATACATACTATTAGAAATGAAAACAATATCACAGCCAGTGTATGCCACAATGGATGGGGTTATCTGGAATTGCATTGTGTATAATTAATGGCATATGTCTGGAACTTAAGAATTGCTACAGACAGCTTTAGACAAGATGTATAGAACGTCAGATTGGCATGCCTTCCTGTTGTATTATGTACATGGGGCAATGCTTGCTTGTCTGAAGCTTCTTATTACAAACTTTGATAGATATTGCATGTTTGCATTTGCATTGCATATAATAATTGGTTGGATGTTGTGGTTAGGCTAAATGCAGATACTGGTTGGATGTTGTGGTTAGGCTAAATGCAGATACTGGTTGGATGTTGGGGTTAGGCTAAATGCAGATACTGGTTGATTTGTTAAGAACAAATTAAAAGCCCGATCCTCTCGCATATTAAATAAAAGGTATACTCGCTAATGCCTGGGCCACATGAAGCTCCCGGGTACGGACTTCCCATTTGCCATAGGCCCGTACGGTTGCCCGAATACTACGGGCAGGGGGCCATCCGTCGGTCTCATTTGACCAAGGTATGAATGTTGCACATGCAAAAGTTTCAGTCACGGGCTATACGGCGCCTCTTCGGGTTCAAAAATCTTCGAAAATTAGTTTGGGCCTGCAAGGCATGCCACGCGATTACTGGGCCCATAAACTGCCCGGGAGATCCATCTAACAAAGGCATAAGGAATATGATGTGTGTTTCTCACCCGAGAATTGAAATCTACGCCGTATTTCAATATAATTGAAGTCATGCGCGTCGGTCAGCTGACCTAACCAGTGTTTCATGGTTACCAAGCAGTTTCTCCGCTAGCGACTGACAACTTCTACATATGAACTCAGGTGGAGGACAAATGACTTTGCATGTATTATCTTCAGTCAAATTGTCACGAAGAACATCCCGGGGTTCAACCCTACGACATCCTATTTGGCAGGCAAATTGTCACAGAGTAGAGAACAAATTCCGCGCTCGGTGTGAATACGTATGACGCCAATTGTTTAAGGGAAAAGAAAAGAAAAACAATTCCAACATTTTTCGACGCAGCCCACTAACATGAATTTGCTATTTGCATATCAGTGTTGTGTAAACCAATCAAATCTTACGTTAACCACTAAACAAACTTCTCTTCAACCAAACAACGTGTGTAACCTTGACGCGGAATGGTTAACCTTTCGATAAGACGTACGTTACCTTACCGAAAGCCACTGAATTTCGGTGAATTTATCGAAATCCATTTTGGATCTTGAATGGCCAACAATCGTAACATCTCGGCAATATTTTTATATTACACAACAAATCTTAACCTTCAAATTGCGCCAACTATATTTTTTTCAGGATATTTCTTGTTTCATTTCACTACAGGCTCAACAACTTATTGCAGGTTGATAACACGACACCAGAAACTGATGTATCTCATGATCTTACTCTCATTTCAAAAAAGGCAAAATTTCCTTGCATCTAAAGCAGAGTTAACATGTATTGTCTAGAGAAATGTTCGGACAAATGCATCCATGTTTAATTTCACTTCAGGAAATGAAAGATGCGCCGATCCAATCAACTATATGTAAATTACGATCAGGGCTGGTTAAAATTGTATCAGAAATCGTCCTGAGAATTCAGCTTAAGGTCCTTACAGAAACCTGTTATCTTATCAAAGTCTCATTAAACACACATATAAAACAGAAATTAGTTTGTGGTATAGTCATGAATAAACAAATACTTTCTAACTTTAGGCAATTAGAAGAGTGTGCACATAAACATGCTCCGAAGTTAATTCAATGTAACTAGGGCATGGAAAAAACTAAAGGGTGCTTTAACGTTTAACCTTAAACTTTGTACATGTATCTGTTTTAATGTTTATCTACAAAACAACTGTATCAATTTCAAGTGAACACCTTAACATGTATAATCATTAAAATAATCAATCAATCAACTATTCAATCAATCAATCAATCTATCAATTTTATAACACCAAGAAAACCTTTTTTGTTCATTAGCGTCAACAACAACGTCACTTTCAAGTGTACATCTTTACATGTAGTGTCATTCAAATCAATCACCAATCACCAATCAATCGAGAAATCAATCAATCCAATCCAATCCAATCCAATCAATCAATTTTAAAATACCAAGAAAGCTCTTTTGCATTTTAGCAAATAATCCTACACACTTTAAACGAAAATGGTAACGTAAGTAAAGGGTTTATTATTGTGACTTAAGCATATACATTTAAAAACATATTTACAAAATACAAATAAAGAGGCGCCCGGCCAAATGGGCCTATCAGTCACCTTAACAATAATAGGCAATAATTCGAACCGCTTACAGGTATACATGATTATAACATTTGTGATAAAAGTAGTCTTATTAAAGTGACTTCGATTATATAAACGAGCACATAATAATTGAATTATATATTTAATTACAGTCGGACCTCGTTCATTCGAATTCATCGGGTCGAAATTTTATTTCGATTAGTACACGGTTTCGAATAGCCCATTTCAATGTGATGCGCCTAAGAAGATAAATCGGGAAGTGATGTTTATTTCGGATGCTAAAAAGTATTCGGATAGAAGGTTGCCGAATAAACGAGGTCCGACTGTATAAAGTATTTAAAAGAAACATGCTTGTCACGAAAGATTTTACCATAAATTTCATTCACATTTCCTCAAAGTTAAAATTATTCGACAACGACGCGGTTGTTATTCGTTAAATTTTCAACAATTTTTAATAATTGTACCATTGATTTTGAACGCTGACAATATTAAACATGTCAGCACATGAATACATTAAATGCATGCGATGTTTTGAGCTACGATAACAAGTCTCAAAGATTAAAATATACATTTTTCTTACATTCAATCTCATGATATGCTCCTAAATGGCGCCAAGATGTCATTACGTAATGCAAATATTGATGAAAAATGGGTTTACTTTCATTGTACATTTCCGGTTTAATAGTATATGTGGTATAATAACCATTTCTAAATAATGAATTGCTACAAAATCGTCGCTATGGTTACAATTTCACGAAATATGGTATTTATTTCCCATTTCCTTGTGGAAAATGTGTATCACTCAATTGGGTGTTTTTTTTTGCGAATAACCGAGTACAATAAGAGATGGTGAAAAGCTTTTAATCATCTAGCATTATTTCTTAAGTTCATGTTGAACTCGCATTAATCCGAATTTATGCCAAGAATGTTTCTTGAAACACCAATACGTGAAACTAACATGGAAGTATTGCTCCACAATATGGTATCAAATATGGTCTCGAAAATAGCTCAATAGGCGAAATGTTTAGGGGTGTGAGATAGCGAGAACGTATCTCGAATAAAGTCCTGTCAGAGTATTGCAAAGCGTAAAAAAGTAGCGATGTCAACGAATATTCGGATATTCGAATATTCGTTTATATGTCCGAATATTCGAATACTGATTCGGCATTCGAATATTCGTTTATATGTCCGAATATTCGAATACTGATTCGGCATTCGAATATTCGATAAAATATATAGTTTCCATATTAAAGCTGAATGCAAGTGTATTAAATTTGAATGATGGAAATCTATCGCACTGAACGACATTTTACGCATGAAAATAATATCTACAAGTGTTCATTGACATGTCATGTTGTATATTGGGAGCAAGAGGGATAAAACACTCTGGTGATGACACTTAGGCCCTGAACATGTTAGGTATAGTGGCGATTTTTACAACTTAAATGATCAGATTAAAACACAAAATTGATGATCAAAAATTTCAACTTCGAATTTAAATTTATTATTTTAAATAAGAAGGTCAAACGTTCCAATATTCGTTCCGAATGGGAAGGTTGACCGAATATTCGAATACCAAAATTGCCATTCGTTGACGTCCCTAGTAAAAAGACACAGAGCCGACAAGGTCACATTCACAAATAAGAATTTACTTGTACAGATCCGGACGAAAGAAAACGGAGGAGACATACACAGCGAGGGACACAAAAACAAAACAAAAAGAGTCGGACCATGTTAATAAAACACACCATATCATCAACATGAATATGGAATGACACAATACAAACATCCTTTTGGCATGCCTTTCTCCAATTTGTCCGGTTTGATTGGTGTAGGTTGTCGATGCATTTCCATAAAGTCTCATTCCTTATAAAGTCCCTTTGATACGCATTGCCTCTCACCAGTGCTACATTATTGGTATACATTCTCATGCAATAATATCGAATATTGTTGTATGTCTTAGTGTCCCCTCCCTGTCTGCCCCTAGTCCGTTTTATTCCTTTTTCATTTTGCTCAAGGGACTCGGAAATGAAAAAAATCCTTTCGATTGTTTGTTTTGTATCTCTTTTCCGAATAATCCATTCCATTAACATATTCCCGTTTTGCGCATGCGTTATAATTGTGAAACTTAGCCTGGGGTCAGTATAGCCAGGCGGAATACAATCACTTCGATTATCTGATTGGACAAGATTACCTTAAGCGCGCGCATTTTCTTCATCCGGTATCTTGATCACGTGATAAACTTTAGTCCTGATCAGCGCTGAAACATAGTCACGTGGATTCTATTACGCCTGGCCTTACCGACGCGGAGCAATAGGAGGTTTGGCCAGGATTCCAGGCTATTGTGAAACTACGATATTTCACCTAGCGGTTACTATCGTCGATACGATTCATTCACAAAAGTGTCCGCTTTCATTCATAAACATTTTCCGCTCGCGGAAATTACGAAATCGCTATTTATAGACCTAAGGAAAATCCTTCTACCTGGACGCGTTCGATGGAGGAGTCGTAACAATATTTCGGAATGGATTCTGACCATTAAATTACCGCACGAATACTTTGAATATTATACACACCAATGTTAAATAATATGTGTAGTTAGTGTAAATCTCTATGGTATGTTTTATTAAAAACTTCATTCTGCCCGTGATTCCGTATAGTTAGGAATGAGGTGGAGCAATCGGATAGCATCGGCTATATACAGCCTACCTGTAGTGGAGTTCAAGGTCGCGCCAGAAGTAAACATGTCTGTCCAATCTCCTATGCACTCTTATTATAGTTATCGGAGTTTTTGCTGTACTGCACGGGAAGATAACCGCTGCGTGGAGTTAGATGTCTGTCGAGCACGCATGGGATGCAATTCGCACTATCAAACTATCAAAGGCATACATAAACTGACAACCATACCGGATTTTGTATAAAATGGAAAGCGTGCATCTAAGAGCGTATTGTTCGCTCGTCTCGTTCTGTGACACGGGCGGAAATGGTCGCAAATAAGCGATGTCTATAACCAGAGTCAGAGTCTTCAAACTCTTCAGACTAAGATTAGATTAAATGCTAGCTTAATTACGTAATGTTTGATTGTTGTCTAGTGTATAAGTCAGGCCAAAGACAAACGTAATGTGCTGACGCTAGCAAAATATTCGGTATTGGAGGGAGGGATTCAGATTAGGAATCAACCGGTTAAAATCATCTGTCATGTAAGTCAGTTTGTTAGAAGGTGTTTATAATGCAATGGTTTACCACCGATGTGGGCAAACCCTGAATAACATGTTCATTACATGCTGGTAATATTTTTGTAAAAATACATTTTATGCTTATGACGAGACACCTTTATGATGTAATAGAGCATTTCTATAGGATCTAATAATTTATGTTATTTTGTGTATTATTGTCCGAAACAGAGGCATATATATGTGCATTTCTTACACAAAAATGTTGCATGTTCAGTATTTGCAAAATTCGGTATGTGTTATTACGTCACTTTTGTTTTATTTTTTCTACATAATTATACGCTTCAAACATTTCACATTTATTATTTTGCGAAACATTTTCCCGGCGACTTTGATGCCTTGCATCAACTTTCTCTTGTATTGTTACTGTGATCCTCCTTGTGTATACCTTCTCTATTTTCTTTTGTCTAATTATGCATGGTGATGTTTTCACTTTTGAATCTGGTCTTCCCTAGTCTGCATTATTTTCACTTGACCCCAAATGAATCCTATTAAAACCAACGGATGGTCTCGGATTTGTTATGTTTATATCGACGTCCACGTATCACATCTCAATAAAACCGACTCTACCATTACATCCTTGTATATGTTATGTGCATACATATGACCCATGTTTTTTGTTAGTTTGAACTACATTTAATTCAAACATCAGACAAAGATGGTCTAAAATATTCAATTATTTTACATACTATGAAGAACAATGTCTTTCTACGCGCACGGTAAATGGATTTGACCTTCTGGTATTTTTGCTACATGGTGTTCAAAAATCCAAAACGCCTGTAAAACGAAGTTGTATTCCCCAGCCTATTGTTCCGCGCCATGGCAACAAAAAGATTGGATTTATTCCCATCGCTTTACCCGGAAACGACCACGTGGCTGCTCGCATAATCCTCTCCCAGTGTAAAATTTGGCTTGCTACTGTTGTTAAGGAACCCTCTTGGTCCGTATCAGTTTATAATCGATGAAAGAAACTGTCGAATTGGTATCAGAAATAACATGTTTTACACAACCTACAACTTGATATTACATCGTATATTGAGTTAAGCGTAGATAGTGGCGGCAACGGGTCGTGATATGCACAACAAGCGGAAATGTTGTTGACTTATCAGTTTTTGTTTATGTGAGACAAAGATAATAGACTCAGCCTGATAGATGTTTCCGGAGAAACTATAGACGGTTTTTAGTGTATTGTAAACAATCCATATTGCCTCTTCCATTAGCACTTTATTAATTCCAATCCATGCGCGATTTTCATCACATAAATTGTGCAACACTACTCGATTGACGTAATGTAAAGAAAATATTTGTCTTTTGCTTCGCATTACATTACATTAGTATGGGTATATAGTTACTGTTAAATAACACAATATTATTTATCAACAATTATATTTCCTATTCCATTTATCTTGGTTGTCACAAATTGTAGACATACTTCATTAAAATGCAAACTACAGACATGACAAATATTTGCGATGCACGAATACGATGGTGTGTTTGATCACTAAAACAAATTCAGATACTTTTTCATCTAATGTGTCAAAATTGGAATGGTTTGAAGTGCCATTGTTGAATTTATTTTATATTACTTCATATAATCACATTAATAATTCTCAAAACTTGTATGTCGTTATAAACGAATTAATATCTCGCTGTAGCATAAATATATTTCGCTATGACGAATTAAAATATGTGCTTATGTAACGGACTTAGTGTATATACATTTAGTTTCAAAGGCAAATTCCAGTATCATTTATGCTTGCACACATAGTTTCTAAGGCAACAACTAGTATTATATTTGCTTATAGTTTCAAAGGCAAATACTAGTATTATATTTGAAAATAGTTATCAATATAAAATGTAAATCTGTATACGTATAGTTTCAAAGGCAATTATTATGAATGCTTATAATTGCAAAGGCAAGTAAAATTGATAATTGTCGTTTTAAAGGCAAATGCAACATATTTGTATACATTTCAAAGACGCAAGTTGAATATGCTTCTAGAATTACGTATACTTATATGGTATATGATACTATATGTAAAGGCTAGCATAATATATGCTTATTAGTTTGAAGGCGGGCTGAGACTCTACAGAATTGTTAATGCGATTGCCAATCGCCAATCATCTTTTTTAAAGATATTTCGTGTTTGTATTTGATTTGTAATATTGATAAAACGTTCAAGTAAAAGAGTCATAGATAATTAGAATTGTCTATCCAAGGTAAGCCTTGGCAAAATGATGAACGGAGTGTGACAATAGCATTGATGAAATCGTCAATAATTCTTAAAAGATAAGCATTTGTGTCATCTGAAGAGTTCTTATACCCTGACGGTAGATGTCGTAAATAACGGGATATAACTGAGGCCTAGAAATACATGTAGGTCAATACAATGGGGTTTTAATCGTCAGTGAATGTTGTATTGTGGAATATTGACGATTTATGCCATTTAGCACACATGTGAAATGGTGTCTACTGGTAGATGGTATGAGCGCTGCTGTTGGATTTACCACAAGTGACGTCATTTCAAGAAAACGCAGCATGTTATGATACTATTTGCAAGCAGAAAACAATATTTACTCCGTATGGTCTCTTCGTTTCCATATTGCCATTTGGAGCAAATATTGCTCACTGTCAGTACAGTGTGACGTCACATGTGACGTTTTCTGGAAATGACGTCACTTAAAGAAGATTTTGGGGATCGTACAGCGGCGTTGTGTTGTGACTACGTATCACTATGACGACATGATATCACACTCAGTCACAGTAACATGGCAAAGGGTCAAGGTCCTTGGACATTGAAGTACCAATTGTTCTCGACTTATGGTCTCTTCGTTTTTATATTGCCATTTGGAGCAAATATTGCTTACTGTCAGTACATTGTGACGTCACATTTGACGCTTTCTGGAAATGACATCACTTAAAGAAGATGTTGGAAATCGTACAGCGGCGTTGTGTTGTGACACTGTATTACCATGACGACATGATATCACACCCAGTTACAGTAACCTGACAAAGGGTCGAGGTCCTTGGACATATAGTACCAATTTTTTCTCGACTTTGGTACATCACGGTTGGGGCTCGAACACTCTACCACAGAGGCATGGAATCGGTTGGTTTTTTAATAATTACCAATGCTTTTTGAAACAAACAAACATGTATCTTCAAATGTAAGTTTGTAATACTCTTTTTTTTTAATTTTACACTATTTTGTGTTAACGCTGATTATTTAATATGTTACCATTGCCTCGTACACCTTGTATTCTCGATTTTGCGATTCGTGCGTTTGTTTGACGGTGTTTATGCAATGCTGACATGATCGCGAAATTGTACTACATTTTACCAGAAGTTATTTATAAATATATAATGTTGAGAGGTTATTGCCCCTTATCAAAATACGTTTTGCCCCATACATGGGCAAAAAGGCAAAAATCGCTGAAGTTATGTTCAATTTATTGAGCTTCATCTCGTTTTGTATCTCGCGTTCAATACGTTATGAATGTATAGGTCTAGTGCAAACTTGCACGTATAGCCAGTTATGTCTTAATCGAACTGATGGTTATTATTGTATCGTAAAATATTGCTTAATATGGGCGTTTTGCCCCACCTTACACTACTGACCTGGTCAAGTACTTTTGATCGGGTCTCTTCAGTTTCATATACAGTCGGACCTCGTTTATTCGACAACTTTTTATCAAAATACACGGTATCATCCGAAATAAATATCAGGTCTCGATATATCACCTTATAGGACTACATAGATTGAAATAGATTATTCGAAACCATGTATTATTCGCAATAAGATTTCAAACCCGATAAATTTGAACGAGGTCCGACTGTACTTCGTGAATTCCAATAGAGCAATTTGTGAATTTGGATTAAAATATTTTGTTCGTTCGTCATATCATATTCATTGCAGTCAAAATTACTTCTTAAAGATCAAATGACTTCCTTCCTACTAAAAGAATGGTTCAAGTTTGCTATTAATATTTTATGTGTTTTAAAAAGGGTAACGCAAACTGCAGCAACTTAATCTGATTGTCGCATGGTTATGTTTCCTAAATTCAAACTTATTGACAGAAATAAAAAAAACATGACAATAACACATCCATCAAAGATCTCTTGGTAATGATATTAGTTCAAGAATTAAAAGCATGCGCTTTTAGAATATCCGGTAAAGTGATTTATTCGTTAAAGGAACCCGTGCGCTTGTGTAACATAATAGCGGCCGCTGTTGCAATGAATTACGCTCTGTTTTGGCTCATTGCTTAATTCTTCCCGTCTTTATATAAAATTATATCGACACTTTCAAAAACGCAACGTTTCATTTTACAGACCATTTTTTATCCGTCACAACAGAACCAGTGTCAGTTCGATAACAATTTGATGAACGAAAATCATTCAGTGGAACAACAAGATGAAGACATTTTTGTGAGAGAGGTAATGGAAACGAAAGTGACTCATGTTGACAAAACTCTAAGACATGAGATTTAACGCTAAAAATGTCAAACCGCAGTCAATTTAATTCAATTAAGACATCAAGTTCTTCTCTTAATTCTGAGTGGGGAATACATGTTAAATGGTTTAATACGCGTTGCAAACATCGAACATATTCATCGGCCTAATCTAGATGAAAACCCAACAAAATTATAATAATGTTTTATAATCACCAGGTCAATTTTCATTTTAAGATTCTGAAATCCCCTTGCCACACCAATTTAAATAAAATGTAGATAAGAAATTACCAGATGCAATAATTTAATTTATTTTCCAGTGAATTTTGTAACCCCTGGAACAATGATACACTAGAATCCGGGTAGTTGATTATATATAGTTTGAATAATGTCATTTCTTCCCGGTATTAAGTAAATTTTACATAATTGCATAATTATGGTGGCATATTTCTGCCACCTGTTTAACTACATAATTAACTGAAAAAATATGTGTTTATCACGATACTTATCTAGTTAACCACATAATTTTCTAGTTAATTAAGTAGTTATCTAGTTTCTTAAACGTGATAACCACATAATTTTCTAATTATTTATGTAGTTAACTGATGGCAGAAATATGCCACCATACATAAGTGTGTACAGCAACTGATAAGACATGGAAGGGTCCTAGATAATTTTGTGAAAACCTTTAGCCCAACCATATTTATATATATATATGTATATAGTCATTGGTTAATTATTTTATGCAAGTGTGTATGTGATGCCTGTGCGTGTATAAACCGTCTCCCTTGGCCGATTGGTAATGGCATCCGCCTTGGGAGCGGAAGCTCGAAGGTTCGGCCACCCATAACCGATCTATTCCATTCGTCGCCGGTTGACAAAACGTTATAAGTCTTCCTCTCTACCGACGATTTTATACATGTACATGTACCTGTAACTACAGCGGTTTCCAAGAGCAATCTCACTAATACACAAAACATACCATCAAAACATATGATAGATTTATAAATACTTGTTTACAGTGCATGGACCATCTGGTCAGGAAAATAAAAATAAAAGATTTTAAGATGGATTTATAAACCACAGACCCCCTTTTACCGAATACTAACAATCTCATCATTTTTTCTGCAATATGACGTAAGTCACGTGGACTCATGAATGCGCGCGCTTGAAATTCAACCAGGCTACGTAATCTTTATCACCAACTTAGTATTTTCTGATATGCGTGAAAGGTTTTGTCACATTTTCCAAATATGTTCGTGCCAGGGTATCGGTGTGTTACGGAAATGCATGATGTTATCACGAAAGCACTTGTGAATTCACTTTTCTGTAATGTTAGACGGAAATTGTTCGGTTAATGGCAGCACGATCGGGATTGCAATAAATTGGAATAATCGTCTGGAAATATAAACGCTTCATCTAGGATTCACATCAAATCCAAATGCTGAGATATCATCAACAACATAAGCTTTGTTAATTGGCACGCATAGCAAGATCTTCATCCGGGATTAGTAGCATAAAATACGTAAAACGCCATGGGTCAATACGTTAATATTGCTTTCATACTGAAAGTATTGAATAATGTCTATCGGAGATACAAACTCCAAAAAATATCAGTTTTGGTAAAACATATTTTTAACTTTCCTTTTTTCTAAAATATTAGGACCAGTCATACTTATCACCAGAATTTTTTTGATGTATTCATTAAAAACTCATTCTTGGTATTTTTGTATCTGTATAAAACATTTAATAACTAAACAAAAATCACCCCACGCTAAAGAAACATCGCGAATCACAATGTGAGAAATTAGAGAATCTCAAATAATTACTGTGAATACGTCAATTAGTTTTGTCTTAATAAAATTAGTAATACAACTACGCACAGTAATAGAGAGAACGACCTACATGTACATCGCGACTTCAAAAGATACATACACATCGTTATGTCCACGGGGACCATCTGGTGGTACTGACAGAGTTAGAATAAGTTGCTACAGGGAACGCCACATACAAAAGACAGTGCCTTCCCACACAGACCACCGGAAAAACAACAATCAATAAAACATAAGACACTTAAGGAGGTTGTAAAGTCTATATAGGAACATATTATCGGTTTGAAGTTGGTAGTTATGTTTGATCCGTACAAACACTAATACAGCTGTAACGACTCCCGAGCGAACATTATATCGCTGTTGCTGTACTATACAGTATAGCCAATAAATATGATAATGAGTTTATTGCACCTATTAAATATTTTGCCCCATTGGGGAGCAGCGGGCAGACCAATGGGAATAAGACAATTTGTCTTCTTTTTTTGGGGGGAGGGGGGTCTAATTTTCAATCCTAGAGTCAAGCATTTTGCCTAAATCTCGACAGTGGGAGATGTCTAAGTCTCCACTCCCGGGATCTATAAATCATCAAATTCCCACCTGTCGGTGTTTGTATTGTATCCCGTGCCCATATTGACTGAACACGGGGAACCAAATTGCAAAAGTTTTACGAAACGTGAGCCGCAAATACCTTTACTGAACGCAGGGCAGTACACTACATCTAAGAAGCATCATCGAAGATTTTAAAGGGCTTCTAAGCAATAACATTGCAAAAGGACCAATCGTTATGTAACAAAAACAGAATTCCCCGTTTGGAATAAAAAAGTGAGGCTGGAATCGCGTTTTAGGTTATAAGATGATGAATAATGGAGTCGCCTTTAGGCATTCGTACATAATATAAAAAATAAAATCAAAATCACAAGGAGCACAATTAGGGGGGGGGGGCAATATCAAAACATCTGAGTCAGTTACTATATAGTTAATACCAAATCAACTGTCAGTATGGACACGTCCGACTTTGGAGAAATGAGCGTTCGGTCTGAATGACTCTGCAGTTACAACACAATCTAAGATTTACCGTCTCATATATCTGAGAACGTGTGTTGAAAGAATACTCAGCGCTCAATCGGGCTCATAATACATTTCACTCACTCAAATATCCAAACTCTGACTAGGCAGATTATTTTTTTACATCTCAGTGCTAAGTCCAGAGTGGTACGTATCGGTTGTAATTCCGAGGCCTGTTTGATTGCCGTCTAGCAATTACAAACATAAAACAGCGAAATGTAGAGAACATGCCATGTTGGTGTTTATGTTTTAACTTTTCATTAACACCTTTACCATTGTTTTGATGGTCAGCCGATGTTTCCAAAGATAGTTATCTAAAGTGTTCTCATGATCTGTTTTTATAAACTGTTCAAGAAGAAACAATTGCATTTGGGTCAACAATAAGTCACACAAAATTAGTTGATTTACATGATGTATCTTTAAAGAAGTGGAAGGAACACTGAACAGTTAGACATGTGTATTAAAAAATATCATGCATGCTTTTTGTTATTTTTGGCAGACTGGACGATCAAAATCTTAAAGTTCAATTTTTAATCTTCTCACACCCTCTATATTCTTCCTTTTCTTTCTATACTTTATATACGTACTTATAAGATAACTGACAACTTTGATATGTATAATTACATTGTGTATTATTGTTAACTTCGCTCTTTGTAATAAAAGGTATCTTTAAAATAATGTCTATTAATGTATACATCATATGGAGCTTACCTTCGTGTCGTTGTGAAGTAGTTTCAGCTCGTATCCAGGAAGTAGATTTTCCATATTTACATGATCTACAGCAAGTTTTGCTGCAGTAAGTTCAGATCGGCCCAAGTTTTCACCCCGTGGTCCGCTTAATTCAAACAATCCACCAATATGGAGAGGTTTCCTATGTGCTGTGAAGGACAACCCTTTGATGTCCGAATTAAGCGAGGGTAATTGTTCACAATTAGACAAATTATACGTTATTCTAGGTACATTGTTTTTATCCTCAACATTAAGCAATCCATCCGCACTATAAGATGAGTTAACATTCTGATCACATCCAGAAAACTTATTCGCTTGATTTTTATTATCAACTATCTCCAAAACTCCGTTGATTTCATTCGAAGTTAATTCTTGTTTTATTGAACCGTTCACATGATAATGTCGCTTTGAGGACAACACCATCTTTCGACCAGCAATAGCATCGATCACACTTTTGTTTCCCATTCTTATTTTTAAGTTTTCAGGTACATTATATCCAACGTTAGTATTCTTATAATAACTGTTTTCAGTAATATCTTCTGATATATTTTCAAAAGTCATTTTATTATCAGCGTGTACAAAAATACTGACAGTGTAATCTTTAACAAATGTTACAGAAATATAATTAAGAGTAAGAAAAATCCTCCAGAATATAATGAGCCAACATTGTAACATTTTTTCCGTATAGCCTCGTGCTTTTTCATCCTGCTAGAAAGCACGATAGCAAGTAATAATCCTAGACCATATCAATGCTTGCAGAAGTCCAACTCGCCATTGACACTCCACCCAAAACAACATCACCAATAGTGAGTCTAACTGGGAGTGAGCGAGATAGTTATAAACACGCTAGCCATTTAATACACTGGATCTATTACTAGAATAAATACGATGATAATTTTGTCCATTGAAGACATTTATATGTATTGGCTTTCTTCATTTCAACTGTTCGTATCATAATCTTGATTTTTACTAACATTTGGGATACAATATTTTTCTTACACTCTTCAATGCTGTTTCCATGCAGTACTTAAAGTTAGAGAAAGGATTTTGTTAACAAAAGATATGCAAAGAAAGAATATCAAGTTGCCATTTAGTGGTACAAGATGAAATAGTACATGTTCTTGAATTGAAATCGTTTTGTATCATATTTTACTGTAAACAAAGATTACAGATTACTGTCTGTCCCAAAACATGTAAAACTGTGATTTTTTTTATTCTACTGACTAAATTTATAAAATTGTAAATAGCTAAAATGCGGTTTTCAATTGATATAATGATCATGTTATTTTCTCCCCCTTTCGGTCTATTGTTGTCAGTTGTCTTCACTTGTCATGTGTTGTAGTCCTATTCCATTCATTAACCCCCCCCCCCCCCTCTGTTTGTCTGTTCACTTGCCTATTAACCCTTGCACCTCCTCAAATGTCTGATGTTTTATGGACTGTTGTTTTGCCGGAGGTCTGTGTGGGGAGGGATTGTCTTATGTAGATGGCGTTCCCTGTAGCAACATTTTCTCTCTTTTTTCAAATAAGACCCGTAGAAATATGGTGGACTATTTTTAATTACTTTCCCTTTACATCAATGGTATTCAGATTTTGTGTCATCCATAACATAACACAGCCTAAAAAAAGGCTATTAATCTTAGGATATTATTACTGAGGTGGTTCCGATTTTGAAGAGGTCTTTATGTTGGGGTTTTACTGTAATGAGAGGAACATAAACTTCCAAAAACGAATATGTGACTCATTTATATGGACTAACTCGGAAAACTGATGCTGGGTACTAATAGTTCAGTAATTCAGTTATATATATATATATAGAATAACAGTTTTAGCGACATTGTCGCAATTTCAAACATGCCTGTCGTGTAAGTAAATAGAAGCTGGTTCATATCGGTAAGTCGTCCTTGCTTGCCGAAGGACGGGTAAGTGCAGTGTCCAAGCTGTACAATTGATCTTTGCAGCCAATCTCAGAATGCAGCCTAGTAATTGGTCAATATAATACCGCTCTTAGAAACAACCAATCACGTGCTTGAGTTACATGTTTAGTACCTAAATTCAAGATGCTGTTTTCATGGTAACTGACCACAGTATATTCGGAGTTCTACGCAGGTTTTCAACACTATTACAGTTATGTAAGGCGGTCGGTTGACCTACAATGTCTTTCCAACTGACCAGTACTAATATGTCCTTCCGCCATCATGTCCTCATACGCATCACAGACGGATGATACATATCTTTGGATGCATTATCCTCGGTCAAGTTGCCACATAGAACATACACCTTACCCGGGGTTCGAACATACAACCGTCTCCATGGCATAGTGGTTTGGGATCCGCCTTGGAGGTAGGTTCGAATCCAGGTAGGGGTCCGTTCTGATACTAGCTAGTTAATTAATGGTTACGGTGTGCCTACCAGCTTGGTGCCTGGCAATGATGGGTAGGATTCGGGAAATTAATATGCTACATTGTAATTGTTAATTAATAAAATAATTTGAATGAGATATTGTATTCATGTAGAAATCAGTTAACTTACATTTAAAATTGGTTGTTTTAGTCACAGTGTATGATTTACATGTACTGTTGATTTGTATTATAATATGTGCAATGTTTAAATGAGTACTGCTGTACGATTTCCAACCTTTTCTTTAAGTGACGTGATATCACTATTTGCAAGCAAGAAACAATATTTACTCTTACATATGGTCACTTCATATTGCCAAATGGGGCAATATTACATGCTGTCAGTACGTGGTTACGTCACATGTGACATTTTCTGGAAATGACGTCACTTAAAGAAGAGGTTGGAAATCGTACAGCGGCGCTCTAATGTAAGTTGTGAAGCCATACGTGTGTTGTTTTATTGTAATAATCAAGTAAGTGTTTGCTGAGTTTGTTGATATATGGGTTTTAAGTGTATAAAATCAAATACGGAGAAAACCGATCTCATTTATATCAGGTCATGGTGTTAGCTTCTATTATATATTGTGCGAAAAAAATAATTTAGCTTGAAATGAGATAGTCAGAAAATAGGAAAAATGATATCGCCATTTAATATAAAATAAATACATTTCGTTTACCAGACAAAAGAGCTAACCAGACATTTTGCTTTTTTGAGAGTCTTCACTTCAACATGATAAAGTGATTTGACACGATAAACACACTTTTTGACATTTTTACGACGATAAATATTGTCGCTTCCTGTTATCCAATTTCTTCTCGTCGGGTTTTACGCCATGTTTCAAAAACATTTCAGTTATATACGGTGGCCAAGTGACCTAACTATATTCCGGGAATTAATTATCAACCAATTCAAATGTTCAATTCTTTCACTTGATATGGTGTTCACGTTATCCCTTCCCTCCTTAGGCCTATTGTTGCCAACTGTCTTGACTTGTCCTGTCATGTATTCCATCCATTAATTTAAATCCCTCCGTTTGTCCTTATCAATTCTCCTTATTTGGCCCTTATGGGTCGGCCAGGTCATTCCTTGCACTCTGTTCCCTAGCGTATTTACCCATGCAACTTCTCAAATGCCTAATGTTTTACGGACTGTTGTTTTCCCGGAGGTCTGTGCGGGGAGGCGTTGTCTTATGTATGTGACGTTCCCTGTACCTACTTCTTTTCTCTTTTTTTCTCCTCCTAAACCACTCAACCAACTTTGACCAAAGTTCACAGAAATAATCATTATGTAGTCCCCTTTCAAAATTCCAGTCCACGCAGAATTGGCTCTTCCACAAGCAACCGACAACTTCTCCATATATGGAGGACATGACCATAACCAATGTTACCGGAATCGAACCCGGTTCTGCCGGGTGACAGTCTATCGCTCTACAAACTGAGCTAGCTGGGCGGCCCCTCCAATCATAATCAACAGAAGATATATCCGGTTACTTTTGAGAAGCTTTGCGAAATAGTACTGGGGGTTATCACTTTTGACCAGTATAGTAACATACGAAGAAATTGGCTTATGAGTAGTGGTGAAACTTTATTAAATACAATATTGTCATCGGAATGGCTGATATTCAACGAAGTTTACATTTACTGTCCCAGTAATAGTTATTTCCGAGACATGAGAAATGTCTATAGATCGTATGTTTAATATTTCTCAGAAATATGTTTTATTGTTGTTTTATGTACATTTAGAACGGAGCTCACAATAGTGAATATCATAATTGGCAACCAGATTTGTCGGTCAATATAAACTCGTACATACAATATTTGTCATAATATACACAGACAAAGGCCATATTGACTTCATCGTAATCTTCTAGTGCTGTTTTGAACGATAACCGACCGAATTATGTCTGGGAATAGTAACATATATGTTGGTCTGGACGTATGAAAGAAATCCTATCAAAATCATCACTATTTAGATTGTTGTGTTGTTGGGTTGAAGTTTTAGTTTCTTTGAATTCTAGAGCCCTGCAGTTTGCGCTGTTTTTTCGTCAGTGTTCAGTTTATACAACTGAATTCATTCATGGCAGATGACCCAGCTAGTGTTTCTGATTCACCAACAAATACTAGCCTGTTCTCTACACGCAGCGGATAAATTTCCCCACTTAAGTCAGAGTTGGAAGCCAAATTACATTGCATACAGTAAAACCTCACCTAAAGACCACCTCAATAAATAAGATGACTTCAAAATTAAGAACACGATATTCAAGTCCATTTTAAACGTTTTGCTCTTTAATTAACATCAATATTACGACCAATTCAATGTTGAGACCAGTTTTCAACAGTCCCAAAGGTGGTCTTATTATTGAAGTTTTACTGTACATCTTTCCATAGCAACGTCCCGTTTGGAGACGCACATTTAGACTGTTATTGAGAAGTTAAATTGATAGTAAATTCTTACTACAAGAAAACTGACATCGTTGTTGAAAAGAGGTTGTTGCTCAAGAGAGGACCGCTCGGACGCGGTTGCACCATACTGAGATAAAAGATTCAACAGTCCCAAGGGTGGTCACATTATTGAGGTTTCACTGTATATTACCTGCAGTCAAAATGTCAAGTGCCTTGATAACATATGCCTCATCTGAAATTCGAACCTCCGTCCTCCATATTTGCAGTGGAGTGCTCCTCGGACTGAGCCGTAATAGGGCCGGTTCTACATTTTAGAGTTACTATGTTTCGTAGGAATTTTCGACCGACTTTCGATATTTACTCAATCATTGGACGCTATGTTCTTATTTATACAATAACAATTCTATCTAGCCAAAAATACGATGCAAACTTTCATCCAATGACAATGAACCCAAATCAAATTGTGTAAAGCTTCGTGGTTATAGCAACAAATGTCTTAAAAGCGATTATATTTAAATAATTTCAAAAAAAACTTTTTTTATTTCAAATTAATATTTGATTTGTCTAGAAAATAAGAATCATAATCGCACGGTTATACTTTAAAGAGCAAATTTTCGTGACCTGTTCAAATATGCACGAATTAGTTTCACATTCATATATCCGAATTTTGATCTTGTACAATTTGCCATCGAAAATTCGATCTCAGAACAAACACTGGAATTTTATGTTAAAGACGTCGCTTAAGCAGACAATCTCTTTACCACTGGCAAATTACATAGTTTAAGTATGGTTTTCGGTAAATATACCAGACATTATAACATTTCATGATAGTCAATCCCTTGTGTAGGGAAATATTATATTTTAGTATATTATTTCCTGAGAGAAACAAGAAGAATCGTAACTTATTTGTTATCACAAATTGTCTAGCCCACTTTTATCAAAATTTCTGAAGAAGTGTTCAGTTGAATTTTAGAAACTACAGTCAAACCTCGTTCGTTCGAATTTTTCGGGTCCGAAATTTTATTTCGAATAATACATGGTTTCGAATACCCCATTTCAATTCGATGTGCATAAGAAGATATATCGGAACCTGATATTTATTTCGGATAATACCAAGTATTCGGATAGAAGGTTGTCGAATAAACGAGTTCCGCCTGTATCTGTATTATATAAAGTATTGGTCAAAAGCATCACATAGTTTCTAAAGGCTACTGGAAACATCTTCTGCTGACTTTGAGTGCAGTATGCTGTATTATGTATTATTCATAAGATTGGGACTATCAAAAACAATCGATGTAATTCTGTCAAAATCTCGATCATCGCTTCGGATCATGCTGTCATGATATAGTGCAGATTCTCACGGTACAAAATGGCGGATAAGTTCTCTTGACTAGTTTCTATAATATTATTGGTGGCTAGTGATGGATAACCTTTTCAAACGATTAATTTATTGTTAAAACACCACGGTAAAGTGAGGTGTTTGTTTATAATAGTGTCACGCCTATTTAAAGGGCCAGTCATTTCTGACTAATGAGACACCTACTTTCTGAGCACATATACTTCCCGATACCTATCCTTTAATGCCAGGCACCAGTTAGGTAGGCGCACGGTAACCATTCTTTAACTAGCTGGCAACTCACCAACCGGCCATATCAGAACGGACCGCTACCGGGATTCAAACCTTCAACCTCCCGCTCCGAATGCGGATGACTTAACCACTCGTATGTTTTAATAGTCAAATATAATAAATAAAACTTCGTGATATCATATTGTTCATCAAAGAATCACCAAATATCCATCTAAATGAACCATTTTCTCACATTCGTCTTAAGAAATCTAAATAAGTGATTTCACAAAAGCATTTAACTAGATTACCACTATACTCAGCTCTCTAGAGGTTCTCATTTAATCATTACCCGACACAGACACGACGTAATGAAAGTCTTATTAACCTTACTTTGAAATATTCGCCCAGGAAGCACGTGACCCAATCAACTGATTGAATTTTGTCTCGGCTCCTTATTGACAAAATCTCACACACGACTAGACTATGGTTTGGTAAAACCAGTTTTAAGAATAAAAGTAATTCCATATAGTATCAGTTTCTTCCAACAGTCAGAGTATGTTTTATTGTGTTGTCCATACTTTGCGCGGTTTAACAGTAAAACCTCAATAATAAGACCACCCTCTGGACCCTTGGAATCTGGTCTTCTTAATGAGGTGGTCTTAATATTGGGGTTGAATAAAGAGCAACGTAACTTGAAAATTGAGTTTTTAAATTTGAGATGGTCTTATTATTGAGGTGATCTTTAAGTGAAGTTTTACTGTATTTATTGAATGAGTTCATTTTCTATGTGTATCTTTGCAATGGTGTTAAGTCATATTCACAGTCA
Organism: Mactromeris polynyma; assembly: GCA_032209605.1. Lineage (NCBI taxonomy): Eukaryota > Metazoa > Mollusca > Bivalvia > Venerida > Mactridae > Mactromeris > Mactromeris polynyma. Next base: position 20,508,084 of record JASFXZ010000006.1, on the reverse strand, counting down.
TGGCCATGTTATGCCTTTTTTCAGCCATTAAGGTGGAGGTATTCCCCATGTCGACACCATGGTAGAATCTTCGATCTTCAGTAAGCCAACTGGATTGCTTACTCATATGTGTTACATCCCAGCTGGAATTCATACCAGCCGTTCCGGCTAGCTCAGTTGGTAGAGCGCTTGACTGTCAACTAGCAGATCAGGCTTCGAATCCCTGGTTGGGAAGATTATGCTCTTCCGTGACATTGGCAACTCAGGCATATCCTCCACATGAGGAGAAGTTGGTCATCTGTCCACCGTATATGACTGAAAATTGTTAAAAAACGCGTAATGGAAAAGCCCATGGAAACATAACAAATCATACCTTCCGCGGTGATGGGAAATAGCATAAAAGGTGATTACACTCTTAACTTAAGTTCAGGCCTCGATAACTTATTTTCAGGCCCTTCACCCTTGATAATCGTGTTTAGTGTCCTTTCCTGTCATAACGCAAAAGGGAATCAAATGAACAATATAGTCAATTTGGTTCCCGGTACGATTGTCCCAGATTATACCATACCGCTTGTACATGCGGGAAACCAAAACAAATGATATTTCTCACAGATGACCGTATTGTGGGGTCTGGGAGGGACGTTATTCTGGCGGCTATAAATGTTTAATTATCATCAACATCTCTGATAGAAATATTTCATTAAGTAAGACAAATAGTCATCTATGTTCTAGCTTCTACGGTTTCTTATTTCGTTTACGTCTAAATCCGTATTAATTTATCATCTACCGTGACACGTGGTTGTTTTAATCTGTAAACGGTTGTCATTGAAGCCACCGTATCTAAGTAACAGACTCGATGGAGAGAAATTGTATTTTCTTCTTTCACATTATTCAGTACAGTAAGACCACAATAATAAGACCACCTAAAATTAAAAACAATGTTCAAGTCCATTTTCACTGTTTTGCTCTTTATTCAACCTCAATAGTAAGACCTCTTCAATATGAAGACCAGTTTACAAGGGTCCCAAAGGTGGCTTAATTATTTAAGTTTTATTGTACAATCTTTCCATAGCAACATCCCTTTTGGAGACGTACATTTTGCATGTTGTTGAGAGGTTAAATCGGAGGTAAATTCTTACTACATGAAACATTGACATTGTTGTTGAAAAGTAGTTTTTGCTCAAGAGAGGGTCGCTCTGAAGCGGTTGCACCATACTGAGATAAATTAATCAACTTGTCTGTATACTTAAGAATTTGTGAGACATTTGCTTTTCTACTATGATAGAAAGATGAAAAATTATATGATTATTAATTTTGTTCTCTGTATTTAACTGATTCAGTACCAATTGTTGATGAAATAATTGTATTATCAACGGAAAGATGGTTATGAAAGGCGCTTCCGAGACTGCACGTTTTCCATATTATCGTTATAGAATTTAATGCGCGACTACTCGGGTAAACTCAATCGCCATAAGTAACACAAATAATCCAGGAAAGCCGTTTATATATCAAGACTCCCGCCATTCCACAATTGATATATCCCTGACAAATCAGCCATTATACTCATCAAATCTATAATAAAATCAGAGGACTTTACGTATAATATTTTCTTGAGACGATGAATGTGGCGGTACTTCGAGTAGACCATCCGGTTGACGATGATAGCAATGAGACCCTAAAGCGCATCAATACACAACTTTCACAGACAAACTCTGTGAGTGACCGATGACGACTTCATTGATTTAAATCCCCGGTAGTTTACTGACAGTTCAAAGGCTGTAAATTGCTGTGTGGTTGTTATTTCTAATTATGTTTTAGTTGTATGTTAAGTTCCCTTTCTCCATATACACTTCTTTTACTAGGTATTATATTCCTAGTATTACTGACTTTCTTGACTTGTTCCGTGATGTTTTCCGTCCATTTAACTTCTCTTAAATTCTCCTTACTTGTTTTGATGGTCGACCAGACCATTCCTTGCACCACTATTCCCATACATATTTACTCTTGCATCTCCGCAGTGCTTACAGTTTTGCTTTCAAGGGGGAGGCATTGTCTAGCGTATGTTCACTCTAACAACCTAATCTCTCTGTCATAACTTAATAGTTCATGAATTTAAAACGTTAAATCGTGAATAATATATAACAATGAGTTTCTTGACTACTTCAAACCAATTCGCGAAATTGTGATCTGTAAATTCATGACAATCATAATTTCAAATTTCAAAATTTCATGATATAATAATACCTTAATAATATAAAAATATTCAAAATAGAAACATCATTCCGCTCACTACAATGTATTCAATTGTGATTAAAAGTCGGTGTGTCCTTCTCCAATAAGTCGCATACGAGTATGTCTTGGTCATGGTAATCCAAGGGGCTCTGATGTGAAAAATGAAGCTCTGTTTCGAAATACTTCAAACTCACCACGACGGATACATTCGCAAATTGAATCAATATTTGTAGAAATAGACATGATATACCTGCTTTTTCGCGCTGAAATACCCAAATTACATATAAGTACATTTTCGGACAATGTACGAAAAACAAATAAAATATGTATCGAGCTTCAGACTGAAACTAATAAAACCTCGAAAAAAATTAAAAGACCGTGAGTAACAATGCGTGTACTCTGTGCCTTTTCTAAAGACCCTACCTTATCGGTAAACATCAATTCACATCAGATTTTGGGATCGAACCGACGGGATTTTCAGCCATCTTGTACGGCAAATGTACTATGGAGACCACGTGATACTCCCTGATGTATGCAAGAAAACCAATTACTAAATCGTTCATTTAAAAAGGCGATTTACAGGTTACCAAGGAGACTAGAAGTTCGTGTGCTTTTCTGTATACGAGTATGACAGCAAGAGAAGGAGGCGATCATAGGCGTGAGCTAATGGTGACCTCGGGATAACCCAGTTTTATTCCCAATAAGGATCGTACGGGTTATTGGTCATAAACAGCGGGATTAAAGGATTGGTTGAGTGGATGGTATGTTGCTGTATAACGTGTTTTATGGCGAGAGTATCTCACAGTGTGACGTTTTAATACCAACAGAAACCTGTTAAGGACCTGGGTAATTAATTGTTATTAGCATTTCCAGTAAACAGCCTCTTTAGTCTTAATGAATAAATTCACTGCCTGAATGAAACACAAAATGTCTCTAACCGAATAATACTTCTGCACTATTGATTCCCATTTGCCAGTGATTATCACTTATTTATATGTAGATCGGCATGAAACTAGCGTTAGGTCGTTCGCATTTGTATAATGTAAGGATTTTGAACTAATCCAAATGCAGTGCATCCTCTTCAGAGCCGTCATCTCTAGAGCAATCACCTTCCTCTCTCTAGAACATCAAATTTCCCAGATTAAAAAAATTAGATTAATTTCATCTCGCTGAAGCAACAACCTATCACAAAATGCCTGACTGTGTACCTCCCTAAGGTTGTTGGTCTTTTAAGGTTGTACTTTACTCATCTTTTAATGGTTAGCTTCAGGCACGACAAAAATATATAAGTGCTTTCAATTGGAATACAATTCCAAATAATATAAAATCGGCCGAGGCTGTCAATGAATTGAAATGAGCATTAAAGTCGTCCTATTGTCAAAAAAATCTTCATTCTAATATGTTTGTACAAAATGTTATCAAAGGCATTTTTAATTTTATAATATATTTTTTGATATTATATGTATTGTTTTTATATGAAAGTTTGATGAGTGATTGTCTTTACTGAATGAATGTGTGATATAGTACATGTATTATAATCTGATTAATTTATGTTGTTTTCTGTTAGAAGCCATGTTTCATTTACGATTGTATGGATGTTTTTTGTGTATATCTTTACATGTTACCTTCTATAAGAAAAATATATAATTATTATTATTATCATTATTATTGTTATTTTTTTTTTTTTAATATTTTTTTTATTATTGTTGTTATTATTATTAGTAGTAGATCTAGTAGTATCACGGAAAGTCACGACACGACAGTGTATGATATTGTACTTGTATTTTGTAAACAATGGGTAAAAAAATGAAGGACATTATTCTATCGAGCGAATCTTCGCTATGTATGATGTGTATAAAGGGAAGTTACTATGAAGTCATACACTTGATACTTGTAGCGAGTTACATCCCTTACTTACTGCTGTTGCAAAACTGATCACGACATGTAATTCAAATACTAGATAATTTTATTGAAAAACTTTTTGTTTGGGATGCTTTTAACTTCCACGGAGATGAAACATTAGTTTGATTATGTTGTAAAATGACATTGTATTCCTGATCGTTTTAAATCACCCCGCAAGCGCCATAGGTTACGCACAGCACGGCAACCAATCCATTGTTTTTGTCAATTTATATGTGTTTCTATAGAACGTGTGAACGTATACTTCTTAATGACGTACACATAGTTTCCGAAGAATGTATGTACAAGATTAAGATCTTATTTGAACAAAACGATACAGAACAACCTGTCTGGCCCCGATCTCCCGAAGCATCTCAAACTGAGCTAAATCTCAGCTCAAATATTATCTCAAAATGTGAATATTTTTCTCATCTTAGACCAGACTCAAACTAGATATTACAAAACAAAAAAGACGAGATGAGTTTTGTCTCAGAAAATTTCAAGAGATTGAATTCATGAATTCGTGAAGTTGAAATCGTGAATTCGTGAAGTTGAAAACGTGAATTCGTGAAGTTGAAATCGCGAGCACTGCTTTTGCTTAAAAAGTGTCCACTTACAGATTTAAGACGGCCGTTCCGAGCAAAACGGGAAATACTTTTTCCATTCAGCAAATACCTTTTCCATGCCACCTACTCAACTTCATGAATTCATGATTTCAGCTTTACAAATTCACAATCTGAACTGCACGATTCGAATTCAGTCACGATTTCAACATCACGAATTCATGATTTCAAATTGGCGAATTCACGAGTTCATCTACATGAAGTTGAATTATTGAAGCTGAAATGTCACCCCACAGGCTTTCGTAGAAATAAGCAGGTCTTAGTTGAAGGTGATCAGATTATCGAGTTAGAATATGGATCGAAAAAGAGGTCAAAGAATAGGGATCATATTAATGAGATGAACTGAATGTGGTCTGATGTGGCCTTTCAGTGAGGTTTCACTGTATTTGAAATATAATGTGTCATTACTTAAGTTTTCACTCATGCCATTCTCTCATAAAATATTTATGTGACATTTGCATTCATATACTGCGTAAACATGATTTGCGCAGTTAAAAGCAACCACTGTCACCCTCTTTGAAATAAGAACTCGATCACGCCTCCATAGCAGACGACCTTCAGAGCTGGAAATCACGCCGTTTCAAAGAATAAACCACACATCAAAATAGTCGCGAGTTTAGGCGCCTGCGTGCGTTTGTGGCTTTGTGTAGTAATATTGTAGTTATAATTGAGCTGGCAAGTTATAAAATATCAATTTAATATATTACTTCACAGACGACAAACGATGCGAAACTCTATTACAATAACAAACGACAAAACAATTCAAATATTTTATAGCAGGAACATAAATCCTGTTACAAGCTTTAGAGGAAATTGTCAGTTGTTTGAGGGCTATTAACGTTCAATCTGACTTGTGTACAGTAACACCTCACTTAAAAATCACCTCAATAATAAGACCACTTCCAATAAGACCACTTCCAATCAGTACTAGCACATATTACACGGTTCAACCGCGCCTTCAGCAGGATTCTTACCCACGACCTTATGATCTCTACCCCTCGACCCCTAAACTTAATACAATAAAACCTCACTTAAAAACCATCTCAATAATAAGACCACTTCAAAATTAAGAACACCATTTTTAAGTCCATTCTCATTGTTTTTTCTCTTTATTCAACCTCAATATTAAGACCACCTCGAGAAAAAGACGAGTTTTCAAGAGTCACAAGGGTTGTCGTATTATCGAGGTGTTACTGTATACGATCTGTCTAATATTTGAAGCGTTCATTGGGGGTATGATTGAAATCATATTAAGCAGATTTGTACTGATTAGAAACCCAGGCAATCTGGCTAATTCTAATGACTGTCATGAATAACTGAAATTATGTGGGGGAAACAATACAAATACTTTACAAAATACAATGTAGTCTGAGAATCAAGCGTCTTCGTGTATTGTGGACTAAATCGAGCGAAATGAAAACATTGGTGCTAATGTTTTTTTCAACAATTATCTCCGTAGCCTAATGAATTGACATCGTTTCAGGATATTTATCTCATAATCCACGTGACATAATCACTTTTAAACTTCGATTGAATCATCTCTCTGTCATGTTACGAAAAGTTCAACGTCGATTAATTACAATCATACAGAATAACGAAAGGACAATGCGCGAGTTTCTTTTTGTCACTCGAAGCTTTTTGTATAATCAGAAAATTGGGCGAGAACATTGCGTGTGTCAGTGACGATTAACTGTGTCCTTGACCCTTCAATTTGTAGTAATATTATGCTAACCTTTTGTTCATATTTAACCTAAACAAACATGAAAACTATAGTATATGTATTTCAAACATAAACTTATATGCATAATCAAATGATACACTGATATTGTATTTTAATTGGAAGTACATTGCAATTGTCCGTAATAGAGATGTTTAGACAATGTAGAAGAAACACTGACTGAATCCTACGAAAGCCTGGTGGTGACATTTCGGCTTCAAGAATTATCAAATTTAACGTCATGAATTCACGAGTTCAACTTCACGAATTCGCGATTTCAACTACATGAATTCATTATCGTCCATTCGTGAAGTTGAAATCGTGAATTCGTGAAGTTGAATTCACGAATTCATGAAGCTGAAATGTCACCACCAGGTTTTCGTAGAAGTCCGCTCAAATATCTTACGGTCAGATGAGCCAGATACATATTAAACGATTCTGTTGAAACGCTAGTTAATGTGAAAACGGATGTTGTTACGTTTCGTAACGGTCTCATTTGGCTGTCGGCATGATTGTTTTACGTTAGAAACTAATTAATTATATATTGATTGAAAGAAAAGAACTCAGCATTTTCCAATTATTTCGGTAAATCGTTAATGATCAAGCGGTGTAATTATCCATTATTTAATCACTTTTGAATCTTCTATTATTACGTCGGGTTTAGAGTATGTTCGAGTTCATGTCACCATGTAAAGCAATAGGCTGTATGCGGATAACCTCGGAGGTTAAGGGTAATAAGCGATTTTACAAAATATCCGCATTTTAGGCTTTGCGTCGTCATGAGGCAATTAACGATAAGGAGAATGTAGTGATTAGTGACACTAAAATTGACCTATGTCCTCATTTGATTAGTTTCATCTTGTAAAACCTAAATATTGAGACAGCCTTGGGACCCTTGAAAACTGGTCTTATTATTGAGGTGGTCTTCATATTCAGATTTGAGTGAAGAGCAAAACAGTGAAAATGGACTTGAACATTGTGTTCTTAATTTTAAGGTGGCCTTATTATTGAGGTGGTCTTTATGTGAGGTTTTACTGTATTTAGTTCAGGGAGGCATATGGGTGGAGGGGTTGAGCACATGACTCCAGACCCGAGGGTCGTGGTTTCGAACACCGGAGAAGGCGAGTCTGAACCGAGTACTACACAATCCCGGAAATAGGATGTTCTCATTGGATTAGTTTTATATTAAGTTTAGGGAGCCCATAGGGGTCGAGGGGTAGAGATCCTAAGGTCGTGGGTTCGTATCCTGCGAAAGGTGCAGTTGGGTCGTGTACTACACAACCCCTGTAATATGTGCTGGTACTGATTAGTGACTGAGGGAGATGCCACCAATACTGATTACTATATATAAGTTGTAAAACATAAATGTACTAAGTCACGAAATGTTACTGAATATAATGTTTCAAACCTGATATTCAGCCATTATATCTTAATCAAAAGATATCATAAGTCAATATCATGGATTATGTTTCTTTGAGGAAATACCACATTGTAGTTTAATTTGACTGAACGGATAGTCGATCCATTTGAAATGAATACTACTATCTATTAACATTCAATTATCTACTAACATCTATTAACCGCACAGTACAGATGTCGCTATATCCAAAAATAAGTTAACATATGTACAAAATGTGATGGTATCTCTCAAGTCGATTTGATTTATGTCTTTATATTTAAACTGACAAATATATTTCTTGTTGGAAACGAGCGTAACGCGACTGCTTCGCCTAATTAATCGCAAATGCCTCCAGGGATATTAGAATCAATGTGCGTCTGATTTTGATGTCGTTAATTTTATGTTAGAACGTATACCGGTCAAATAGGTTTCAATGTATTGTATTTATTATTGATCAGTTACCAAGGTAACCAACTATATTATCTGTTATTCGGAAATACATGGAATGACAAACGGGCTTTCAATTACGTGTTAGGGTTAACGTATAATCTATTGGAATTAATTAGTGTGTATATGTAATAACATGGAATCAGGGTATGTTATCTAACTAGAAAAAATATAAGTAGCGCCAACTTTGTGAATGGAATACGAACAACAGATCTGATTAAAATTGTTTAACTCGTACACGTTCGAACAGGAGCGTTATAACGGACTTGTCACATTTGTGTACATATATTCAATACAGTGATACTGAATTTAAGTACTAATCATTAAAATGTGTTTAGTAGTCCTATAAAATGGATTTTAAAATATTGCATATAGCAAAATGCAAATTGGGATAGTGTTAAATACGATTTAATGTTACGTGCGAAGTTTTTGAATCACTCAGCAATCGTGTAGGCATAAAGTTATAAGACAGAATAAACCCTTTAAATATTGGGGGAAAGAGTGTAGCACAATCTTGGATTTTAGACCAATTTACCGATAGGAATATCAACAAACATCAAAAGTAAGTAAAGTAGTTCCGTTAAAAAAATTGAAACGAAAAAGTCTTGAAATAAATATGAATTTAATAACATTGTTCAGATGGATAATCAACTTACAATAAAAGTAAGTAATCAAGTGTTCCGTAACGTATTGTGAAGTTTATTATACGTAATGAATGTAATGTGTTTTCAAGTTGGCCAAATATGCGTACGTATACACAATGCAAAAAAGTATACTCAGCAAAATTAAAAACGCAACATTTTGATGTATCATATTTTTGCACATTTAAGTGTGAAGATAAAGGTGTTACGAAGGTGTCCATTTAGATAAACATCGATGCTCATACTTCTCAACAGTCAAATTAAATATAGCATTTGCTATAAATAAGTACACGACCTAGAAAATGAAATCGTTAACGGAAAAAAATAGGTGGCGCATTTCTTTTTGGATTAATGTTTATATTTCTCCCAAAATATATACAGTAAAACCTCACTTAAAGACCGCTTCAATAATAAGACCACCTCAGAATTAAGACCTCAATGTTCACGTCCATTTTCACTGTTTTGCTCTTTAATTCAACCTTTATATTAAGACCACCTCGATAAGAAGACCAGTTTTCAAGTGTCCCAATGATGGTCGTATTACAGAGGTTTTACTGTGCATGTATATAACAGTCTAAAATATCATTTAATAGATATTATTATTGCGCAGTAAAATATGTGTCACGCATTATACATATAGCTAAGCTCAGGAAGTAAGTATAGCCCAGTACTTTACTAAGCTTATAATTATCAGTTGACTGAATACTTTAAATTCTAATGTTACTTTTCTTCATTTGGTAAATATATTTTATTGATCGATTAAATCGCACGGATAGAGCGTCCTTTTAATGTGGGTTTCTTCTGGTTGGTATGTATTCATCTTTAACTTTGTTATGAATAAACGTTAAACAGCTACATAAAGCCACCATGCTGGGAATTCATAGCATGATTTATTAACATAAGCACTGCGATGTTGACATTTCTGATATTAACAAATATATTCACATGCTTGGAGCACTGTTTGTGTTTCTCTGAAATCGAATTTATTCAACTGCAAAAACTGAATTACAATTAAAGCTGAACTTCAGAACTAGTACTGTGTGACCGCCACTAAACAATTCAAAAGTGCTAAACCGCCAGTTCTAATTCGCACTACCAAACCAGTACTAACCTGCTCAAACGCAAGCAAATGACTATTTCTCCACATCGACTAAACCCTCAATAATAAGACCACTCTTTAGATCCTTGAAAACTGATCTTTATATAGAGGTGGTCTTAATAGTGAGGTTGAATAGAGAGCAGAACAGTCAAAATTGACTTGAAAATTGTGGTCTTAATTTTGAGTAGGTCTTCAAATGAGGTTTTACTGGATATCGGAGATCAGAAATTGAGGACAAATGACTTTGGGATGCATTATCTTCAGTCAAACTATCACGGAAGAACAATACGCCTCGCTTGAGTGTCGAACACGTGCCCTCTAGATTAGCAATCGAGCGCTTTTTCGAAAATGCAAACAGGACGGGCTTACATAGTTTCTAAAGGGCTACTTAAAAGCTAAAAGGATCTATCTTCTGTTGATCTTGATTGCAGTAAACTAGAACATTTCTGATTTAAATGAATAGAACTACCGGTACATGTGTACCGAAAATATCGATGTAAAGCTGTCATCACACGTTCATCATTTCGAATCCCCATCTTTTTTCAAGATATTTCTTGTTTAAAATCAGTACAACTAAAGTATCCCTATTTGAAATATCAAAGATAACATTTATTAGCTCTTGTTTTAAATGTCAAACACGTAGTGGATCTTATGATTAGAGAAAATGGTTCAACGAGCCGAATGACATTTAAATGAGTTTAGAAGACAGTCAGTGCCAATCTACGTATTCAGATATCGTGACAAAAATGTATTAGTGTTAGAAACGGAAATAATCGGTAGTAATCACAGCATATAACAATCGTTTTACTGGAGCAAATTGTCTACTGAAAATGATACCTTAATTTATTTTCTGTCGTATACATGCACTTGCATTAACAGAACTTCACATGTAGTTAAAAAAAACTTAAGTAATCATTTACAGTCGGACCTCGTTCGTGAATTCGAATTTATCGGGTCCGAAATTTTATTTGGTTTCGAATAGCCTAATTCAATTCGACGTGCTTAAAAAGCATCGATACCTGATATTTATTTCGGATAATACCAAGTATTCGGATATAAGGTTGTCGAATAAAACGAGGCCCGACTGTATTTCGTTATACGATTTCGTAAATTTAGAAATTACGGTTGCTTATTAGTAGAAAAAGTTATAGCAGATATTCGTGTCAATGTCCGTCATGGTACGTTTGTAGGGTCAACGGGGCCTTGCGTATTGTGATGTGTTGTTCCAAAATTGTGGCATACCGTATAGAAATAGAATCAATCAATGGGATGTCGTCAGTCATGATAATACAGTATTATGTAGACAGAAAAGATCGTCAGCATTAATGATTCTCCATGTTCTGTTACAACAACAAAAAATTAGTCGCCAGTTCTTCATACAAAATGAATATGTCGACTGGCGATTATTTCTGTTGGCGTTAGATACGCAAAATCAAAAAACATAATTCAGCTTTAGTATGTCCGCGTTGTGTTCGTACAGCAACGGCAATATTTATTTTCAGAGATTTGAAATTGCAAAAAAATCCTTCCGTCAAATTATCAAACGAATAGCTTTCAGAATGTTACCGGAATGCCTAACATGGTCTGTGCTCTATCAACAAATACATGGACATAACTTTCAGTACAGAGTATAGGAAATGCGGCACTTGCCATTAAACTTGCGACTGTTAATTACTCAAACATTGACATTGCTGTATGAATGGACACTGTGTTCAGCAGTAGATTAGTATTGTAAAAGAATAATCAATTCTTTCACGTAGGGCAGTGAATGGCTAGGGTCATTTCAACATTTCTGGATACGTAGTATAGCAGGTTAGTTCACACTTTCATGTACTTATGTTTAAGCGTTGTTGATTGTATTACTAGCGATTTGGTGGTGGTTATTGACGTAAATGTTGTTGTTGGTGTTGTGCTAGTATGTCAATGTTTTCATTTGTGTTCAATTTATAATCCAACCAAATCGTAAGTTTGTTATTCTTGTTTTGTTGTTTGAGATAATTTTGTTTAATCTATTTTTGTGTTTTCTAGAGAATGGATGTTGGTTTTAAATTGTATTTAGAAACAAATAAAATTAAATCAACGTTCGCTGTTAATTGAGTAGCAACGGTTAACGCATCATGACAGATTAAATTTGTCAAATTCTCAGTAATATGTCGTGCATTTTACGTACAAGTAGATATCAGCTGTAACTGCTGCTGCTGCTTGTTCTCATTCTTCATCATCTACGACTGTTGCTACTCATATTTCTGCTTATACGCTAAGTGACCCTGTTCCTGCTGATGATGCACCTGCTGCTTGTTCTCATTCTTCATCATCTGCTGTTGCTGCTGCTTCAATTTCTAATGCATCTTCTACAGCCTTTAATACTGCTTCTGTGAATGCTACCTTTGTCTCCTAGTTCTACCTGTTCTGCTATTGCTACGACTGCTGTTATGTCTTTTATGATTTTCTTCTTTTACTCAAATCCTTACTGCTTCTTCTACTACAATTCCGTTTAATTGGAAATTGAAGCACGCAGCAATTTACTGTATAATGCCTTTGGCGAAGCAACGATATAAAGCGGAAAATCGGTGATTACAAATTTCTCACAATTGTAACGTACACGTTATTTCCTGCAATGTCATTTGTCGCTATTTGGTAACAGAAGCGAGCGAAAATTGAAATGCGGGAATGAAAATAAAATTCTTCCAGTCATAAAAGGTTTCATGTACTCCATTTTTCTCAAGAGTCAGTTCAGGGCCCGATCTCTCAAAACATCTCGAATAGAAATCTCAGCTTAATATGAGATTTTGCTGAAATCAGAGCCTGAGTTTGAGACAATCTCATTTCGGATCTCTTGAAATTTCTAAAAACAAATCTTCTCTTTTTTGTTTTGTAATATCGATTTTGAGTCTAGTCTTAGATGAGAAGATTCTCAACAATTTGAGACAATATTTAAGCTGAGATTTCGCTCAGATTGAGATACTTCGGGAGATCAAGGTCTGATCGAAGAAACGTCAATTTCCATAAATATTTGGTTAAAATCGATACTTTTAACACAGAACAGACTGATCATACGTAAGCCCATATCTAAAATGATATCATAAGGAAGCTGACTTCATGCAAAAGATATAGATGATTTAACAAATTATCACGAGAAGTTGTGTTACAATACATTGCAAAATAAACTGGTGTTTGTGAAGGTAACAAGGTCACAAGTCGACGGTGGTGACATCTCTGTACTTCTAGAACTAATACTTCACCGTCGGTTGAATACACAAAACAAATCGATTTTAATTAAAAGTCAAGTGTCAGGTTTTAAAGTAAAACTTTGATTATAAAACAATTATGTATTCAACATATTTACATTGGACAACGCTATTCATGAATCAGTGACAGACGAACAAATACTATTTCTAAAATTTTCGAAAATATTTTAGTAATTTCGTTCTTCAAACAAACTAATTTTGAATTGTTATCTTTTGCTGATGGGGTTAGAAGTATACTCAAATTAACGCCACATACATACGACAATGCCTCTGCGACAATGGTCTCAATGTTTCAGACGCGACCTTTTACTTTCTCTATCAAAAAGCAACCGCGTGTCTAAAAATGCGAATATGAACGTATAGTGTCTTATTTTCACCAATTGGACAATCCTCCACTGTTCATGTATCTGGTTTGTTGTACTATTATCGATACTTTATGCAGCTTGTTTCGTTCATTTGAGCGCTTGGCACCGAACGTATATCTAGTTAACTACATCGGGCCGGATTTCTTCTGAAGCATTCATATCTTGCGTTCTGATTGGCTGCGTAAGATTACAAAATATCACGTGATCGCGGAACTTTATCTTACTGATTTGTTTTCTGTCACCACCAAAATGTACTAAGGTGGACATTTCGAAACATCGAGGATATTTGTTCTTTAAGGCAAGTGAAAGGCATGTAATCATTACCAAAACATCTAGCGAAATTCGGTGCAAAAATGTTTTAACTCAGATTCGATAAGGAAGTTAAAACAGTTTTGCGTCACACCTTTGACATATGTTATCTATAAAAAATTCATTTGTGATGCTTATTTCAGTCTGCCTCCGTCTTTGTGATAAAACTTGTTTTTCTCTTTACAGCTTTGTGGTCGGATTTAATGTTTGACACTGATGGAAAGTAATACTCCTTTCACAAAGACGAGAGACACCATTGTGTTAAGTGGACATAACCGTCGGACCTGTGACTAATAACCAGATTTTGTGCGGTACGGATATGGGATGCTCTCCCTCAAAAAGAAAAAGTTTGGGTCAAGGAACCAGCAGTAAGTTTGTAAACGTTTTGTTGTATACATAAAGTTTGGGTCAAGGAACCAGCAGTAAGTTTGTAAACGTTTTGTTGTATACATAAAGTTTGGGTCAAGGAACCAGCAGTAAGTTTGTAAACGTTTTGTTGTATACATAAAGTTTGGGTCAAGGAACCAGCAGTAAGTTTGTAAACGTTTTGTTGTATACATAAAGTTTGGGTCAAGGAACCAGCAGTAAGTTTATAAACGTTTTGTTGTGTACATAAAGTTTGGGTCAAGGAACCAGCAGTAAGTTTGTAAAAGTTTTGTTGTATACATAAAGTTTGGGTCAAGGAACCAGCAGTAAGTTTGTAAACGTTTTGTTGTGTACATAAAGTTTGGGTCAAGGAACCAGCAGTAAGTTTGTAAACGTTTTGTTGTATACATAAAGTTTGGGTCAAGGAACCAGCAGTAAGTTTGTAAAAGTTTTGTTGTATACATGTATAAATGTACATGCTAGGTACTCAAAGGATTGGTACGCACAAGTACTCAGTAGGTTCATTTAACCGGTCATCCTCTGCCAACATCGCCAACTGCACCATGCATTGCCGGCTACATATTTCCAAACATGGCGTCAAGAGAGAAATCTCTTATTGTAACCTCACTTGGATGTTAACAGTTTTTGAAGAAAAATGCCATCTGGATTGAGTAAATAATGTAAAATTCCGCTATAATAAAACAAAATCCATTTTAACGCCGGTGTCCGTTTCATTTCAACTGTAAGTAATATTTTCTAAAATAGTTCATCATATGTTTCTCAATGTAAGCACATATGTTTTATGTTAATCATTATCAGAAAGACATCAATTTGATGTAAATTCTCAAGTTATTAATAATGAAGTTACAGGCGCCGTCTATTGCCCTTTGGTTAATGGTGAAGTGTAAAAAGTCAATATGCAATAATTATTCTGAATGACGTTCATTTTGGAAGTTGTGGTTTCAGTGTTTTTGTATCGCCTTTTTCTGTATCATCACGTCATAATGTTTCATTATGTAACGTATGTAATAAGTGCAAATCGCATTTCAACATAAACTTAAAGATATATTTTGCTCATTTTTCGGTTCATTTGTTTACCTAAACAAACATGAAAAATGCACTTTATCCAGTTAAAACTTCAATAAATATGCATTATCACACAATACATTTATAATGTACTTCTCTGTATTTGTCGAAAAAAGACGTTTGTATTATCATAAAATTAAAAGCATCCAGGTTTTTAACAAGTGAGTGTTTTTTCTGTTAGCAATATGATTAAACAAGATTGTTTTAAACGGTTATACATGGCAATGATTCTTATTAATGATATTTAAGACTATGTTACAACAAAACTGGATGCAGCCCATTAAGATATTTTAGGTTCAGATAAGCCAGATACATTTGTAATATCGTTAAAGTAGTTGATACTAATACATTGTGTTGTATTGCCCAAAAGCACAGGCATGGATATTTCTCGCATAGTCTGTGACAGACATTAAATTACTTGTTAAAACAGTTAACATACAGTGAATATAAAATGTAAGCATGTTGTTTCTTATCATGGTTAAACATTTGTAATTGATATACCATGAAACCTCAATAATAAGACCACTATTGGGACCCTTGAAAACCGGTCTTCTTATTGAGGTGGTCTTAACATCGAGGTTGAAGAAAGAGCAAGCTAGTGAAAATTTACTTAAAAATTATTATTCAGGCCCTTTTCTATAGTTCTCAAATTTAGATGTGAAAAGCCTGTTCTTTTAACTATGAAAATTCCCCAAATCAGCTTTGAAGCAATTAAAATTTTCCCGAATTGGCAAATTTTACGATGCTTCCAATTTATCAAGGGTCTTTTTCCCAATATGGACATAAACAGACCTGTTATTGAGGTGGTCTTTAACTGAGGGTTTACTGTAGTTTACATCTAGTCTATCCAATTAGGAAACGATAATAAGCAGGTTTAGATTATACAGTAAAACATCGTAATGGGTTTATTTCTAGAGTTGCAGTAATTATTTCTCGATTTTCTGAAAAGAGTGAAAATGCGCCACGTTTGTCATGTATTTGTTAACTAGAGCCCGAATCGTTCAGAAACAACTTAATTGTGCTGTTTTTTTACTAAACAACATTTAAATTATGTGCTGAAATTAAGCAAGCTTTAATTCCCATATGAGTATTATCTGGTTGAAATCGAGCAAAAAAGGTTCGATTGTTCAGTCTTCAGCTTTAATTATTTTATCAAATACATATCTGTCGTCTGACGCAGCATGGTGTATTGTAACTATAGAAACCGTTTCAGCTTTGAGGGCGGCAATATTGATTCAAAAGTGGTACAGACGGTGTCGAGCTAACTTGGAAGTCAGGCGTCGACTAACTTGGAATATATTTCAGTCGATCGAGTACGCAGGCGAGCAAGATCAACTAAAGGTAAGTTCTTGTGATTTTCGTAAACTTCCGGGGGCGCATGCGCATTGACTCTTTTTCTGAAAATGATTGGCTAGATATCATAAAGCAATCCAACTAATTTAATGACAAAGATAACATTACAGTAAAACTTAAAAAGATAAAATAACGAGAACTTTTAACCTAACTTAAAACATCATTAAGTATGTCAAATATTGTCACTTCTGGGAAATATACAAATACTACATCAGATGTTTGATAAAAGTAAGATTTTTACATAATTGTAATTTTGTTAAAGGTTTACTAGTAGGCAAAATTAAACGGCCAATACATTGTATCTTATGGAGAGACTATCTTCACCCAAGTTTGACGCACGTGTATCGAATGGTAGTGTCAATCAGTTAAGCATTAAGAATTGTAGGAAAATCAACACATCTTACTATGACCAAATAACACTAAACTTACAGTACAATAACGTAAACGACTCTGACCTGACAATTCCATTACTTAAATCAACAAAGTCAGTCACTTTTATGGTTTTCTTATATGGCTCAGCCATCAATTTGCCATCAATATTCCTGGTGAAGTCGATAGAGTAATTGTATAACAGCGGGTGTCATAGATCGACTCATACTGCGGGAATGTTTGTACCAGAGTCTGAGAGATTTATTTTGATGTTAGAAAGTTTTCTTTATGTTCTTTGTTATATATCGATGTGTTAGTGCCAGAAACTGCTATCTTCATAGCAATGTATTAAGGAGATGGTATACTCTGGCGCTAACTCCTCGATATACCGATTTAAAAGAAGTCGCTGTCTAACGAAGAACTTTCTCGGTTGCCATAACAATATTTCTGTTCTAGGCACCACAAGGCTGGCAAAAGAGTGTAGTCTGTCAAAATCTCGATTAACGAGGCGTTTTCTGTAGAAATTCACAATTGTTACAAAAAACGAAGCGCCAGTGTTTGATTTTGGAGAGATGGTTTTGACGAATCTGATTGCAGAACTACTTAGCAACCGTTGCTATCCGCCATTTTGCCCGTCTGACTTCTGCCAACTAGTTTTCTTTCATAAAAATAACTGTTAAAATTTGTTAAAACCATTTCTTTACACAAAACAGACAATTTAAGAGAAATCTAGATAATGAATAACAATGTAATTGTTATGTTACCAATTAATGAAAATTTGGAACAGAAAGCCGACACATGTTCATCGTAAAGTGTAATCTGCTTTAGACACATCGAAACTGGTTAATTCTAACAAACCATTGTACAGTCTCTAGTTTAACTTAATAAGTTATGAACCGGTCATGTGTTAGAATCCTGTGTGAGATGTATCTTCAGTGTTACCATTTGACTGAATGTAATACATGGGAAGTTGTTTAAATGTCCCCCATTTCTGATTCATGTCTGGAAGTGGTCATTTAATTGTGAAAGAACATGTAAATACTGATTGGTAACCAAGGAATACTGAACAGACCTACTGACCAGCGTTAATAACTGAACTCAATACTGGTTGGTTACCCAGAAATACTGGTTGGTTACCCAGAAATACTGGTTGGTTACCCAGAAATACTGGTTGGTTACCCAGAAATACTGGTTGGTTACCCAGAAATACTGGTTGGTTACCCAGAAATACTGGTTGGTTACCCAGAAATACTGATTGGTTACCCAGAAATACTGGTTGGTTGCCCAGAAATACTGATTGGTTACCCAGAAATACTGGTTGGTTACCCAGAAATACTGGTTGGTTACCCAGAAATACTGGCTGGTTACCCAGAAATACTGGTTGGTTACCCAGAAATACTGATTGGTTACCCAGAAATACTGGTTGGTTACCCAGAAATACTGATTGGTTACCCAGAAATACTGATTGGTTACCCAGAAATACTGGTTGGTTACCCAGAAATACTGATTGGTTACCACGAAATACTGATTGGTTACCCAGAAATACTGATTGGTTACCCAGAAATACTGGTTGGTTACCTAGAAATACTGGTTGGTTACCCAGAAATACTGAACAGATCAACTGATCGCCATATATAACGGAAATACTCATGGAAACTCGAAACCAAGTTCAGCTTGCACTTAGAAACTTATTGCACACACACGCAAATCGGGCTTGGTTCTAAATTACGTTTGGTCTCCTATAACCGACGTACTACAAAACGCATTAAATCTTTTTAGATGCGTTATTTGTATAATTGAATAAGAGTGAAGCCACCATTATGTTCTTTTTATACGATAAGATGGTCCTTAGAGAATATTATGAAGACATAAAAGCGGCCGAGTATCTGTATAAGTGGGAGTGTTTTTGGCCATGTTTATCTTCAGAATTTTGCGAGAACGTGAGAAAGTGGTGATTATTTCAAGTTATGATTGCTTTTGATGGAAGTATTCTGTTTACGAAGATATCTCGAAATTATCCTCTGCTTTATTGGTGTTCATTAGATTACTTCGTACTAAGTACACGTATTACCTCCAAAAATGTATCCATTGTCAACTGGTCTAAGCCATGAAGTGTCGTTGAAAGGTCTTGCTATATAGACAAAGCCAAGCTTGTTTCAAAAACAACATCTGAATACGAACAACTCCACGCCACATTCCTTCTCAAAGAATCAAATTTTACGAGGGATGTTAGAAATGTATTGTGGTTTGTTGTTTGTAACCTTAAAAAATAAAAACTTATCGAAACGTGCAGTTTTCATTTCATACATTCGAGGTGACCAATCTTTGTCACAGTGACGAATCTGTGGCCAATTTTGGTCACTTTACTTCATAACTTCATAGAAGCCATTCCGTATTACCGCCAACTCCGTTCATTTCTAGAGATGAATAATGTATTACATGTTGATGTTAGCATCTGAAGCCTTTTGTCTATTTTGTTATCCAAATAAAACGACCATATTATTTAACGTATGTTGAGATTGTTTTATAGTAAATTCATCAGTGATATTGTAATTTCGAACTCTTATTTTAAAGTTATCAAAACCTTTAGAAATTTAGCCATATCTGTGGAAAGCCACTTATTCATAGGATATTAAGGTATTAATATTAACTGTGTAATTTTCAAGAAGAATGTTGGGAAATTTAAACTGAGTAAATTAAATATCCACTGATTGCATGATATCGGACCTTTCAGATGGCTTGGGATTTTATTCACAAACGTTTTAACACAGAAAGTTTAGCTCTAGACTTTAAATTTGCAAAAGTAGAATTACCAGCCTTTCGTTTCCATTATATATCTAAATGCATGAAAGTTTGTCTGAATGATTCAGATGACCCACTCAACACTTCTGCCAAGTTTTATTAAATTCTAGTCTGTTATACATGTAACAACATCATATGAGCAAAATGAATATTTTGACATTTTTAAGTCTAAGTCTGAGTTTCAGTCTTATTATATTTATGAATAATGGCCATGTAGTGAAACAGACAACACCAAAGGTATACCTATTGCCTCTGTAAATAATACAGCATATTTCTTCAAGATGTCTATGATTTACATACATTTTCATTGTTTCAGCTTCACGACTTTTTCAACAATATGTTGGTGAACTTGACTACAGTCGGCGATGGACCTTCTCCACTTATACAAGCTTTCAATGTGAACAAACGGGAATCCATTTATGGTGAGTTTAGCTTTACCAATCACATGTATGATAATATACACGTACTTATAACATGCTGTAGAAACTGGTCCAGATATTCGATACTCCTGAATCAAATAGCGTTGATACTGGCGTAAAAATGGCGTACTAATATAATAATACTTTACTCACTCGTATGTTAGGAGTATATAACAATGGAATTGATCAATATTAGACTTCGATATTTGCTTGTGTTTGTTAGAAATCATTGCCTAGTCGGATGCGTTTTACTGAAATACCATTTTGAAGTCAAAATAATTATTTGTTGCTAACCTCGCCATTAACAGATGATCAGCGAGAGTAACAGACCAGGGTCCGAGTTGATAAAACTAGCACTTTTTGTCTCCAAGCTCAAAATCAAATTTTGTGAGTAAATTTTCCGAAATAAATTGTGGCATTATTATGAGTTAATGTTACTGTATATCTGTATGTGTAAGTTATCGTATCTAAAATGTACTAGAACATCTTCGAACGATTTCTAGAACGATTCCGCTTTCTTCGTTTTTCTCTATTTTCTCGTTTTCTTGTTTTCTTTAATATGACTTACATGCAATTCTCATTTCAGTTATTCCTTACACTAAGATATACGTTTTCTTGATATTGACTAGTTGCCACTTGTTACGTCTATTATGTGAAATAGTATGTATTGTATTAATGTTCACATGGCCCTTTGGCTTACTGAATTTGCAAAAAAGTATCTTTCTATCATTTAACAAAATGTATTTGATAGAAATAAGTTAAGAATGAGAACATGGTTTAAGCGTTGATAACCTCGGTCCCTATAATGTATTTCAAAATGTGAACTCATCCCCATTCTTATTTGCGCAAGTAAGGGTTCATGGAATAAAATGCATATAGTCTAAATACGATATTATGTAAATTTCTTTCCACTAACTAGTTCTTCTTAAACTAAGCATAAGTACGAACATGAAAGGAATCCTAAAAATATGCATTTATCAATCTCTTGGTCTAGAGGATTACCATTTGGAGCTCTACCTTACAATCGATGTTGATTACCACCGTATACATTCGTAATTATTTGTCAATTTTGATCCTGTTTTAACAACACCGGACTTTGAATATTCATGGCGATCTAATGTGTAATGTTTCGTATCACAATACATGTTAGTATTTTTAGTCTATATTACATTACCTCAGTGATTCTAAGTATTTATGATTGCTATAAATTAAATGGTGTTTGATGTACATTCATTTCTCTCACCACTTATTTCTATATCATGTTAACATGCATATTTTATATGCTTGTACAATTTGTTGCAAATGTTCATCTGTGTTTTTTTCTACTTTAGTTTTAACTTCAAATATGGTAGATAAAAATGGACATTGGTATCTATAAGTATGACGTATATCGATAATTTAAACATGTATTCATGATTTGTTTAAAGAAAATTTGGTTAGTTGACAAGTACATCTTATTTATTGATTTAACAAAATGTATGTATTTATATAGTCCAGCCACGGACGTCACATCTCTATACTGTCGCTGTACAACGAAACAACGAACGTGTCTCTGTATTCCAACTTTAACACGCGTCTTCGTAACAGAGACGCTGTACAGGAACAGTTTAGAGATGTGACGTCCGTGGATTATAAAAGTCGGCGTACAGAGACACGTATGCGGGGCTAGTATTTATATAACTTGTAATTATGAATCATGCGCACAATGCCTTAATTTCTAAATACAGTATCATACATCCTGTATTATGTTTCTCTATAACAGATACACAGACGATGCCAGACAGATCGGAACCCAAGTTATACAGTATGTTAGATGATACCAGTGTTGAAAGCAGCTACCGAGGTGTACATCTAACCTTTCCCCTCACTCAAGATCAACTACATAAAATGGTCCAAGGTTTTAAAAGAAAACTGGTACGTACAAATGCCATTTCAAAGAAATGCCAACAATCTGCTTAAAATGGACTTTTAATTAAAAATAGATTTGTAGTTCATTTCCCACGGGCTTGAATTAATATATCATATACAGTAAAACGTCAATAATACGACCACCATTGGGACCTTTGAAACTGGTCTTCTTATTGAGATGGTCATAATATTGAGGTTGAATAAAGAGCAAAACAGTGAAAATGGACTTGAAAATTGTGTCCTTAATTTTGATGTGGTCTTATTATTGAGTTTGAGTTATTGGTGGTCTTTAAGTGATGTATTACTGTATACATGTATATCAAAGGACTGACAGCGTATGATGAAACGAACCGAATTTTTTACCAAGTTTGCACATTTTGCGGTTGTAGAATAGATAAGGAGAATATTGAATTGGTGTTGAAATTTTGATTTCATGAATTCAAGATTTTGACGTTGAAATCGTGAACTTATCGAATTCACGATTTCAACTCCACGATTTCGACATTTCCTAGGCGAAACATGATAACGTGTGAATGTCAACCCCGATCTTTCGTGAAATAGTGTCCGACTTCGTAAGTCTGTAGTCATTGTGTAAATTACCGATTCTATATTTTCTGTTGCAGACTTTACATGCAAAGTACACGATGGAATTATTACTCGAGGTACGGCGAATGTTGAAGACACAACCAAACATTAGATATGCCAGTACCTCATTGTCGAAACAGTTCACAATTTGTGGAGATATACATGGAAAACTCAATGATCTATACATGATCTTTCATAAGGTATTTGTTTATTTTACATCTTCAACATTAGGGTGTATTGTTATTAAAATTTCGAAAGAATCTCATTGAACGACATGTTATGTAAGCGTTTAGGTTATCTATGACAATACGGAGAATATACAGTAACACCTTTATAATAAGACCTCCCTTGGGACTCTCGAAAACTGGTCTTAATATCGAGGATGAATAAAGAACGTAACAGTCAAAATGGACTTGAAAAGTACGGTCTTAATATTGAGGTTGTCCTATTATTGAGGTGGTCTTTTAGTGAGGTTTTACTGTATTTCTCGAATGTGTTCGCGATGTACGTCCACGCCCTGTGTTTCCTATATTACACATTTATCATACCACAAACTCACCAACGTTTTACAATGAAGTTAATAATATTATTATCACATTCCAGAATGGTCTTCCGTCGGTCAACAATCCATATATATTCAATGGTGACTTTGTGGACCGTGGTCAATCCTCGGTGGAAGTTGCTCTTGTCTTGTTTTCATGTTTTCTGATGAATCCAAACGAGGTATATATCAATCGAGGAAATCATGAAGATCACGTGATGAATCTAAGGTAGGTGGGTTGCACTTATATCACGTGATACATCTATATCACGTGATGAGTCTAAGTTAGGTGGGTGGCACTTATGTCATGTGATGTACCAGTAACCTATTTAAGGGATATGTGAAGTTGAAAAATAAAAATTTATCTTAACCACAATTATACTCACGAATTCTAACTCTTCGTAATTGTTTCGTTCGCCCGATTCCGTCAATCTTCGGCCTATACTTCGTACGTTTCCGGACAATTCCGTAGCCAAGAACCAAACAAAAAACATGTCCTTCAAAATATTAATACACAAGTATATTTACCCCACCATCCTCCCTTGCTTGTGTTTGTTATATAGATTTACTTAATAATTTCGAGTGTTTGAAAATTTGCATATTAAAGGGAGGTAATTCAGAAAATTGGTGTAGCCCGTGCGTTGTGTGAAATATGTACTCGTATCAGTTGTGATTGGTTAAGGTTAAGGGAAGTAATTCACCCCTTCTTCAACTTGATTAATTTCAAATAAAATGATAAGGATGAGTTTTTGTATAAATACTGCATGATACACTCACTGGCTGTCTCCGTCTAATCATCAAATGCTTACGTACATATATTAATAAAATTGGCATATGCAATAATGATAAAAAATAGTTAATGAAAATTTGTATTCAAATAGTCTATGAAGAAGTAAAACTTTAATATTCATTTTTTTAATTAACCAATTCATAATAATAGTTTCATACGTCCGATTCTGTCAATCTTCGGCCTTTACTTCGTTTGTTCTCGGACAATTCCGTATCAAGAACAAAACAAAAAGAATTTCCTTTAAAATATTTGCGTACAAAAATTATGTAACAATGATAAGAAAATAGTTAATGACATTTTGTATTCAAAGAGTCTATGAAGAAGTAAAACCTATTATTTTTTTATTGAAATAAGCAAATGAATATCTCACAAAATAATTTATTGGGGAGACAGACAGGAGCGTATCATGACCGTGCGACCACATACACGGTTCATGCAGTAATTCATCTCTCTAACGAGAGACATACAGAAACAAAGGCATTAAAGACGACCCTACAAAGACACCAGACAACTCCGGCTACCCCTTCTTGTCTAGGAGGGAAGAAGGGATATGGGGAAACAACCGGAGCATGTCTAGTACAATGCAGAAAGACGTATTACGCCTGACTAAATAGATTCTGCTCATAGCAAATCGTTTACCTTTTATACTACTGCTAAATAACTTGAAAACGGTTTTTGAGCAAACGACCTTTATTTGCTGTTTTAAAGTTCAATAATTCGAATTTTGCTTCAAATGTAAAGGGATGTCAGTGAAAACTTGTGTTTGAATTATGCAACATGTATGGAGTAATTTGCTTTAATCGTACAACTAATAAAGTTGTTTTTACTAATTTAACTTATTGAAGGTTAATTTATACCTTTTCATAGTCAATATTTGTGCCCCCGGGGCATGATACGCAAAATATACGAAACCAAGTATTTATTGTTAACCTTCGTCGCACCTTGCATTCAATCTTCTTATCAATCAGCTAATAGTTGTCGGACATTTAGAAAGTTGAAAACAAGTTGTACGCACGACATGACATATCAACTTGAAGGTTGAGATTATAAAGCAATGCATTACCAAACGAACTCATTGACATAGTATTTTGCTTTTAGCTGTCTCAAATAAATTTTAAACAAAACGCTGGCAAGTTTCATTTGAATTTAATGTACAGATGACCGAAGATTGCTTTTCGTACCCACAGAGCGTTTTGTTGAAGCATGAACCTTACACCAGAGAATCACTTCATTTACCTATTCCATACCTAACCTTAACCCAAACGATTCCTTATTCACAGTAATAATAACCATGTCCCCCTTGACAACATATAGTATCACCACAAGCCATAAAAAATATTCGCCAGTCACAAACATATCCCCATCTAGGGCGTAGGGAATGTTTGACAAGTTTTTATGTACAGTAAAACCTTAATAATGAGACCACCCGTGGGATCCTTGAACATTGGTCTTCATATTGAGGTGGTCTTAATAATGAGGTTGAATAAAGAGAAAAACAGTGAAAATGGATTTGAAAATTGTGTTCTTAATTTTAAGGTGGTCTTATTATTGTGAGGTTGTCTTTAAGCGATATTTTACTGTAGATTAATTACAATGTACAAACTCATGTTATATGGAACATGATGAGTATGTCACTCCTTACTGTCACCGACTGCTGAAATGGACCGATCGACTATGATAGATGGTGTTGAGGTCACACAGATGTTGTATTTATGTAGTATTTGCATTTATTTATCGTCGCCACCGGTTTCCCATATGGGCGACGCCTCCGGAAGAATGTTAGTCATATTAGCTTATTGGAGGATAGTGCATGATACAGGAGATGCCTCAGTTCCAGAAGCACCCCTGGTTATTTTACGTGCTCGATGTAAAGCATCATACACGGGACCTCGGTTTTTAAAGTCTCGTCCGAAAGACTGTTAGTACGGTCAGTGATGGAGCGGGGAATCGAACCAGCGATCCCTGGATTACAAGTCCAGCGTTTTACCACTGGACCACGGATCCGCTACACAGATATTTTATAGTGCCTCTTTGAATGCTGGAAACATGTTTTAAGATGAAAGCCATTAGGAACGATTATTGTTAATTGCTTTTAAGTTTTAGTGTCACAAACACCCGTGTTTTGAATCAATCAATCGTGAAATGCTGTTGTGAGTGTCAACGCTCTTGATTTCAATGATACGAATTTTGAATACGTTTTTTTTCAGATATGGATTCATCAAAGAGATACAGCGAAAATACAAGGTAAATCAGATTTATAAAACAAATTATAAAAGCTTGTCTCTACTATCTCTACTAGTTTTTATGTTATACCATATCATATTCACTTAAATTTGCATTCCCGATTCACAAGCTAAATTGATGCAATTCCCGGCTCACCAATTGCTTGCCTTACGAATTGGGCTTATCGTGATTAAATATACTTCAAAGGACGGACTGGAAATAGAATGTTATTTATCAATGTTTGCGTTATCCTGATTGATGAATGTGATTATTGTAATCAACTATTTTATTACTTGTTATGAGTTTCAATACGTTGCCATGAAATCGTACATTTTATGCAGAAATATTTTTTATTCGCGAGACTTTAACAAGATAGAAATTCAATGCTACTGATCAGTACTAATAACTATATATTAACTATACGAGCAAACAAACACATTCCGACGACAAGGAAGATTATAATTATGTATGTGCATGTATAAGAAAAAATACCATGGCGTGTTACAATGGTGATAATGAACACCATTCATGAACACGCGTACATGTTACTTCCCGATACGTTTGTTTTAAAAGACACCTTGGTTTGGTGAGTAAACTTGCGATGTTTTCGCTGATAACGGATCAATGTTGAAATAAAGTGTGGTCCACCATAACCAAATGCGTCAATAGTTATCACAGCTATGTGCATTGTTTAAAATAATCTGAGCGTTCAACCACAATATACTTCACAGCCAACACATCTAAGAACTGATACATCGCAAACAAAATGTTTTATTCCATTGGTAACAGGACAAAAGCTTCACATACTCGTACTTCATAAACAATTCTTTATCAAACAGAAACATTATGCATTTTCAACATAAGAGCTTCATTGAAATAAACGTTTCCATGGTTACAAAATGAGAAAATGCTAAAAGTAAATATTTAATTGCGGAAACACTTTTAATTGTAAACAGTAAATAACTCTTATTTCATAAATTCCAGATGTGTCCTAGTAAGCAATTGATTTTTTATATCATACGCAGCTTTCCGTGCCTTTTAGCTGGCTTATCGCATTGGATTGTCTCCCTTGAAAATGACCCGAAAATCGATATCGAGTTTCCAGCTCTACCAGTTTTGATCAATAGATTATAGAGGAAAATTATTTTTATACGTAAATTTAAACACTTTATCTTAATACTAAACTATTCTAGCAGTTATGACAATATTCTTCAATTTCCTTTCTTTCATTTAGTGTAAAAATATTTAGTCTTACTAAACATCTTCTTGCTTCCAATTTGATTTTAAAAGTATCGCCTTTTATTACATAGATCATAGATTAAAAATGCGTAAAATTGTCCATTTCCAAAATATTAGGGGCTAATAAATCATATTCTCCATGAGGTGAACACATTTTAGCAGTTATGTCTGTTTTCTTGATTAAATGAACAATATTATGGTGTTTTTTATAATTTTAAATAATCCATTTCTCCTTGCTTCCATTCTTTGTTAAGTTAGTAATGTACTAAAAAGATCTCGATTTTCTTTCATTATTCTCGTCTGCTATGTTGTTGTTGTTGTAACTATCAAGGTTTTAAATTGATTGCTAGTTGTTAATGATTGGTTTTTAATATTATACACCATTTAAAATGATTAATACACCATTTAATATTATTTATACAGCATTTTATATGATTTACAACCTTTATTGTCACGGTGGAATATAATTATTAAATGATGAAGGGAAAATCTTTTCAAACCGTTATAAATCAAATCTGTTTAGATATCATTCTGTCATTATGATTACCCTGTTATATGAAATAATTTGTTTACCTCATTATGTCATGTATTGCATGGAATGAGTGAAATAAACTGAATTGAATCTAAAAAATAAAGAAAAGAATTGAAGCAAACAAACGTAACAGACCAAACTTTCTATATTTTATCGTGATGCAAATATTATGTTTCTGTGATTTCCTTATTGTCCTTATTTAAGGGTTTTTTATGGTCACTTTATCACATTGAAATTAGAAACGGCTAAAACAATAATTTATATTTTAATTTAAACACCTTCCAATAGAGGTAGATACAGTGTGCACGTATATATTAGTGTTCACAATATGTCCTTTCGATGGCACTTTTTTGCTGTAATGTGGATTATCTTTCATGTTAGCCTTTAAGTTTTTAACGATTTTTTTTTAGAAAAGTCATGCGCAGTTCTGTTCTGTTTTAATTTCGAATACACTAGATATTGTTGTTTACGCTTTATTGGGTTCTAAACAGTCGGCATCTGATTAAAGTGATATATCCGGATGTAGCGATTATACAAACTGTTAATTAACACCGAAAGCGCTTTTAGGGAGGAATTTGGAGAAATATAGGACTTTTATAGAATAGCCTCGAGATGAAATATCGGTAGGCTATGGTTATTGATATTGGGTGGCAATATGCAGCTTGACGTTTTTATCTGTAAAGGTGTGAACTTTAACACAGTAAAACTTGATTACAATCAATAGTATTTTGGCGATGATTCTGTTTCACTTCATACTGAATTGAAAATATTTGAAGTGATGCTCTTTATATGAAACACGCTAAATTCGATCCCTGTATTTATATATATTGTAATAGCGATGCTGCAATTATTCAGACAAAGGACCTATATAACCTACATATCGGAAATAAAAAATACGTACACAGTGTTCATAGAATGATCAGGATAAATGCCAAAACCTGCTTTTTAATTATTCACAGACGTCAATAGTTATCATGTAAGGTGTAAGCCATGTGTAACCAAAATACTCTTGCTGTTCTTATAAGCTAGTTTTCAGATCTTATAAATTATCTTTAAATAGTCTGCGACAATACCAGTAATCATTTTCACATACTTTCGATATAACAAACTTACTTACAAAAATGTATTATTTATTTTACAAATTAGCAGCACATTTTCTGTTTCCACTGAACTTTAAGTTGTTGCCGTAATTGATGAAAATTAACGTATTATTGATTTTCACTTTCAAGTCATTGGTTTTCTATACACCCCCAATAATATATAAAGTCAAACTATAGCCCGAGGCAATTTCAACATGCTGTCGAAACAGAGTGGGGTGGCTAAGTTAGTCGCTAACGATAATGATCAAGAGACATTAAATCGAGTATATTTTATAGCATGAAGCCACTATCGATTATTGATTATTCACCAGTTTGACAGGTGTCATTTTCGTGTAGAAGGGAGACAATTCAAGTAAGAGGAAATGGCTTAAACAAAGCCGATAATCAAGGGAGATCATTCTTGATATTTATCCCAGAAAGCTGCACATGGTTTGTATGTATATCATGCGTAGACAACCGTGGACTTATCATTCTTATTTTTTCTGATCGAGGAAGTTGAATAAATGTTAAAAGAACAGTTTCACTAATAAGATTTAGTTGCTTTATATTATTTATAATATGTAAATAGTGATGTATATCCATTTTGTTCCAGTAATGAGATTCTGTTTTCCGTTTCCATGGCAACAATTTGGTAGAACTGCAAAAAATCATTTTCTGTGCTAATTGAAGCAACAAATATAATAAATGAATACATATTAAGTGGATATACAGGTCAGAATACTATACAGTAAAACCTCACTTAAAGACCACCTCAATGATAAGACCACCTCAATATTAAGAACACAATTTTCAACTCCATTTTCACTTTTTGCTCTTTATTCAACCTCAATATTAAGACTACCCCAACAAGAAGACCAGTTTTCTAGGGTCCCAAGGGTGGTCTTATTATCGAGGTTTTACTGTCATTATTAGATGCAGTTTCCATATTTTACTTAATGTATTGTGTAAATAATTGAATAGGCAGAAGTCTGATGGTACAAAATGTCATACATTTATGAAAACATGCTTTTCCCAAAAAGGATGTAAATTTACATCTCTTCGTGTTGCCAGGGCAACAGCGTGTACAAAGTTTACCTAAAATTATACATTTTTATTCAAGTTTGCCACAAAACAATACATATACAATAATCCATATAGGTAGCCAAAAGGGCAAATGGTCATTTGACACACGTAAAATACATTTTTACTTTTATTCAAAAAGTAGAATGTATTGGTTTACACCTACAACATGACACCAATGACCGATTATCAACGCAAGGAAAACTATATTAAACGAAGCGCATGCGCATTCAGAATCGATCCGGTATTAATGAAAAATTAGCAAGTTTACTCACCCAAATGAGATGTTTCGGTGAGAACCACGTCAAAGTTTATGACGTTCATTAGCGTCAACGATTAAATGATTTGAAAATCAATAGCGTATTTAACTCGGCGAAATCAGACCCCGATTTCACATCAATACTTCAGTATGAAGTCAGTAACGGTCTTCAATATACACTCAGCAAAATTTCTAATTGGTCACTTTGTTTAAATGAAGAGACCATACCATATATTATTGTTAGATGACTTTTAATTTTAGGGAGTTTGTTGTTGAACTGCCGAGTTTTTCAACTCCGGGTCAAAGTGGATTAATGTTTTCAGAAAAGTAGTGCGAAGAAAGAATTTATACATGTTGATTTTGCATTCAGTGTTTGAAAAATATCGATAAAACCCAAGTGACCAATTAAAAAGTTTGTTCAGTGTATGTATCAGTTGTTTCAGCATGTGCAATCAAAAGTTTAGGAAGTTTTGATATTCGCTCGAGAAAACTCAGGTATTTTTTCTCTTAGTATAAAATAATCACCCGAGTATCTACAGACAAGCGAGCCATAGGGAAACATATACTTAAGTTAATTCTTAAGTATATTTTATCAGTCTTAAGAGATATCTATAAAATGAATGATTAACAAAGGAGAACTATTGTCAAATTATTCTCTTTGATAAATAAATACCATAAATGTCATATATCAAATACAGGTCGTAAGAAAAACAATGGATAGCCAATTAAGCTTATTTAGAGCTTCTTGCTAAGTTGAGTGAACACATAAGTAACACGCGGGACCAGACATCTTAGAATTTGTTCTTTAATCTAGTTATTCCTCATTACTGAATAACATAGTGTTATTCGGCACAGCCGTACTAACATGGCTTTGCCATTTGCATATCAGTGTTGTGTAAACCAATTATACGTAATCCTCTACACCAACTACCCTTCAATCGAACGTTTGTAACATTGACGCGGATTTGTTAACCTTTCGATAAGGGGTACGTTACCTACCGAAATCTATTTCAATTAACGAAATCTACAACATCTGTGCTATATATTGCTAATTTATTGTTAATGAATATACTGCTTCTATTTCAGATACATTCAAACAAAATCATATTATTATTTAAAGATGTCTTCAGCTGGTTACCATTAGCAACAGTTGTTGACGAACAAATTATCGTCTGTCATGGCGGTATTTCCGACTCCACCGATCTTTCTATTCTAGCCAAGATTGACAGACACAGGGTAAATATATCCTCGCATCATCTAACTTACTGAAGTATATGTCATTATGCTCATATAACATTCCAACGAAATATTCATTCAGAATCGATATGTCTGCTTAAAAATAACGGAAGTAATACATAAACGAGTTCACTCCCTATATGCCATTTAGAGTTATCTCCCTTTATCCCTTCTATAGTAAATATAGTACTATATATATACTATAGAATGGGTAAAGGGAGAGAACTTTTGAAGAGATAAAGGGAGAGAACTTATGACAATCTCATGCGGTGCATGCACTATGTAATACTTCGTGTTTTAATAATTATATCTTCTTGTGGTAATTTATATGTATAATTGTACTACTTATTGACCAATTCATGATAATTACTTATTTGCAGTTTATAAGTTAATCTGTCGAAACGTTTTTATTCCACGAGGTAAGCAAATATAGACGAATAATTTATAATTCCGCCCAATACAGTTACTAATACTTGTACAGTAAAACCACAATCTCAATAATTAGACCACCTCAAAATTCAGACCACACTTTTCAAGTCCAGTTTGACTGTTCCGCTCTTTATTCAACCTCAATCATTAAGACCACCTCAATACTAAGAGCTCGAAGGGAGGTCGTATTATTGATATTTCACTGTAGTTGCTTATCTTGAAAAAGGCATAGCACCGCTACGTGGATGAATAGTAAAGTTAACTACGCTGCAATTTGGTTTTCGTTTTTGATTCTGAATATATTACAAAATACAGTGGAACCTTGTAAACATGATAACGTGTATACTTACAGTATATGTCGACACTGCAGCCACCCAGTGGATGTGATGATATCACTTCAATGTCACAGGACGATCTCATTGAATGGAAACAGGTATAATGTTATATACTGTATAACATTTGAAAGGATGAAAGTAACACGGAAGGACAGCTTATTCACGTCCGTTTTTTTCTCTCTCCTTAACTGGTCGGCCAGACCACTCCTCGCACCCATAGTCCCATACATGTTTACCATTGCACTTCCTCAGTGTCTGATGTTTTGTAAACTGTTATGTTCCCCCGGGGGTCTGTGTAGGGAGGCATCGTCTTATGTATGTGGCGTTCCCTGTAACAACTTAATCTCTCTTTCCCAATGCGACATGCTAACTTATATTCGTAATAAATAAAGACGACAAAGCACATATGTTATGGCCACAGTAGATTGTCACGAGTTTTCTCCCTTTATTACTTCTAAAGTTCTCTCCCTTTATCCCTATATATAGTACTATAGTATATGTATATATCAACTTACTCTGCTTTCGACAGAAAGCGTTCTAACTGATCAATTTTACTTCCCAACAGCGTAGCAAATGATACAACTATGAAATACCGATGGGGACATTCAAACTTCGTTATTTTTTCGTAGGAAAGTTACGATTTTAAGATTTCCACTTTACGAATTCATAAAATTCACGATTTCAACTTTACGAATACAATATTTCAACTTCACGAATTCGCGATTTTAACTTCATGAATTCTTAATATTTCATTCGGGGAAGTGAAATCGTACCATTGCGAATTCAAGATTATGAATTCATGACTTTAAATTCTTGAATTAACGAATTCAATGAGAGAAATGATGAATTGTGAATTATTTCGTAATGAAGTCAAACTCCCTGCATAGGTCATATTCCTTGTCAGTTACATATTACCTCTCACGACCGCCGCCAGACAAGGAAGAAGTTTATCTAATCGATGAATTCGCAACTTTAATAACAAACCATTCTCAGAGAGACTTCCGTGAACAAAACATGAATCATAGTAAGTCTGTTTGCAAAACAATAAGCACGGAAGTTGCTTAAATGTAGCTTTTCTATCAAACTACGCACGTAATAATCTTGAGAAAATGGCATGTTAATGCCTTCACACAGACATGCTCTAAAGCACTGCATCGTAACTTGTCCCGGAACTGCAAAACACGAGTCCGATACAGATATTTCCAATGTTGATGGTAACTCGCGTTTAGGTCAGGATATTGGTATTGGACCTTTGAATCTGTGCTTTTAATAAACAGGTAAGACAATTGACAATGCAGTGTTGTAGAATACATCTGTATGAAGTAAATTACCAACAAATTTCTCATATTTATCACTAAGGATATTTCGTCCAAAATAAGTATGTACCTTTAAAGGGGAGTTTGGCCAAAATATCGATTTAGGAGAATATTTATACATTGGTTATTAAAACCATTGTTCCGCAAACTCAAAGCAAATCGCTGCTAGATAATTCGATCTGTTCTATTGCAGGTGCTTGATTTACTCTGGAGTGATCCACGAACTATCGAGGGTTGTCAACCAAATACTTTCCGTGGTGGAGGCTGCTATTTCGGGGCGGATATCACTGAAAGTTTTTTAACCAAAAATAATTTTAAATTACTGGTTCGCTCACATGAATGTAAAGCAGAAGGCTTTGAATATACTCATAATGGGAAGGTAAGTAACACATTTGACATCTAAAGTTCAAATATGAAGTATGCTACCCATGTTAACATCATCATGACACGCATTCTTGAACTGTCTGTGTGGCTTTAACATCTACCCGGGCCTGTCAAAAAGGTTCTGTGAAATTTTCTGTATCTTTAAGTGAATCAGTATAACATAAATATATCTCGTTGATATTTTGAAATATATTCCACTGCCGAATAAAATGGTTTACAGGAACTGCTTGACTACCCCTGTAGTCAGTTCCGTTGCTATTGTCCTCATAAGGTATAACATACTATTTAAATGACATTTGTCTTGAATACTTCTCATTTTTCTATATCCATAGTTACTATAGCACATGAGTTTGTTGCGATATGATGTGCACTAAAACGACCCGCATATTCAAAACTTAATGGTTCAATGTTGCTAGGCAACTAAAACAATTTTCTAAGAAATGTCATACCGTACTAATGAACACTGTAGATTGTTACCAAAGTTTCAATAATTTGCACTGAAAACAAAATTGTTTTAATGTAAAGATTAATTAACTAAATAATTAGATCTCTACTTAACAGCCTGATTAAATAAACAGAGTGAATGAACCACCAGAGTTATACGGTTTAAAGTGTGTGTTATATTTGTGTGATGTGTTTGAATTAACAAATTCCTTGGTATTTAAAAATTCGGACAGGTTGTTTAATTTTGTTAATTTCCTACAGATTCTTAAGAAATTCAATAAACCCCTTACTTATAAATAAAATTATCCATAACTATATTGATTGAATGAAAGTTGTGTATATTTAGGTATTAACAATATTCTCGGCGTCCAGTTACTACGAGAAGGGAAGCAACTTAGGTGCCTATGTTCGAGTCCAGGGACCGGGCCTCGAGTGCCGTATTGTACAATATATGGCCACACACAGTCCAGCATTAAGAAAAGTCTCGTTTACTCAAAGGTATGCATAAGTTGTTCCACGAAAAAATATGTATAAGTGACCAAAAATCCATTGTCAGTTTTTTTTGCATTTTCTAACAGATATATTTTTTTAATAAAAATATTAAAATCGGATGACTACTTTTTATAGCAGTTCAAATATCAAGAACAAAAGTAAACTACAAAATGACGTTGCGTCAAAAACACTTTACTCAAATGTACATTAATTCCTACAAATCTTCTGTTTTACTAATGAAAAAATAAAACAATTTCATGTACATGTATCAACATTGTTTTGTTCATTTTGCAAACTTCATGTTCAAAATTCAATTGGGAAATACTCGACGTCATCACGGACGTCACTAACTAAGATTTTGTCATGGAAGCGTTCGTATAATATTCGTACATCATAAGACGCCATGGGCACGAATCGCTTCATATGTGAAATTTTCGAAATGATATATTGAAAGTTATGTGACATATTATGATATCCTCGGAAACACACTTGTAGATATACAGTGAACTCTCGATAATGAAACCCCTATTGGTGCTGGAGAACGTTGGTCTTAATAATTAATGTGAATTGGTCTGAATATCGCGTAGAAATATGGACGAAAAGATACACATTCGTCCATGAACAATATAGTTTTATTAATGTGGTGGTCTTAATGACCAGGTTGTCGTTAAGACAGGTGTAACTGTACATAGGAGCGCTGCTGTGCGATTTCCAACCTCTTCTTTAATTGACGTCATTTCCAGAAAACGTCATATATGACGTCATCATATACAGGCAGTAAGCAATATTTGCCCCATATGGCAAAATGAAAACGAAGTGACCATATGGAGTAAATACTGTTTACTGCTAGCAAATAGTGACATCACATGTTGCGTTTTTTTAAATGACGTCACTTGCGGAAGTGCTTGGAAATCCCATAGCAGCGCTTATATATATAGTTATGACACAGGTACCTTCTACAATGGTATATGTGTCAATATTATCGTAGAACCTACATAGCAACTTTCTGCCGTGTCTTCCTCACATGTATTTTATATAAAATGTGTGATAGCTTAGGCTCTATTCAGACAGTATTCTCAAGGTTGTTCGGAAGCACAGGAGATTGTCACGAGTTATCTCCCTTTAAACATTCTAAAAATTATCTCCCTTTATCCCATTTAAAGTACATGTATATAAAGGGAGAGAACTCGTGACAATCTCCTGGTTCTGAAAGCCAGACAATATATGTATTCAAACTTAACAATACTAAAAAATGTCGGAATACTTTTTATCGACTGAATTGTCAAGAATATTCTCCAGGAAATTCCCCTGAACTTTATTTCATTCCATTTCTTGGAATTCTGTACATTTAATATAAAAAAATCTTTTTTAGTACACAATTAATTTTATATAACTTCAGCTAGATTAATTAAACACGAGACTCCAACAATTTACGACGCTAGAACTTCCGCTTTGTTCTTGAAATTTCTGATTCAAATTGTCGCAAATTAGTCCGCATGTCGCCAATGTTTATGTTATCACCAGGAACTGATTTTGTATGACGATGAAATATTTGTAGGACAAATTGCTTGTGAGAATATAATGTTACATAATGCACAAAGACGTCTTATTAAATATCAATACTCATATATTTAGTATTAATGAGATCTCAATTTCCGCGAAAATCTGTTTGGACTATTTTTTTGAACACTATTTCTTTTCTTCAGAATTAACATAGTTGAACAATCAGCAATACAAGACTTAAAGAAAAGAATCCTTGCCTCAAGAATGGAGTTAATGGACGGGTTCCGACGGTTTGATTCCGGCGGAACTGGTAAGTTTTGAAACTCGAAGATCAAACAACTTCAATAAATTCTCAGACTCGTTCCCTTAGATTTACAAATTTGCCAAATTATGAGGTACTCTGTGATAAAGCATTTAGTGCTTACTTGAATAGCTTTCGGGTACATCTCAAGGTTAAAACAGTACTGGTTCTCATAAGGAGCGTGAATGTTATCATGGCGCCGTTCGAAGCCAACATGTCCACAACACTATGGCAGGATAACTACATTGTATATGAATAACACGATTGTTGAAATGCATTAAAAAGTGATACAGTTGGGTTAGTTATGTAAAACAGAACATCGGAACACCCATTCTTAGCCATAGCCTAGGATATATTTACATGTATATTTCACCGAGAGAAGCTTTAAAATAATCAGTGATATTTACTGGAGATTGCCAAGAGTTTTCTCATTTTTTCCCTTCTGGAGTTTTCTTCCTTCATCCCTTCTATAGGGTATGTGTTATCCCTTCTATAGTAAACGTAATGGAGAGAACTCTAGATGGACAATGGGAAATAACCCTAGAAGGGATAAAGGGAGAAAACTCGTGACAATCTCCTGTGTTGAAATTTACGTAAAGTAGAAGATTCGGATACCCTCATAGCACACAAACTATGCTACGCATTAGGTTATATATATATATTTGACCCAAAGAAAATATTTGCATTTATATAAATTTGTAAAATTTATTAACCTTTTTAGGGAAAATGACGAGTTGCGATTGGTGCTTTACCATGGAAACGGTTTTAGAAATGGAACTTCCATGGCGAACTCTGAAAACGAAACTTTCAAAATGTGATGAAAATGGCGATGTATTCTACCAGTCTACGTTTGAAGAACTCGAAGTGAAACATCGTTATAGCGGGGTATGTACGCAATAATTGTACATATAAAACGGAATAGATGATACGAATTTTTTCTTATGACGTTAATAGAAAGTTGTTTGTTTGCGATACTCGGATAGACGCGACGGAATTATCATTTCCTCAAATTAGTTTTGACTCTTTCGTGCAGCAAGATTTTTTCGTGTTTAAAAATGTATGAACATATCAAGTGGCTTGCCTTCATACCAAACCCAAACATTTGAGAGTTAAGAGGAGCGGTAAATCAATTCTATTTACTAATGGCGTCAGTTAATATTCGAGACAATGAGTTCTCAATTGATACATTTGTCGATTCATCTTTAGTATACAATGAAAAGTGTTGTTAAATGTATCGCTGTTTTACCAGAAACACGTAAAGTAACATTTTACAATCTATTCCAAGCAAACACAAGACAAACTTTGAAGACTATTTACGATTAGCAGTGCCAACTCTCTAGAGTGTCTCTCTCTTTAGTAACAATAATCTTATTAAAATCATCTCCACAAAAACGCTTATTTCCGGGAAGATCGTATAATCAGATTGGAATTTGTCAATTCAACGGCCGCGATTTAACACTCAAGAACGACAACATCTCCAAAAACAACCAAAATTTGTGTCTCCCAAAGGTAGTTGTTCTGAAGAGATTATGCTACACGTGAGGCTAGTTTGACCTTGTGCATGGTATCGATGTCAGATTACAACGGCGCTGTGTTTTCAAAATTGTCATTTTAAACTTTATTTCGTTTGCATGTTTAAGCGTAGGCCAGATTTCATGTTAACGTAAAAGTGCTTGAACAGCGTCTATTTGATCGTTTTAGCGGTATTTCATGTCAACATTATTCGCAACGTTTAAAACAAAACAGCATCTATATCAACCAAAACTTTTATTTTTTTAAGCTAGAATGTCATTTTCATATAATATGTTATTATAAAACTAGGTTTTGTCTCGTGTGTGCAAATGTAAGCAATAACGAGTGTGCACATTTACTTAGCTTTTGATAAATACGTATCTATTTCGCGTGAAAGGGAGACAATCCAATTTACAGGAAATGGCTTTATCAAAGCCGCTAATCAAGGGAGATCATTCTTGATATTTATCCAGAAAAGCTGGACAAGTTAAGTTTAAATTGATTATATGCTACACAATCTGTGCGAAACCAATAAGAACACATTCGTCCTCTCTCTTTTACAGAATGGTCCATCTATAACAGAGACACTCTATAAACATAAAGACAATCTGGAGACTATATTTAGACTTATAGATGCTGATCATTCAGGTAAAGTAGTTTTAAACACAGAATATTGTCACGAGTTATCTCCCCTTTTGTAGAAGGGATATAGAAGGGGAGATAACTCGCGACAATCTCCAATGTTTTTCATCACCTCTTTAAATGACAACCAAATTTCATCCCCGGAAGATAATCATTGATGTCCAAACTCACACACTTGTTCAGCAATCAGATATCTGACAGATCAGTTTACGGATTATCTATAGTGCCCGTGAGCTTACGTGTACACTTAACAAGACTTATAAGTGTGGGCTTTTTAATGTCGAATAACTTCTTTATTGTACATTTGTATTTGCTATTGGCTACACGTAGATCATGATTCTCGGGTCAAATGTATCAGTTTAAATAACACGATGTGTCGAGTCCGGGTCTGCACACACGCTATTAGACCATTTTCCAATTAACCAGATCATCTTTTAAGTGGGAGCTGCAGTACTGATATGTTTCGCATCATCACTTTAATTGATTTTATTTGTTCAATCTGTGGATACGGTCATCTTTAAAGCTGCACAATGATAAGTTTTGTTAAGTGTACATGTACATGCACAACTGTGAGTAAGGTACTATGCTTATTTCAATCCTTCTCGGTCAGCCCCATGGCAATTAGTACCACTGGTTTATGAGTAGATGTGGTCAATGCCTTTCCTCAGTTTCCTGGGTTCAAACCCACAACCTTTTAGTTGAGTGGTTGACATTGCACTACCACACCCCTTGAACGATTCTTATAAGACCTCCGGTTTTCAGGAATGGAGTAATACAATCTACTCAAAATAGTAATTCATACAATTCTGCAAAATTATGTTTGCAAACCACATCTATAGATGCGATGCATACATTTTGACATTCCGCTATGGGTTCCACTTGAGTCCCGCTCCTTCGTATTTATTACAACTGAAGCTTTATAACTTAATGTATCTGTATGTGCACATGTGACTTTCAAAATATGCATTTCCATCATTCATTTTATTACATGATATAATGTAGGATTCATCTTTGTGATAAACATGAAGTCCTTTTCACTTATACTTTGTTCCTCTTTGTACCAGGCAAGCTCGGGACCACGGAAAATATCTGCTTTAAAGGGGTTTCTTGGTAAAAAGGGGGGTAATTCGACTGCCGAAGCTCTTCCGATGGGTAATAACATGCAATTGTTATTTACAGGTCATATAACGATGCAAGAATTCCAAGACGCATTAACTATTCTAATAAAACAGTTGGATATAAATATCAAAGAGAGCGATATAGCTGACATAGCAAGAAGTCTAGACCTAAACAACGATGGACATATTGACTTTAATGAATTCTTAGAAGCATTTAGAATTGTGGACAACTTGGGAAAAGATAAAACTCATTGCTTAGACAAAAAAGATTCTGAAGAGGAGATAGAGCATACACCAAAGGTCCATGGTAAAATAGAAGATTAGACTATTGAAACGGTCGCAACAGTACTGTACCACGTGAGAGGAGCAATGATGACGTCATTACTTGCTTTCACAAATGTCACGTGACAATATGTTTTTTTGAAAACTGAAAATCTCGTTTGGCTGTTATACGGTTGCCTTTGGTGCTCTTCTAATTTCAGGATGCCTAGAAAAAAGTAATCCGAATGTTTGACATGAATTTGTCATATTTCTTTAAATCATTTGTATCGCAAGGTGATTGCATTTAGATAGATCGTCTCTATGAGCCATTTGTAAGGACATAAATGATCACAAAAACTGACTCAAAGCAATATTAAATATACTCAATACATTTAAAAACGCACAAAACAGATTTTTTGGATACTAGAAAAGTAGCCTACGGTAAATTGTATTTGTTCATGTTTATGCAACATATACGATATATTTCATTGCAAATATTGGGTATTTTAATGAAAAATATGTTTAAAAAAATGCAATAAAATGACACTTTACAAACAGTTCGCAAGTCTCAAATTGCGAGATTTTAAATGTACTGAGTATATAATGCAACACCAATAACACAATTGTGTATTTCTTACAATATTTGTATTAACTATTGAAACTTACTTTGTATACTACACGTCTCTTTTCTTACGATCAGAACTTCCACTACAAGCGTATTTATTGGACAACATTACCACACATGAGATTGTAACGAGGTGTTTCCTTTGTCCCAACTAGAGTTCTATAAAAGAGGTAAATGCATGAACTCTATGTAGCGGATCCGTAGTCTAGTGGTAACGCGCTGGACTTGTAATCCAGGAATCGCAGGTTCGATTCCCCGCTCCATCACTGACCGTTCTTTCGGACGTGACTTTAAAAACCGATGACCCGTGTATGATGCTTTACATCGAGCACGTAAAAGAACCAGGGGTGCTTCTGGAATTGGGGCATCTCCTGTATCATGCACTATCCTCCATAAATCTAATATGACTAACATTCTTCTGGAGGCGTCGCCCATATGGGAAACCGGTGATGACGATAAATAAACGCAAATACAAACTCTATGTAGCACAAAGGGAAACCTCCAGTGATTTCAGACACATGCATGTATACATACACAGTGAAACTTCAAAACCTCGAACTGCCATCGGACCTAGCAATTAGTTCGAACTATCTATTGTTAGAGGCATCTATGGTATACATGTGTATGTACGAATTGAGTGTTTCCGGTACGAGTGTACAATGCACGATGAAAATTGTTATGATAATAAATTTCGGGTCGAATTTATATTAATTTTGAGACTTCGACGGACTTTACTCAATGAAAATTGAACTTGATAAATTATTGTTTTAGAATTGTATTCACTCTGCAATTCGATAAATGATTAACAATTAACAAATCTTCGCCTGGACTTAA
This sequence comes from Mactromeris polynyma, assembly GCA_032209605.1. NCBI lineage: Eukaryota > Metazoa > Mollusca > Bivalvia > Venerida > Mactridae > Mactromeris > Mactromeris polynyma. The sequence goes on along the minus strand of JASFXZ010000006.1, from coordinate 20,466,063 downwards.
GCACCTGTTCGAGGTATCTACTGTGTTCGAGCCAAAACTGTTCGAGGTTTCGAAGTTCTACTGTATAATGAAAAATAGAGACAAGTAGCATACTATATAATTCAGAGTGTTACTCGTCTTCAAACACTCTTCAGGGGAAGTGAATCACTTGATTTATAGCTAATATTACGAGCATTGAATATACACTCAGCAAAATTTCTAATTGGTCACTTGGATTTTATTGACATTATTTAACTGTGAATGAGAATTCAACAATGCAAACACCATCACATAAATACTTTCTTCGTACAACTGTTCAGAATACATTAATCCATATTGATTCTCACGTGAATTTTACGACATATCAACAGTAATAACCCTAAAATTCAAAGTCATAAAATGGATAAATATGGTATGGTCCCTTCAATAAATCAATAAATATGAAGTGACCAATCAGAAATTATGTGTGAGTGTATACTCATATATGCCAGGAATATGTAACACTAGAAACACATAAAAAATCAAACTCACCAAAAGAGAAATTCTGTAACCTCTACACTTCAAAAAGATAAATATGACGTCACGAGTTTGAACAAGTACTGGTAAAATTGATGTTTGAACCACGATCTATCGTACCAGTCATTGGACAAACCCTAAACATGATTCGACATCCGTCTAACGCTAACGGAAGTTGTCAACTCTTGAACAAAGTACTAAAACTGAATGTATGAGTAAATGTTGACGACACATTGTCCTGGAAATGCATTAACTATGAAACATTTATGTGCTCAAAACCACAGGAGGCTGTTTATCAGTTCTATAGCATATGTGTATATAAATAGAAGGAGGGAGAGACCAATCTCCTGTAGTCAAAACCACGTGGTATTAATCTTTGTTTGTTTTAATATTAAACGAATCTCTTCAAATTTGCGGAAAGTTGTTGAAAGTAAGGGAAAGTTAAATTGAAAACTATTCAGCGACGTAGCATTGTTTTGCTAGAACATATCTAATTCATTCATTGTTCTTCCACATATGTTTAATGTTAATATAGGGGAATTGGGCCCAAACTATTAAACTCGAGTTTTGATAAGGAAATGGTTAAAATTAATTTGCACCAAACCATTGATAAATGTTTGTATGTTTAATTTGTTACAGTATTATTTTGTATTATGATACAATTTAGATATTGATGAATTAGTTATGGTTATTTAAAATGTTATTTTAGCTAATAAAAGTATGTAAAAATAGATAAGTGTTCAATCATTCACTTAGCTAGGCATCACATATACAAAACAGATGCCCCAGGGCAACATGTCGAGCCCAACAATTGCCAAGAGATTTAGAGAATCCAGTTATATAATGCTACACAGTGCATATCTATTACACCCATTTTTGCTTTTGACTTATAAGTGTATTCTTGACCAATGAGCTATGTACTGGTAGGGTATGGGTCTTGCACGACACATGAGGTCACCAAGAAAGTTGAAATTCCGCCCAATAAATGACAGTGTAATATTCTGGACAAGATGTTTTTACTATTTGTTTTATGTTTGACCTCCATGTGTGATATTGACCTTTGATCTACGGACACGGGTCCTGCAAGCAGGCTAGACCAAAAACCGACCCTATCCAATTTGTGATGGCCATTTTTGGCATGTTTCTTGATTTTAAGAATGTGTGTAACAGTAGAACATAATTGCTGGAAATTCTTAATGAAAACACGAACATAGACAAAACCACAGGAGTTTGCCATGACTTCTCTTTCTTTATCCCTTCTAGAGTTATCTCCCTTTATACTTTCTACTGTTCTCTCCCTTTATCCCTTCTACAGTGCTCTATATTCACATACTACAGAAAAGATAAAGGGTGAAAACTCTTGAAGGGACGAAGGGAGAGAACACATGACACTCTCTTGTGGAATTTGCTGTAGCCAACCATGTCACTTTAGAAACTGCACTTGTGGTTGAAACTTGATTGCTAGCACTTTATTTCTAAAATCTACTCATTTTTACCTTAAATTCTTGTACGATAAATGTACATATTTTGGGATCAAAGTCAGACCACCATGAACGACGAAATTTGCAAATATTTGCCAGTCGCAAATAAATAATAATCTACAGTATATGATTGTATACAGAAAACTGGATTTTTGACCAGACAGGAATATAAAATCACACAAGTCATATGGAACAAATAATTATCCTTTTATTTACCTAAATGTTGTACAATGTATATAATCACATCAACAATAGGTAAGCAGCTGACTAACAATTATATAACAGTAACAAATTATATACAATAACATGAGTATGAAGTAAAGTATTCCTAAGTAAAACATAACGATTCAATGATGCTAGTCATATTTGCTATGGTTGTGGGTATCGTTTCCTTGCTGTCTAAACTAAGTACACATTTCATGTGCTGTTTAAAAATATAATTAAAAAAATTCTGTAAATTTTCAACATTATACCCATTTTTTATATTTTAAATATTACACCCTTTTTCTGTAAATTTTATAATATCATCCCTTTTTTGTAGTTTAACATTTAAATAGTGTACCAATTTTCCTCAACGTTTAAACACGATACCCAATCCCCATTATGTTTAAACATTACACCAAATTTCAATAATGTTTAAACACTACACCCAATTCCTGTAAATTTTGAGTTTAACAAATCTAGTTTATACCCCCATACCAAAAAATAAATCTGTATGAACATATTTTTAATTACCTGGCCCCGATCCCCGAAACATCTCAATCTGAGCTTAATCTCGGCACAAATATTGTAACAAATCGTTGGGATTTTCCACAGCTTGGAGCAGACTCAAAAACGGTATTACAAAACAAAAAAGATGAGATGAGTTTAAAACTTTCATGAGATTCAACTCAATCTGGGTCTCTATTTTGAGCAAATTCTCATACTGAGCTGAAATTTTTATTTGAGATGCTTTGAGAGATCGGAGCCAGATCATATAAACAATCATTTCTCTGGGAAGATTTATGACAAACATATCACATAAATACTCATCTATCATCGATGGAGAGTCACTGCTTAAAGTAATTGAGCATCTGGCTAGACTCGACAAAAATCAAGTTGTTGTCACAAAAAGTAAAAAAATCTACAAGTACCATAGCTATATTTTCAATTATTGCTTCAACGAATGCACAAAATGTACAATAATGATCAGAATGCCTCACGTCTTTCTATTAAACACATATTGAATTAGTTTTTAAGATAAAATTGTTTTAAATTCATTTCTTGATGCTGACAGATAATGGTAAAATTGAAAAAAAATGATTAACACCTAAAGTTCTGGTAAATATATCTAAATATTATATTCAGTATAACCTCTTCAGAGTGGACCACTCTTGAGCAACAACCTCTCTTCCACAGGAGATTGTCACAAGTTCTCTCCCTTTATCCCTTCCATAGTATAGTCCAAACATATTATCCTGACCATTATGCATGAATACATTATATACATGTAAAGATTACGCTGGCTGTATAAATTCCGTGAGAGAATCATACATCATCGGTATTTCTCGCTGCAGTTACAGAAATCATTGCATTTGTGGATTTCTTTCATTATCTATTACTAAATCACCAAACGTACATCAAAATGACGAGAGCCGAAGTTAATTGGATTAGAGACGAAGATAAATTTAGATAATCAGTCCACTGTGAAATTATGCTAATAGAGGTCAGGAGGATCAGGTTAATTTGTCTGAGTTATATATGCATATAAAGTACTGCAAATACTATAGAAGGGATAAAGGGAGAGAACTCCATAAGGGATAAAGGGAGAGAACTCCAGAAGGGATAAAGGGAGAGAACTCCAGAAGGGATAAAGGGAGAGAACTCCAGAAGGGATGAAGGGAGAGAACTCCAGAAGGGATAAAGGGAGAGAACTCCAGAAGGGATAAAGGGAGAGAAATTGTGACACTCTTCAACAACACTATCACACTTCCTTGTACTAAGTATTATGCATCAATTTAATCTCTTTACAGCAACAAACTCTCAACAACAGTAAAAATTTGCAACTTCCAAATAGTGTCACTCTGGACGAGTTGCAGGAAACATATCTGCTAGGAAAATAATCAGTCCCTTTTTATATGGGCTCCTATAAACAACAAACCTATCAAAAAATAGTTCTAATATACCATACTAATATTTATCCCCATACTTCAATTTATTTTGTGTAATCAACAAGTGCTTTTATATACAAATCATCACATTATATAAACGAGAATAGTTTACTCAAAGTCACTAAGTTACATAAACAAGTTAAAAACTGACCATGGAAACCTGTCTCAGAATGCAGTCTTGCCATTGGTCAACTTAAAGATTTTGCTCAAAACCAACCAATCAGAGGCTTGAGTTCTGAGACAGGTCCTGAGACTCAGACTTACGCTGAAAGACTAAGGACTTCCCCCCCCCCCCCCCTCCAAACAGGAAACTTGGAATGATAGTTTAGAAAAACACATGGAAAAGTAGTTCATTTTAATAACAGGAACATTATCAGAATAGTGAACACTTATAAAACCACAACATTAGCAGATATTAGAAACTGATAACACGCAGTGTGTCTTTTTTTCAAAATAAATTTAATGTCACAAATGAAACAAAAGTCAACAAAGCATAAATTAATGAAAAATTGTCAAAGCAAACGAAAAATATTTAATGTGCATACGATGTTTGCGTGTATTTTCGCGGTACTAACGAAATAACATAGCTTACTTCGATTTTCTTTTGTGTTCAGTTTCGTTTTTCAAATATTTTACAGTTAATTAATGATGACAAAATCATTTCTTTTCTGTATTTTTCCTATTATGCTAAATTGTTTCAATGTATGTTTTGTTGTCAAAATACCAATTTACTGCAAAACTGGAAGTAACGCAAAAAAAAGCAGCAAACACTATAATTATATAGCATACTTATTACCCCAGATTAAAATTCAGTGAGAAACAACATAATTATCAATTGTGTTCATTACATGCAACTTTAGCTTCTTGTTAGTGTATACATGTAAAACTCAACATAAAAATATGATTTGTCATGTACAAAATAATATAACAGTAATTTATGTGAAAAACAGATAAAAATAACAACATTTATATACATATAAGGATTTCTATAGTGGAAAAGAATGGAAATGTTTATGAAATAGATAACACAGGATTTCTGTATAAATGTACAGTCTATATGTGATATATAACTGAAATGCTCAATGGACTGACACAAATATTTGAAAATTTCCCAGCCTCCGAATTATTGCATCTTTGACAGAAGTGCCATCTTACTTTTTTTCATGCAGCCAATAAATGTAACCGGCATACCATTTTAAACCATCAAACAAATGAGAAAAAACAAAATTACAGTATACATGCACAATTTACGATAAACATCAAATGCAAATACAATACAAAAGCACCATGATGGCCCCGAATCACTCATCTGGGCTCCTGATAAATCTGGTATCATGGTCCTATGTCACAGGGTGGAAAATTTCGTTGAAGTAAAGATTCGAACAAGGCTAACAAAATTTTGATTTCCAGCATGTTCAGAGTAAGCAAAATAAATATAATGTATACATATCAGGAAAGTGATGCGTCCCCTGGCAGCCATGTCTTTTAATGAATCACACAATTTGAACAACCTTGGTGGAGGATGAGAATCACCACAGAAGTACTAAAACAAAGTTATATAAAAATTGAGCCAGTAGTTTTTGGAAAGAATACTTTTGAAGTTTCCATTATATACATCAAGAAAAAGGTGGCTCCACCTCAAAGGCAGCCATTTTTTGACAAATCCAAATAATATGAAAAATCTTTTAAGAGGGACACTTAAAGTACATGAGTGGGGTTTTAAGGATCCCCAAGTTCACATGAACAAATAAAACCATTCCATGTATACCTTCACTTTCTTTACCTCCCAAAAGTTTGTAGTCATTATGTAGCATAATTGTATAACCGACAGTATATACAGGAAAACCTCGCTTATAGACCACCTCAATAATGAGACCACATCAAAATTAAGAACACAATTTTCAAGTCCATTATCACTGTTTTGCTTTTTATTCAACCTCAATATTAAGACCACCTCAATAAGAATACTAGTTTTCAAGGGTCCCAAGGGTGGTCGCATTATTGAGGTTTTACTGTATTGTATAATTTATGTACTTTGTATAAAAATATTTGTACACTTTTGTCTATGTATAGTCAACTAATACTACATAACAATTAAAATATCAGCTCGGTCAATAGGACCAAAAACAACAGTTGTAAAATGCAAAAAATATGCGATTCAAGTTTATTGGCAACAAAAATATCCCTAAAATATCCCGGAAATAGGGAACTAACATTGCAATCAAGAGTTGAGGTTCTTGGTACAGTCAGACAATATTTTTACCTAGCACTTATAAATATGCACAAAAATCTGTACATAATCATTGGCGAAACATGAGGAGCATCTTTCAACATACATAACATGAGCGCCTCCACGACAAAACCTGTATAGGATTCATTGGTTTTGACGTCAAGTAGTTCCCATTGAAAATTCTGACGTTACGTACTAATTGCTTTCTCAGAAAAGTTTTGCTGGCTGAATTTTGTTATATAGAATTGAATGGAAGTAAACAAAATTATAAGCGTCCAGTTACTTGTTATTTCCATTATTTTGAAAAAAAGGGTTCTTAAGAATTAATGTACATTTAAGTAGAGTTTCTGAAGTGATGTCAAGTTGCCGTTAACTTTTGCATTTTGTTCTTGAAATTGTAATTGCTATAAAATAAAAAGTAGGCGTCCCAATTTTAATATTTTTGGTATCAAATGAAAGAAGAAAATATAATCTGTTAGTATATTATACAAAAATCTGGAAATCGATTGTTTGGTCACTATTACACATTTTGTCATACCTACACCCAATCCTTTGTGTTACTTTTCATTTTTAGCAACAAGGTATTTTTACCTCACAATTTGTCATTTGGGATTTTACCAAATGCTGCCATATCATTGGTAGATTCATTATTTCAAGAAGATATCGGAACCAATCATTACCCTTGTTCTTAAATCACTTTGGCATACTTGGCAAAATTAAATGTTCTGCTCCATGCGTGGTTTAGGTATAATATAGTAATGAAATATATGTTAAAATGTCAAGGCTCATTTTTTCATGTCTAAGCAACAGTTTGGCTGAATGATTTAGGTCTAGTCTCAAGAAAGCAAGACAAATACCCAACAATTGACAATTGCATTGTAACAGAATAGACAATCAGGGGAATCTGATAATTATCCTCAAAATGTAAAATAAAAATTGCCCAGAACAAAAACGGATAACCTGTTGATGTTAATGCCCTAAATATGTCAATTGTCTGGCACAGTTACATCAGAATCAGGAAAGAAACTTCACCAATAGACACAGGTGCCCCCACTTTATCACCTATTCAAGGCCCATAACTCTATTTTCCCTTGAAGGAGAGCGAAGCAAAACCATAGGTGCACAACTTCATGTGCATTTTTTCGATGTAGGGGAAGTAAGCGTGAAGAGTATGTAGAAAAGGTAGCAGTCTAAAAAAATGCTTTGCTACCTACAAAATGGCATCCGATAACCAGATGACATTTTTCTGCATGAAGGCCATTCTGTTTAGCAGAGCTAGCACCGTTAGATCACATTACCTATCAAAAGATAGGGACTTCTTTTCCTATGTTTAAGAAACAGCACCGCTACTTTTCCCTACATAGTGCTAGGTAGAACTCTATTTTCCCTACCTCTAAAAATGCACCTCTGATATACATTCCTATAATGTTGGAAGACTGTAGGTCCAACAGTTCAGGAGATATGAATGACACAAATTTTTATGGGACTGACAGACAGACAGATGGACAGACTGAAGAATGGATAAATGTACAAGACCCCCCCAAATTTGTGTGGGGGCACAAACAAATTCATCAAAGTCAACAAGTATGAGGTATCTTAAAGATTTAAACATTAAAAACGAATAACAACATACGCAAATGATGTAAACGACTACCGATTTTTAAACTTAATCATGTTAAGATCTTGGTAACTATTGCTAAATATATTTGTCATGAGAAAGTTACTTTCACCTGAATACAATACCCAAAGCATGTATATCAATAATGTTATATTAACATGTAGAAAAAAAATTCTACTAATGAATTTCAAATCTTTTTCTTACAAATACATGTACATAATAATATTTTCCTCTATGATAACACACATATTAACGAACACATAGTATGATTATATTATGTCAAGTTATTTCACAATTGGTTCAGTGCTCAGTGACTGTCCATAGCGTTCAAATACTTCTGTTGTATAATCTTGGGAATCACTTTTTGTCTGAAATGAAAAACATATTTATTAAAATCATATGGCACAGAAATTAAGAAGTCTTGAACTTTTACTTGTCACGAAGTAGTGAAGACAATGGCAAAGTTCAGTTTTCACAAGATAAAGAAATCAAATCATACAACAGAGCCTTATAATATTTCCATGTAACCCAAATTTCTGACTCACTTGCACCATTATGCTCTAATCTGTATTTATTTAGTATTTCTTAATTAATGTCTGAGATAGTCTGACTGTCAACTGGCACCTAAAAGCACAGAGGATAGTCAGGAGTTCTCTCCCCTTTAAACTATTGACTGGCAAATTATCTGTTTTTAACCACGAAAGATTGTCATGAGTTCTCTCCCTTCTTCCTTCTTCAGTTCTTTCCCTTTATCCCTTCTGTAGTATGTATATACAGTCAAACCTGTCTGTAAAGACCACCCATGGGAACAGCAAAATGTGGTCTTTGTTTACAGGTGGTCTCTATTAACAGTTAAATATCATTGAAAATGGTCTGATGGGAGATAAAATTGGTGGTCTTTGCAGACAGGTTTTGCAATAGTGGTCTTTGTTCGCAGGTGGTCTTTAACACAGGTTTGACTGTATATACATGTAGTACTATAGAAGGGATGAAGGGAGAGAACTCTAGAAGAATCTCTGGTGATTAGTATGACAACTTACCTGAGAGGGATCAGCAAGAAGATGAGAATAGGGAAGAACATTTTGAGATATGGATATGGCGCAAATCCAAACCCACATAGCACAACTAACTGAATCAACTGTAGGAGTGTGAAAAAATGCATCATTCGTTGTGGCACACGGCGGATATAGTGGTTTGGTGGGTAGGCACTCTGAAATAGACGAACGTAGCATGAATATAACGCATAATTATAATAACTTGAATATCCTGTTTTGGTTTTGATATATTATACTGCCTGCTTGTATTTTCGCGGTACTAACGAAATAATGTAACGGAAGAAAAACTTTTAAATATTCAAATATTTTACAGTTAATTACTAATGACAATATCATTTCTTTTCCGTATTTTTCCTATTATGCCAATTTGTTCCAACGTATGTTCTGTTGTCAAAATGCCCAAATATGGCAAAACCGGAAGTAACACGAAAATACCAGCAAACACTAAAATACATAAATTATGAACATAGCGTATTAATTTCTCTCAAATAATCATTTTTGGAAAATCTTTTTATGAACCATAACTCATTTAGCAACAGAGCGGGTAAAAATAATCTATGAAAATGAGTTTATTACAATAAATCTATGAGAAAACAAACTTCTTAATTATCAATATTTAAGAACCACATATAAGAAATATAAATACTTCAGAATTTACATGGGGATTGCAGTTAATTCTGCGTCAAACTACGTAGTAAGCAATATAAATAAATTGATAAAGTACGACCTTTGGTTTAAAAGAACAAAATATAGGTGCAACAATTGCTTTGTCCAAAATGCTTTCATTACAAAAATAATTTATCTATTAATGTATCTATTACAAATAACAGCATAAATATTGACAGAATACTAAGCCAACACCAAGAAGAGAATAAGTGGCAAAATAAATCACAAAATATCTAAAAAAATATCACAACATCTTCATCAAACAGAGCTGATAGTTAATACATTGTAATCACATGCAATTAAATCTATGTAAATTCAAAAGATGCATGAGGCGGTCTAGAGGTCGAGCATCGAACTCCTAATATGATTGTCAAGGGTTCGAATTCCGCAGTTGCTATATTCTATGAATTAGGTGCTAATACTGATAAGGAATCGGTCAATGTCAGCACAATCAATTTTAAATAAATACAGTAAAACCTCAATAATAAGACCACTATTGATTCTGAAGAAAGACGGCCTTAGTTGAGAGGTGGTCTATTTTTTGAGTAAAGATATGGAAGAAATATTAAAAACCAGTCCATAAAAATATGGACAAATAACGGAAGTGATTTTAGTTTCTAAGTGGTCTTTAAGTGAGGTTTTACTGAAAGTTTTAAGCAAAATGAAAACATCTTTAAGGTAAGCATCACCGACAAACTGATATGGACATAAGTCATTGTAGCTGGTACCTGTTCCGTTATCAACAGCATAATCCTTTCAAATGCCTGGTTCCCGGTAAGCGCCGTCACAGCAATGTACAAAAACAGCCCGTATAGTACAGGAGTTGGTATATATGATAACACAGGCAATATCAACAGAGATAAACCAATCATAATACTGGAAAATATACCAGTGAGACGAGTTTCCCGCACTCTTACAATACTGAAATGTAATACAATTTTTTTTCATAATTTTGTACTTCGTTATTATTTCAATCAAAATAAATACATCTTACCACTTGCAAGATCAAGAGACTATGGAAAGCATTAAGCACATCAAATAGACAAACACAGCAAACAAGGTTGTACATGTATTACCTCTCTCTAGAAGGTAAAAAACCTGCGTACTTGAGCTGTCTGTAAATACTACAGACTTATTCTTGCAACATAACACCATCAAATTTACTTGAAGAGGCATACAGAACCTGTCTAAATATATTGCAGTAAATATTTCAGTATGAATTGAAAAAAAAAAAACGGTTTGCGGGCCGGAGGTAAATCTCGTATTTATTCAATAGCCTTTTGCAAACTCGGATTTTTGGCTGAAATCTGTTAGTTTATGTTGATTGTATGTAAATTTGCCTGTTTAAAGCGAATAAATGAAATTTCCTGATTAAATCGCACCATCTGCCTTTAACCCTTTACTCCATGATCACTCGTTTTCACGCCCTAATACCATCTCCATGATCACTGGATTTCACGCCCTAATACCATCTCCATGATCACGCGTTTTCACTCACTTGTTTTTAAACCACTATAAATCCATTTTTTTCGTAAAATTCGGACATTCTAATTTATTCTTATGAAAAGGTCGATCTTTCCTTAAGCTAATGCATTTAAAAAAAAATTGGGTTACTATATAAAGTTTTTGCATAAACTGCATTTAAAACATCACAGGTAGCGATTTTACGCTGGACACGCGGAAGCGTATTTTCTTCACAAACTCGCGGCAAGTTTACAATAAATTCTCGGATTTTTACAACAAGTACCATAACTTTAACTTACCCTAATGTAAAAAGCAATCTTGTAAGATATTAATTCCACCAAAAAAATATGGTTAATAATAAAAGTTAATCCAAAAACGGCGATCAAACAATCCCATGTAAAGAAATTTTCACAGAAAAAATACGTCATCATGACATTTTTTGTGTACACAACTGGGTATGACTAAAGTACGCATTGGAGATTTTACGGCGCATTGGGCGCATTGGGCGCATTGGAGATTTCCGATTTTATTTTATGTTATATGAAGTGTTATTTAATTATGTATGGATGAAAAATATTAATATTAGAAGTAATTCATAAGTGTTTAAAACAGTTCATACAAAAACATTGTTATTGTTCAAGATAAATTACACAAAATCTAAAGAAATCTCCAATGCGCCACTTGACTCGGCGCATTGGAGATTTTACGGCGCATTGGAGATTTCCGATTTTATTTTATGTAATATGAAGTGTTATTTACTGATATATGGATGAAAAATATTAATATTAGAAGTAATTCATAAGTGTTTAAAACAGTTCATACAAAAACATTGTTATTGTTCAAGATAAATTACACAAAATCTAAAGAAATCTCCAATGCGCCACTTGACTCGGTGCATTGGAGATTCCCAGCGCATTGGAGATGATAGACCAAATTTCAGATGTCATATTGTTTGTTATTAGTGGTGAAAAGTTTTCGAAATTATTTCATCTAAATTGTCGGGACAAACAATATAATCATGCCTTTTAAATTTTTAATTCAGTATGTGAAAATCACATGCGCATTGGAGATTATCGGCGCATTGGAGATTCCCGGCGCATTGGAGATTTGTGGTGCTATGAACAATATTAGCTGTTTTTGTGTACATTAGCAATTTTGCGGTGATAACATAGTTAGATGTTAATAGTAAAAAGAGCGTTCGGTAACCATCCATCATATTTTTATTTGAGTACGAATTGAGTTATAAGAAATATAATTTTTAGAAATATATTTCTAATTATATAAATCATGCATGTGATGAATGATATCCAGGCCACACCAATTGTCTCAAGTTTCGGTAAAGACATACATTTAAACAATTGCAATGAAATTATAATTAGGAGAAGATATTAATAACACTATCGTCTGATTTCTGTTAACTATAATCAAGTGCTATCATGATATATTTCACGCCTTTAACAATCAAGTTTCGCACTTCCCTACTTTATTAGATTTAGACAATCAACAGGTGCATAAATGCGCATAATAACACGTACTGAAGGTGCAATGATCAATTAGCGCAAATCTTAATTTGTGCCTCTTCAGCGAACGAAAAGCTTTGTTTCGCCGACAAAAGGTACCGACATCCATTAATTACATGCACATGAATTGGACATAGGTTGGAATGGACTGAACAATATATCTAGGGATGATATGAACTTATATCATATCAACTGTAATGAGTATGTTTACACAAACAATGCAGTGTAATTTATTGCATAAAATACAACGTTATAGTAAATAAAGACACATTTTGTAGAATGAAGAATTTTTCATTTTCCACAACCATTGGACATTTACATCACCAATATATTATTTTACACGATATAGCTTTTGAAAGAAAAAAATTACATGAAATATATTTTCTTCTCCAATGATATTTTCATGTTTATCTAATCTCCAATACGCCATCTGATCTATTGAATTCCAATTCACAATAAAACACATCCAGCATCTAATTCAAAATTTACCACTTATCATATTTTTCAATTCACATTGGAATATCTAGCATCGAAGTCAAAATGTTATAAATCTATAAATATTTCCCTGATGACATGAAATACATTTTCATCTCCAATGCGCCGTCTGATCTTTCCATGTAGATATAATCTCCAATGCGCCAATAGATAAGACGGCGCATTTGAGATTTTTCAATTCACTATGGATTATCTAGCATCAAAGTCAAAATGCACAGCTATTTTAACGTATGCGTGCAAAAATATGTAATTTCATTCTGAAATATTACAATATTCCTTTTGGAAGAAAAAAATGAAATAAATAATTCGTGTCTACTTAGGCAATCTCCAATGCGCTGTCTGATCTATAATGACGCTTTAGAGATTTTCCATTTCCCAATGGTATATACCGAATAGAATTCAAAATGTTGTAACTAACATTTTTTCTGCACTTGCACAAATATGTTATTTTATGCTAAAATACCGCAATATTGTGTTGCTATTCGTTGCAAAATAAATGACAGAATATATTTTTTATCTCCAATGCGCCTTCTAAACTGTACGCAAATTGAAGATTTTTTACTTTACAAAGTAATTTAAGACAGCAAATTCAACGTTTAATAGTATTTTTCATTAACTGTTAATAATACGTGATATTATACTACGATAAAGAAAGAAATTGCTAATGATCGGGCTAAAAATCACATAAAACATTTTTTTAAATCTCCAATGCGCCCAATGCGCCCAATGCGCCGTAAAATCTCCAATGCGTACTTTAGTCATACCGTACACAACTCCGCTATTTTCTGAAAATTCACTAGAACAAAATCAATATTAAAGTAGGTCAAATCCAGGTACCTATTGTCAGTGTTGCAATTCTTGTGACAACAATTTTAATTTTCAACAAGAATAAACATCAAAGATGTTTGAAGTCGCTGGCTAAGTCTTTGAAGTAAATATTTTTGGATGACAGTTGCAGCCACCTTGTGAATTACAAATTGAGATCCAAGATTGATATGACATAATCATTGCAATTATCAATGGGATTAATTATATCAAACAGGAAATAGCAATATGAATTAACACATGATAAAGATCTCCTGGGGTTTTATGACTCTTATGTTTTTACAGCTGACACATGGGGCAATTTAGTGACCAGTAGGACTAATCTTCTGTCTAGGGGGTGGCTTATGAATTGCAAAACAATTAGCATCAACCAATCAGATTAAATGATCCATAAGAAATATATATTAATTAATGTCAATTATCATTAGCTGTGAGAATACTGAAGTCAATTTTAACATTTAGGACTTTTTGTTTTATTTACATGTTCCAACATACGCCAATGTAACTGTAACTGTATAAGTAAATCTCCATTTGTGTTTGAACATAAATTTGGCTTGTATAAACTCATTTTATAACAAAATATAAATATTGACTAAAATGGTGACTGTTTGTTCATTTATAAATAATTATAATTGCTAATTAATATGTGCTGTTGGGATTATAAACCCAATTTCACCACAATTATTTTTAGAAATACACAAAGTGTATGTGTATCTCAAATTATAATTTTCTGTATCTTCTATAATTTTTAACCCACAATAATAAAATTTACATCATTATACAGAAAATTTAATTCCCTGAAACTTTTACACTCATGTAAAAGTGATTAAACCAATACTTTACACTGTTATTTCATGTTTAAGTATACAGGTGTCAATCACCATTTATTTTCCAATAACCTGTATGAAGATAGAGTAGGCTATGTGACCAGTGTCTTATCAGCATACAGTAGGTAAATGGGCTAGAGGTCTATGGAGTAAAGGGTTAAACTAACTTTAGAAGAAAACAGGTCTTGAGTCTAATAAATATTTCAGTTGAAAACGCTGGTTCCCATTCGGAAAGCAGTCAGTTCTGAGTAAAAGACTAGGAGTGGAACCAGCCAATAATTAACCTCAAATCTCAGTCAATATATCTAGTAAATCAAGAGCTCGAGCATGCATCAACTACAACATAAAACATTTTCACAGAACACACAGATAATTTTCTAGTGCAATTCTTACGTAGATACCACATAGTGCTTGGACATGACAGACAATTACAATACTGTATATGGATATAAAAGCATACCGTATATACCTGTAAAAACACAGTCAAGATTGATATGTTGTGTTTTATAATGTGATACAGAATGATGGATTGTATGAGATGACACTATACAATGCTCAAAAGAAATTACGCTAGAAACTATAAGTGTCCATAGGACATGGATGCCCTGGGCTTTTATAAGTCGTAAAAGGGCCATAACTCCTCCAAAATATTGGTAAATTGTAGCCGAAATCAATCTTGACCAATATTAAATATTCCTATGCGTATATACCCAATATGAAATGAATCCATCATTTCAAGAGTTATTGATTGGAAACCAATTCTTTGCACGGACAGGGGTAACACTTTATGCCCCTTTGCCATTCTTGGAATGGAGGGGGCATAAACACAAACCATTTTTGTGTACAATATTTGACTGCATATCAAAGTTTGAAGACAAAGAATGTCCGCAATAAGCATCCATTTAAATCAATCTTCATTTGCATATTGCTGTCAGATTTTATCTCCATGTTATAAATTCTTCTTGCATTTGCTATTAACTAATACCTGATCTAGAAATAAAACTACCGATGGAAATAAGTGGATAGATCCTTTTTTGTAAAGTTTATAAGAAAGTCAAATAATACAAAATGATATATCGATGATTTTCTGTAACTGAACAAACGAGGATCTCAACAAGATACAATAATGTTATAGTATAAAAAACTCAGTCTTAGAGTATCATTAGATTTCGACACTCATTCCAAAGACAGCGATATCTCTAAAGTCAGTTTGAATTAGTCGACAAATAACCAAGACTTACATTGAGTAAATATGACCTTGATCGACCCTTTCTTCTACATCCGCTAGGGCTCGTACATGGAGTGGGGAGTGAGGGAGAGCAGCGTGCACCCAAGGAAACGCAAAAAGTGACAATATTCCATTTATTAGACCAATTACAAACAGATCCCAATGATAAGCTGTTCCTTTTTTCATTCTGAAATGTAAATTGACACATATTGTTAATTAATATAACGTAATAGATTTTGATAAAACTTGTCAAAAGTGTGGAGTGGGTAACACCAATTATTCAGACAAAATTTTATGTTTAGATTCAACAAAAACGAAACACTGGAAAAGTTTTGCAAATTTAGAGGTTAAGACTCAGTTTCAGTCTTGAAGTGTTTGTGAATAAGGCCCTAAGAGGCTCTGTATCTCAACTATTTTCTGAATGAGATTTGGTTAAAGATTTTTAGATAAAAAAATCTGAATGGAAAGGCAAACAGACCAAGTCTGTGTCAATTTCAATGAGGTGGCAGGATGCCTTACTCTAATATATTTCAAGGATGGCATTACATTAAGAATCTTATCAAATGAAAGACATCAAACAACAAGAAATATCTTGAAAAAAGATGGTTGGCACAATTTGAAGGTTAAGATTTGTTGTGCAACATAAAAAAATGCTGCGATGTTACTTTTGCTGGTCATTCCAGATCCCAAATGGATTTCGGTAAATTTAACGAAATTCAGTGGATTGCGGTAAGGTAACGTACCCTTTATTGAAAGGTTAAACAATCCACGTCAAGGTTACAAAGTTGTTCAGTTGAAAAGAAATTGCCTTGGTGGTTAAGGTAAGATTTGATTTACACAACACTGCTATGCAAATAACAAAAACAATGTTAGCACGGCTGTGCCGAAAAACTACAAGTATGATTAATACAAGAAAACTTACTTGTTTTGAGGAGCATTCACTAAAGCAGCAGATATATTTTGATCCATGAAGAAAAGTAAGGACAGACAAAATCCCAGTCCCATAGCACCAAACACTGCACCCACACTTAATGAACCCAGTGGAACAATACGAAATAGTTCACTGGCTTTGTCTGTATCAAAACTCTTACCAACTGAAATAAATAACAAAATCATGGCTCATACAGAACTTCCCAAAATAAATTCAAGTACTTTTCAAGTACTTTTCAAGGACTTTCCCCCCATTTTCAAGGACTAAAAATTTAGAATTTTTCGGTATGGAGAAGAAGGGATCCAGTGTATATTTAAAAAATTTCCCCCGAGATGACCATCACTGCAGCACGGATAAAATAACAGTGTGTGAGAATAGCTTTAAGAGGGCATCAAACCTGTCGACTATCATGCTATTGTATGACCATACTATGGCCTACTCTGTGGTAGGCCCTGTAGAAAATAGCTCTGACATATTTCACATTTTTGGTTTGCTTGTTACTTTTTTGTCCCTTTTCTATTCACCTTTGGGATCATTGAAATATGTTCCTCATACTGAGGTGGTCCTAATATTGAGGTTGAATAAAGAGCAAAACAGTAATAACGAACTAGAAAATAGTGGTCTTAATTTTGAGATGGTCCTTTTTTTGAGGTGGTCTTTAAGTGAGGTTTTCCTGTGTAATGTAGTATAAACTCTTCAAGACAGCAAACTGCACATACTAAACCATTATGGTCACAGGACATTTTAAAACATGTTTAGTAACAATGAATTCAAACTTACTGTTGACATCTTTAAAAGCAAAAACACCAATAAGAGTTACTATGACAACAGCAACCGGTAAGGCATAGTCAGCCAACAATTCTCTCTTTCCTGGATTCAAATATGGTCTGAAACAGATAGGAAACAATTTAAGTTTCATGAGGCCGAAATCGCCATAATTTAAAAGTTCCTATGTTTAGGTGCTACATAATCAGTGTGGCAATCGCAATATCTCGGCAATTTCTGTCACTGTGCGGAAAAATACCTCAAATGTATGTGTATGAATATACCTAAAATCTCGGTATGTCATGCGAATTTCTTACACTGTTCAACTTTAAGACATCAGGCAAGGGAAACAAACTTCAACATTATTTAAATGTCTGTGCACATAGTGACGAGCGTCAATAAGACCCAGGAGCCTGTAAAATGACCAAGTAACTTAAGCATCATCATCCGGCAAATTTTCTTAGTATTCTCAATACTGGAAAGATCGCTGTTGTACTTTCCACAGAGACTACATAGATCTACTTTCTGCAGCCGTTTGGAAACTACTTTCCCATATGTTACTTCCGAGGTCAATTTTATAAAAAAAAATAGCCGAGTCGATCCGATTGTAAGAGTGGGTATCTAACAAATATTTGACATAACCATGGTAGTAAATAATGTAAAGTTTTGATTAAACTGATGAAGTACTTTTGGTTGTATTTGCGTTTATTTATCGTCGCCACCGGTTTCTCATATGGGCGACGCCTCCAGAAGAATGTTAGTCATATTGGATTTTTGGAGGATAGTGCATGATACAGGAGATGCCCCAGTTCCAGAAGCACCCCTGGTTCTTTTACGTGCTCGAAGTAAAGCATCATACACGGGACCTAGGTTTTTAAAGTCTCTTCCGAAAGACTGTTAGTACGGTCAGTGATGGAGTACTTACGTCGTTGTGAAGTTATACAACGTGACACCAATCCAGAGTGTCGCAAACAACAAGAACAGATACAACAAGCTGACATCCCTCTCACAAATATGATCAGAATTCACTGTTTGGTTAGCTAACATTACAGCAGTTCTGTTGTAATCACTGGCACATTCAGGAGTGTTATAATGAAGATCAAAATCTGTAACAAATAACATAAACAGTCCCATTTTTATATAAACAATCCCCTAAGTGAGGAATTTAAGACTCTTTCACAGACTTTGGGTAGAGATTGAAATATTCTGCTCCAGGGTTTCTGTAAACAGTTACCCAAGTGCGGGATACTTCCATCAGCACACTAAGCCAGTGATAGATTCTTTTTCTTGCATACCTTTTTTAAGAAATAAAGGATGAGATTAAATAAACTAACATTTTTAAAAAATTGTAAAGTGTTACTTTACAAATTTATTGAAGTTATTATTTCCCGTTATATGACGTCATTATATAGAGTTTTCCAGCACTGGTGCAAATGCGGGAGATTGAAGTCCCGTACGCAAGAATGATGCTTTAGTGGTTGAGCACCAGGTTAGGAGTTCACAAAGATTACATTTTCAGAATTAGGACCAAGATCAAATTCTGTTTCTTTCAAACTTTGAAAAAAATAGGTACACAAAGTTTAATCTTTTTACACAATGTAATATAAATATGAACACATTTTGCAAAAAAAAACACTGCCAAAATTTAGCACTGCAGAAATAAAGCGCTATACAGTACATGTTACAAGAATGTATCATCTTGTCAAGAAATAAGCAGACATGTTATATACTCACTATGTACAAGGTTTTTAACAGCATCAATGGTAAAGGCAACGGAAATAAACAAAGCAAAGATCTCTTCTGAGGACCTGAAATAATACATTGTCTTAACTAGAGAACGGAAGACCAAGCATTTTGAATAATCACATTATCACACACATTATACAAACTGTGAAACACTATTGTGAAGGTATACAATAAGTTTGAAAACTTCCAATGTATTTACCATTTCAAAACATCTTGTTTTATCTTTTTATGTACAGACAAAATTTGTAAAAACCTTCTCTTGTTAAAAATTGTTCTAACTTTTTTTTGGACATATACTAAGGAATACATTACTAGTGTATTCCTTGATAATGCGTATCTATTAAAGGTTTAACTAAATGAAATACATATTTCTTGTCTGTTTAAGTAAAAAATGAACAAATAAAATAAGCATAGTATTACTTTAAATACGTAAAGCTGACCAGACAAAGTTGAAGATGATGCAAGTACAAATGGTTATATGTCTGGATTTCTTGTTTACATGGTTCATACAGAATTTCCCGGAAAAAAATTAACTTTCGGGGACTTTTCAAGTACTTTTTTTCGGTAAAGAGAAGAAGGGGTCCAGTGTATTTTACAAGTTTAACCCCCCAAGATGACCATCTCTGCAGCACGGAAAAAATCTGTTAACATACCTTGTGGACCATTTCATAACAATACTGAGATCAAATGCTGAATAAAGAAACAGAAAGAAGGTGTTCCATATTCCAACACAACAAAACATGGCTTGAAAGTCCAAATCAAAGTCCTCACAGATACTGAAGATAACTGAAATATATATAACACACATGTTTGCATCAAGATTTATTATAACATAACATATTAGGCCAAAAAAAATATATCTGTGTTTAGGGTAACGGTCTCAAAAATGCTAGATAGGGTAGGGACAAAGTTTTTCAAAAACAGTTAAAAATAAAAAAAATTCTCCAGGGTCGTAAAAACTCTAGGGTCGGGGTTTTTCGACAGGTAGGGTCGGGTTACCCGAAACACAGATATTTTTTTTTAGGCCTTAGTAGAGTGGTAATAACACCCATGTATTATTTATGGTAATTCACCAGTGAAATAACATCTTACGTGTGTGTGATGTCACAACAAAACATAAATGACGTAGACGCGCTCAAATGATGTTGACATTGTTAAATATTTATTTCATGTACAAAGAATTGTCATAACTACTTTTTGATGCGTCAGCTTTAATTTACCCAAGACAGAATTACACATGTCATACTTTGCTTGCATATAGGTGGTTAAGGTAATGTTTTGGCGAAATTAGTCGTTTCTGCTTTCATGTCATAAATAGAATCTTACATTCATGTTCAGTTTGATTGAATTTATTGAACTAGTCATCTTAAACTGATAAAAACTTGATTAATTTTTAAAAGACTCGTTTAATAAATTCAATAAATAATGACCACTGATATAAGATTCTCTATTTATTCCTGATTTCATATAACAGCTAGGTGAAGGTTGACCTTTGAATGTCACAATCCTTGAATTTTTGTGCGAGTAAAGTGCTGTTAGATTGACAGCAAACAGGTGTATGAAATTTCAGGAACGAGCAACGTCAAATCAGGTAAGGAAATTCACTCATGCCTAAAACTTTAATTGCTGTTAGTTTTACTTTTCTTCTTACATAACTAGTTCAATCAGCTTGCGCTAGTTTTAGTGTAAATATATTTATTAGACATTGATCGTGAAACAAATGAGCAACTTGTATTAAATTATCTAGATAACTGCATTTAGGGCCATTCACTGGTATAGTGCGGTTTTATTAACCGCAAAGGTCTGAATATATTTACCTGGACTATTACATTTCAAAAAAGGTGTATTGAAATGTTCGCGTTTGTCCGAAAGCTTGACGGAGAAAAAGCTGCTGTTTTGTTCTGATAGAAAAGCATATCTGATAAAGTTCCATAATGTCCTACAAAAAGCTATTATGTCATTAAGAATAAAAACGTTGCCATGGTTTTATGAGATTATGACTTAGACTGGACTCAAACACAATCGCTCGAATTGAGATACGTAAAATAAAACTCTTACTTTTTGTATACAAAGCAAGTGGAGCAGTGGTAAGCAGCACAATCTGTGGGGTACCGCCAAACACAGCGAATGCCAGACCTCCTATGGCTTGCGAATACAATACTTTCGTTACATCTGAAATAAGCAAAAAGATAACGATGATTGCTTACCAGACCGGGATATCCGACTTTTACATCGGTGCTAGAAAACTCTATCTTACACCCTCCCACCCTGTAGGACGAGACTTGTGCCTATGCTTCATGTGCAATAAATAAGCCCGCAGTGATAATCATTAAAAGTAATAGACTATAACTTAATATAGACTAGATGTGTCCAGAAGACACGGATACCACCGCTGTGGGCTATTTAATTGTTATTAATCAGAAACCAATATTTTAAGTTGAAAAAGGCCCATAACTCCTCTATAAAAATAGAACTGCTTGCTTATCATTATCTGCGAATTGCGAAGAGCTACTTTCAACTACTTTCTTGTCTCTTCCTCAATCATCAAGAACAGCATATATGTCTGAAGAGAGGTCTTGAAGATGACCGAGTGTTAGTTAGATGTTGTCTAATGCAGGTACGAGAATGAAAAATTTCAAAATCAGCTGAAAATTCGGCAAGGGGTCCAGGGGGGCGACTGAAGCTCCTGGCTTTTAAGCATCTACAATGGCTTTGTCTCAAAAAACGGCCCTTGTGAGCATCAAATCCACAGTTAATTCTCACACCCTGCTAATGGTACATTCATAAAAACATGGATACAATGACGCTAAAAGAATGCAATATAAGTGAATCTTACCAAGAGCCCCCTCAGTATTCTCATTGTTGAGTACACCAAAGGCAATAGAAGGCATCAAACAAGCAAAGTACAAGAACAGTGTAGTAGACAATGTCTTCTGTACAGACTTTGGACCAAATATACCTGAAAAATAACAATTATTCAATCAAAAATAGTGTCAAGAGTCGGAAACAAAAACCAGGAAGCGGGTGAAGATTCGTGTCTGCCTGTTACATTATCACTGGGACTTGTAATTTCTGAGAAACTGAGCTTAATAGAATATTTAACATTTCTGTGGATACAAACAACAATGACAATCAAGCTATGATGGTTATGTTTTCGTTTTTTCGAAAACATACAAGCTAAAAATGACTGAAACAAGATTTCTGAGTAAAGAGAACTGTATTTCAAACTGGATTATATCATCACAACTTTGGTGTTCTAAGTTTTCTCAATTATCAAACAACAACATACAGGTAATAATTCCAACTGGTAAATAGGCAACATAAAATTGATATGAAGGACACAAAATTGGCTCTATTTAAAAATGTTGCAACAATTTTTTTATTTTAATCTGTATACCCAGTAATGATGTTTTGGAGTCACAATTGAGATCAGTAGACTAACAAGCATACTCATGTGAACTAATAAAGTTCCTTGGCACAGTTATCAAATTCTTTTATTTCACTTTTTTGTCCAAAAACAAGGATTTCAGCTGAAGAATAGTATCATCCTTACATTCTTGAATTTCTTTCTCTAACCATTCAGATCTGTACGGGGGAGTCGAGTCCTTGACTTGGAAATATGGACTTCCCTGTTATACACTCAATGGCCAAAATTAAGATCCCAATTTCGCATCATTTTACAGTATGATAATTCCAAATATAGTCTTTCATTGACATTTTATTAACAAAGCATGATATAAACGTAACACTAGCCATAGATTATTGATCAAAGTCGCGCCCTGTGACAAAGTTTTTCACTTTTGTCCAGTTCGGAACCTGTTCTCTTACTTATCATCGGATTTCTGTCTGTTTATAAGATTTGAAATTGTCTGCCAATTTATCTCTAGTATATCTTTGTCTAGCCTTACACTAATTTCTTTAACCCACACTGTCGATTCTTTGCCGTGCAGAACCGTCGTAAAATCTTGTGGAATTAATCTTTGTACATGCCACCAAGGGTGACGCGCAGTGTGTCGGTTGTCATGCATACTCAACTCATTAACCTTACAA
This sequence comes from Mactromeris polynyma, assembly GCA_032209605.1. Lineage (NCBI taxonomy): Eukaryota > Metazoa > Mollusca > Bivalvia > Venerida > Mactridae > Mactromeris > Mactromeris polynyma. The sequence continues at coordinate 20,442,517 of JASFXZ010000006.1, read as the reverse complement.
AATATCAATAGTTTTGAGTCTGTATTATAAGAATAATTAACGCTCAAACATAATGATATTTCACAAAACCTAAAATTTGGGAACTTTGTCATTGAGAGTACATTTCGAGGGTTCAGTGCAAGACTATACTAACTCCTATGTATTTATATAGGAGTTAGTATAGTCTTGCACTGAACCCTCGATTTGCTCACTCTACAGAATGGTGAATCAATAACATAGAGTGATATACAAACTTACCATCCTTATAATCGGAAAAATAATGAGGAAGTCTTCTCTTCAAGTCACCAACTATTCCAGACATAAACCGACAACAACTTTTTTTCTTCTAAAAAAAACATACAAAATTAATAATCACTTGATGATTTAAACTCTACAGGGCACCGAAAATTTCAGGAGAAAATATCAATTTTATCGAAAAAAAATTGCCCGTTCTCCAAAATAAAATAATTACACCATTAAATGGATACAAAGATAATCAAATGACCATAATAGGCTGTCAATGACATGAAGCCATAGACAAGCTTAATACAAATACGGCTAAATATGGTAAAACTGTTATACCGTCATCTACAAACTGAAATTTTATCATCCCAAGTAACTAATATTAAAGTACAATGCTCTGTGATGACTCTGAAGACTTTTATCCATGTATGAATATACACACACAAAAAAAGTACATTAAAATGATGAAATTCATTTTATAACGTAACATATGGTGCAGAGTGGTTAAAACACCCATGAATTATTTTCGATAATTCGCTAGTGAAATAACATGCCATACTTAGCTCGCATATAGGAGGTAAAGGTAATGTTTTGACGAAAAATCACCTGTTTTCGTTGTTATGTCATAAACAGAATCTTACATTCAAGGTAGTTTTTATTGAATTTATTAAACGAGTCTCCTTACCAAAAAACGATAAAAACGAAGCTTTGCCTCAAAAATACAATTGTTAAAGACCAAGGATATAGTAACGTAATACGCTATGGTGATTTCGGAGTTGAGTGCTCCACTCCCCATGCCAAAACCATGGTTGATATTCAGTATTCAATCTCATAGGCACAAGTACAAGTACGGAAACCCCGAACATCGTGAGTGGTTGATATAGCCAGTTATTACACATTTCGAAACTGTTGTGATATTAATAATGTCAATATAACCTGGTGAAATACTAGACAAACCTGATCTGTCTCAAAGGTCGGAACTTTATCGTCTATATGCGACATGCGTTCCACCATTTTCTTCGTGTTTTCACCAAGAACTCTTTTAAAATCTTCTTCATTATGACATTCCAGTAGCTGTGTACGGAGATCAACGTCCGAGAATATCGTAGAAAATGTACGACCAGTCTCCAAATCATTCTTTGTGCTTTTCTGAAGAAAAAAATATATATTTTTCATAAATTGCAATGCTTGTTATTATCTCCCCACTTTCAGCCTATTGTTGCCAGCTGTCTTGACTTGTCCTGTGATGTATTCCATCCATTAAATCCCCCACCCCCGTTAGACCTCTTTGATTCTCCTAGTTATCCCTTACGGTCAGCCAGGCCATTCCTTGCGACCCCGTTCTCTTACGTATGTACCCTTGAGCCTCCTCAAATGCCTTATGTTTTATGGACAGTTGTTTTACTGGAGGTCTATGTAAAGAGGTAGTGTCTGGTGTATGTGGCGTTCCCTGAAGCAACTTGTTCTCTCTCTTGAAGTTACCATTACCATATTTGTTTTAAGAGAAAATATTTTTGGAGGAGAATTATTCAACCAGAATGAAATTATACAAAAACAGCTGCACAAACATCATATAAAACAAAGTCAAACATTTTCAAATCCATAGCCGATACATATGCAGGGAATTATTCTATGAATAAAAACAGATTTGAATCTTTAAAATGTACACGCATTATAAATTATTTATCAATTTTAAATGCAAATGATTACTATATGGTAAAACAATTGTGCTCCACACATTGACTCAAACATTTTATTTTTATCTCAGGAACATCATATCAGTCCATTTCCATTATTTAGTCAATAGTCACAAAAAGTTTGATAGAGTACCTAATGGTTTTCACAGTAGGAGTGGAACTATAAACAGAACCAGGAATGGAAGATTCCAAAGGCTAAAAATATCTGCGACACTTCTGGATACAAAATAGCCCAAATCAATAAAACAGAGTGACAATTGTAGCAATCAACTGTGGCATAAAGTGAGACTTAGTATCAAATTGTTCCATCTAATATACGAATTTACATTTAACATCCATTACTGAAGAAGAAAGTACCAATTTACATCCAGATAATTATGTTCCTAAAACTGAACTGGCTGAGAATATTGAGCTATCAGATTAAAAGTCTAAAATGTAAAGTAGGGCATATTCAGAGAAGCACAAATTATTTCTAAACATCTAACCAAGAGGAGCACAGGAGGAACACCATTGTAAACATATTCTTAATAAACAGACAGGAAAGATTCACCAAATTTTATACATATAATTATATACATTATTAGTCATCAAGTAAAGAGACAACTGCAACATCCAAGATGCATTCCATAATCAGTCCATGTTATAACATGAATGAGCTTTGAAAGAAAACACAAACAATGACATATCAATCAAACCCTATATCATATTTCATTAACTAATTGATAATATTAATATTATTCAATCTGTGCATAAGGCAGGGGCAAACCCAGAGTACAAATATGCATTATAAGCCATGAATGGATTCAATAAGATGGTTGCCATATGGTCAGGGGGTCGTGGTGCAAATTGCATTGAAGCCTCACTTATTGGCATAACAAACAACAGCCTGACAACATTTTAGGTCACATGACTGATATCATGTGCCTCCTTGTATTCTCCTTTGATTCTCCTAAGTATTCCTTATGGTCGGCCTTATGGTTGCCTTACATATGTACCCTTGAACCTCCTCAAGAGCCTTATGTTTTATGGATTGTTGTTTTCTCAGAGGTCTGTGAGGGGAGGCACTGGCTTAAGTATGTGGCATTCCCTGTAGCAAATTATCCTCTCTCTTTTTTTTAAAAATATATGGTGATTTATCAATTTTTGTTCGAGCAGCAAACATGCCTGGAATCTGTTATATTATGGACATTGGTACAGTACAAAATGGGAGGTATGCCAATGCAAGGTGTTCTGTTGTTATGTGAAGTATTTTCAATGATAGGGGTTATTAATACACGCTGTCAATATCAATATAACATTTATCTGATAAAGGTGATAATTGCTGCTATAACAGGAACGAAGGCAAAATATTTCTCTATTTATACGCCAGATGCTGGATATATAGGGAGTTAAGTGCAGAACTGTTTTATTAAACTATGGTCGTATTTAACCTAGTAACATTAATTTTGCGCAAAACCTTCATGATCAGAATCTTCGAAGAATTTGCTCAAGATATAACGATATGACATGTTTTATTATTTCCACCTACAACAATTATCAGTTAAACACCATTAAACACATCGTTAAAACCAAAAGTAAGGGTGTAAATCAAATTTGTTTAAGTATGTCGGGCATGTGGTAAGAACGCTTGCCAGGTATTGATGGATATAAACAATGAAAGCAGGTTATTTTGCAATCAGCGCATCATTACATAAGCAACATGGTTTCCTGACAGAATATTTGTTTACAATAAACGAATTGAAATCGATGGTTTCACTTGAAAATCAATTTACCTAGGTAAGATAAATACAGGTGAGATTTGCCAGAAAACAATAAATGATGCATTGGATGGGGAAATGAATTGATAAGATAATGTCAGAACTATACAAAACTAATCTTGCGTAAGACTTGAAAGAATTGCAATGTTGGTTGTTGCCATAGATAGCACACAGGATTAATGTTAGATCAAACATGAAAGATCTGTATTGCAAACACAAAAGACTTGTATGACTGAAGCTCGTTAGAAGACACATTTATTTGAGCTTGCGATTTCTACGCAACAGCATCGATTTGTAGCACATATCATAGAAAACCATTCAAAATGATTACGGAACATTTTAATATCGTTCTTTTTTCACAAATGTACCTCCACCTGAGTATTTTAAGAATTCAGTTTTATAATTAATAGAATTTAGTGTCTTTGACCACCAGTGTAAGACTTTTATCGCAGGAATTTTAAACGGAATCTTAGAAATTCTTAGAATATTCTAACATTCCAGTACCAAATGAGAGGCACTTACATTTTACTTGAAATGAAAGGCTTCATGGGTAATTCAATTAATATTGAATTGACTTCACTTATGGAAAGAACAGGTATATAAACGCTGTTAAGTTTAATATACAAAGGCGCCTACGTCAGTATAAATTAGGTCAAGGTTGTAAACCACATTTTCTTTATAAATGATTTGAGTGCCAATTCAAAACACTAGAATAAATTAATGACTGCGTTATTCAAAGTGCAGTATTAGGTGTTGTTGGTTTGAAGTTGAATTTTTAACAGTATAATGATAATAAACTATAATTTATAACCGTAACTCTTTAAGATATGTACATGGACACATGCATAAACTTATCTAACAAGAGGCCTTCATGCTTGCAAATTACAAATAATATGCATTATACATGTATACATAATGCTGACAGTAAATCATAACTTATGATAGGTCTTTTTCAAGTCAGCTGTAAATTATATAAGAGCAGAACTTTCATACAGCCCACAAATTGTTCAGACAAGATCATATATTATAGCGATTTTGATAACGATGATTCGGCAAAATTTTGTACTTTTAAACAGTAATTTAATGAATGCAGTTTTAAATGAGTTCAAAGATTGCTTATGGAAATTTCGTTCCTGACATCCATACCAAAATAAATGTACTTACGCTTCAAATATTGTGGACATGGTTTTTAAGATTTTTTAAGTTTTGCACGGCGATCAGTTGACGTAACAAGCGTACATTGGGTACCAAACAGTACTAACCTGTTCTTCCATAGGCAACTAGCTGACATCTTTCATGCACGTATTAAAGGTGGGGGAACAATAACATTGGATATATACTACCTTCAATCAAATACGTACATGTGCTTGGTATGTAATTTCAAAAGTAAGGTCTACAATTAACAATTTTGTATCGCAATAAGAAGATGAGCTTACTTCTTTGGTCGGTGTCAGAATGAGTACGACAAAGTACACTTCCTGGCTTGATGGTCCAAAATTAGCCGAATGTCTGAGTCGTGCTATACCAACATGTCTCTGATTGATCGATGGTACGCTTGCTCTGAAATAGATAATTAAATAAAAACATAAAACAAAAAGTCGGACCTTGTTAATTCAACAACATTCTATCCGAATACAAATGTACTTAGTTTTATCCAAAATAAATATCAAGTCCCGATGTATCTTCTTAGGCACGTCAAATTGCAATGGACTATTTGAAACCATGTCCTATTCAAAATGAATTTTCAGACACAACGAATTTGAATGTACGAGATCCGAATATATATAGTAAGTCCAGCATTATTTCAATATTGAAGCTCAAACTATTAACATAACTAAATAGCTTCTTTACCGATGCTGAGAGCACAGTTCATTACAGAACATTGGAGATAAAATGCAAGTATTTTTCAAGGACTTATCAAGTACATTCCCTTTCAAAATTCGAGTACTTTTCCAAAAGTTTTTAGGATTTTAGCCATTTTCAAGGAGTTTTCAAGGACAAACATCAATTCAACAGATTTTCAAGGCTTGCGAATCATGAAGTTATAATAGCTTTTTACCAAGCAGCAATCCATAAAATCTTTCCGCGTGGCAAAAATCTTATACATCATCATGATCACTGCTGTTATAAGTGTCAGTCTTTACCATTGTTTTATATCAATACTGATAAATAATTATATTTTGTATTAAACACTTAAGTCTTGCGTGATCGTTTCTAAGGGATGCATCATCCAGCCCTTTTTTATGGCAAATTTGGGGCCGATATTTTTATATGTTTTTTCACCTACTTAGAAAGAAAATTCCCCTTCAGTAAAATTATATAAAATTTTAGCCTTATATACACCCAAATAGGGCGATTCATGATGCAAATCCCCCCCTTTCAAAATGACCCAACGTACTTCCTAAAAAACTGAAAAAATGGCTGATCATCTGATATCTTGATATGTATGTGCATAGATTCGTTACTTGATTGTTTTAAGACAACATTGTATCGGTAGATGCCATCATAACATGATTAATATTGTAATGATCTGAATGCATTAAACATAAACGCATCATGTTATTAATGCAGATAGACAATAAAACGTATGTCAACAACATTAGCATTTAAACAACATGAGATGTAAACAGGGGGTCACATCGATAAACGATCTATGGACATTTTACAACAAGCATGCATTAGAAAATGAAAATTTTATCATGTAATATCAAGGAAATGAATTCTCCGCAGTAAAGGATATCTCTATTTGATGATAGATAAACAAAAATCTGGACCGTACATCGCACAGGTATCTATGAATGCAACATTATTGACAGATTTTCCATTACATTAAAACTATTATTCAATATTTTGAGTTTGTTTTGTGATCACAAAATAATCACTTCCTTAATATTTAATCACAACAGATCCTAGAATTCCCACGTCACACATAAAAACGACCCAATATCAATAATTCTAAAAGCACTTTAACTGGTTTTACAACACGCCATCTCATCTTGGTAAACATTTGTGCAAAGTCATTCGAAAATCCCTCATTAAATGACAGTGCAATATTCCAGAAAAGATGTTTTCGACCCAATTTATTGATGTTCAAGTGTGGCCTTGACCTTTGAGCTATGAACATGGGTCCTTAATTGACATGCCTTCTAATTATGGTGAACATTTGTGCCAAGTAATTGGAAATCCCTCAACAAATTTCCTGACAGCATGGATTCCCATCTATTCTGACATGGCTAAGGAGATTTCAATTGAATACGTATGAAAGTACACAAGGTTGTGTCTCAAAATGACTTGTTTAGGAACATTTTTTAACAGTAGGCACCATTTCATTAAATGCTTCTCAAAACCAGCTGTGAGTATTCTGGGACACTGTAACCACATTTATACTTTAAACGTCCTGTCAGCATTTATTATCTGTTTCATGCTAGTTAAAAAGCATTCTAAATTGTTCTGAGAAACTTCATGCATAGTCGACATTATGTTGAGATGTACCTATTACCACAGCCTTTGATGCAAATATTTTCATTATTCAAGAAGCTGTTGAATTATGCCCATGAACTTGTGGGATGACCCCTGTACATGGATGGTACATAGGTGTACTGGATTTAATTAATGCGTTATTGAAACAATGCAGAATAAAATGAGAAATTAATGGAGTTTAATGGTAATTATGGGCCATTCAGCCCTAAGCCAATCAGATTGCATATATTTATGCACAATAAAGCTAGAATCACCAATAGTTTAACTACTTATTTGTATACAACAGTAAAACTGAGATAGTTACCTATCTAGATGAACACAGATAACCAAGTGTGAACCCCTAGCTTTGAGGCATACTTAAATACATTCAGATAGAATCAACTGATGACCTCTTCATCCTTCGATCTTTGTGAATTTTCTTTCTTTTATTTCTTGTGATTGTACCATACCAAATCGCTAAAGATACCTTAAGTTAAATGCTTGCATGCAAACATAAACACTTAATGATATTGTACTAATTTGATAAAATACAAGAGATGTCAACACATGGCAATCTAGGTATTCTTATATTTGTTCGGAAGGATGAATGAATATTCAAAATCAAGATCGCCATTTGATCAGTCAACTTTAATTAGCAACCCCAGGCTCATTTTTAACCTGAATTGATCAAATATGAAGCTTAAACATCTCTTCAAGATAATTCTAGAATAGTTTTATTTTTCAACATATCTCAAAAACTAAAAAAGTTATGGACATTTGAATTTCGGAAAATTTATCCGTTTCTCATAAAAATGATCGGTATAAAATAATAACAAAATACGTAGAGAAGACGGCAAGGTAAACTTGCAAGTTTCATCCATTAAAATCATTTGTTTATCATTACTATGCTTCAAGCATATGTACGTAGCAGATGTTAGATTTCAGCAAAAGTGCTTTTACCGACAAAAAAACAACTTTAGTGTCACTTATTGCAATTTGTTTATGAAAGTAAAAGCAAAATATCAAACTGTCTTTGTATCCGTCTTAGTATTCTGATAGTATCAAAAATGCAAATCATTCGCCTCACCGAATTGTATGTATAGGGGCGTGCATAAATGAAGTAAAAACTCCACTAGTCAATGAAAATTATTACTATTGAGTTAAATGTACCAAAAACTTCTCTTTAATTTTTTTATAATGATAATGACAGAAATTGTAATTCAACGTTTAACCTTATGTTTATCAATACGAGAATTTATCACTCAAATTTTATTTGTGAATATTCATTGACATCCCTATAAATTACCATCAAGTTTGAAACTTCGTTTTTGCAATGAAGTTTAAGTCACATAAACTATAGCCCTACATTCAGTTACAGCCAACAGTTGCAAACATTACGAAACTGTTTTGTTTTATATCCCTGACCCGTTGTATCACATACACTGCACTCGGGGAACCAAATTGCAAATGTTACGAAACATTAGCCGCAAACACCTTTATGAACGCAGGGCAGGTCATGCACTGGTAGTGACTTTTCCAGCTATTGGGGAGGTGGGAGACCCCGGTGCACAGGTGGACATCTGAGGATAGCCAGCTGTATAACTCTCTCACATACAAATTCTACTTCCCAGATAGGATTCAAACCCGCAGTAGTGAAGGGCATTAGTGAATTGAACCCCAATCTCATTAAAATCAGCTCCAGTCGCACGCTCCTATACTATACGCTATATGTTATGACAGAGTCAGATAACATGTATGGGTAATCAAACAATTCAGTTATAAGTATGCAATGTAAAAACAGAAATAGTTGGCTGAACATTTACGTTTGTTTAGGGGACAGCGATGTTTATTCATCCGTGAATTGTTTAAAAAGTTGGGAGAATTTAAATATTTACATTGAAATCACTAGAAAATCGAGGGTCTAGGAATTTCATTGACGACTTGGAGATAGTACAATATATGTGTATAATTGTAGATGGCGTTTTTGTTGTTTAAAATATTTTGTGATATAACATGTGAATAGACTTGTACTTCTCCGAAAACAGAAACTCCGAATAAATGATAATGACATTTTGAGAAAGACGACAAATACGGTTTTGTAAGGAGAAATTTCATTGGACCACAAACAAGCACCTGGTTACGCATATCTATTTTTAGAGAGGTTATATGAACGTGACCTCTTACGGAGTGTAGTCAGATCATAACAGCGGAAAATAATGGAGCAAAGGTTAGGGGCTGATTTCAATGAGATTGATTGAACCCAGGACCCATAACCACTCAGCCAAAGGATGTCCGGTGTCAAATTTCAGCAATTTTAGACAAAAACTAAAAGCCATAAGAAATAAAGACAGAAATACTGCACGGATATACAAGATACTTAACCACTCTGTATGCTGCCAAAGTATTAAGCAAAAAATATATCCTGAAAGATACTTGTGTTTTATGGTGATTGTTTCTAGCCAAGGCTTCTGTATTTCCAGACAAGAAGATTAATGCTGAGGGACGATATATCGTATATTGTTTTTTCCGTCAGAAGTGAGAGAGTGCATTGTCTCGGCATGGGAATTGTGGTTTAAATGAAGAATGCTGACTTGAATAAATGACAGATTCTATGTCTGGAGACTTGGGATTCCTAGACTCTCCTGTGACAAGTAATAACTTGTTTCATGCAAGGATTAACATGCAAGTACATCAGGTTGCAAGGAACCAACTACTGTATAACTTTGGCATGGGAATGGCAAAGAAAGTAAAAGCAGAAAGGTCGGGGGTCTAAATACATCGCAAAAATGATGCCGGCCGGTGTCAAAAGAAGAGAAAACTCACCAATCGGTGAAAATTCTAATCCCTGATCACAGGATATTTTGGTAAGAAAGTTTGTGAATCGGCATGATCAGACAATTTCAGACATTTGCAAACATTTGTAATGTTTGCGAACCACATAAATTAATGTTAAAGTAATGTTAATAGTTTAAATGTTAAGCTTATAAAAATGTACTTCTGTGAATGTGGAAATTAACAGCTTGACATTTTTACGACATTCTTGAATTTGGGAAAATGGCTAACATTTCCATGTTGTCATTTCTTACATGTAGTATATACTTACATAGCACACAGCCAGCTCTGGTCATAGTCAAAGCCACCACCCTCTGATATACTAGTACTCTGTAATACCCTCGTCAACTGATGAACTGTAATATAAAACATACATGTACATCATTAACATAGCCAAAAATAATAATAATGAAGTTTACACTTTGCACTTTGCACAGACTGCTTAAGCGCTCCAAGTTGACTACACCTGTTGAATTTTTTTGAATTACAATATAACAACAGCAAATGAGCGCTGATGTTGGATTTACAACCATTCTGCAGTGATGTGATTTCAATAAAATGCAACATGTGATGTCACTTTTTGCTAGTAGGAAACAATATTTACTCCATAATGGTCACTTATGGAGTAAATATTGCTTCAGACAAAACCTCTGGACTGGCATAGTAAAGTAGTCCAACAAGAGCTCCGCAATAGATGCAGACATTATGTCCACGGGTTACTGTATCATTGGGACTTTCTCAAAACCTGAACTGAACATACTAGAGCTATCACTGTAGGTGATTAATACCCCTGCAATACCACTTTGTCAGATATTTTTTGAGAAAATCCAATATGGCTGCCAGTAGGGCAACTTGAATGTGGTCACAAAAAGAATTATGCCGTGCGCTATACTTATCATGTAGATTATTTGTGTAAAGTTTCATGAAAATCCACCAAAAACTGTAAAAAGTAGTTCGCTCCACAAGTTTTTGAAAAAAATCTTGGATGTGATTGGGAAAAAAATACCACGCACAACAACTCATGACAATTATTTGGGAGAAGTTTCATAAAAATCTGCCTAAACTGTAGAAGAAGTTTGGCTCAAAAATTAAAACAAAAGTCAATTTTTAGAGATTTGCCTCATGTTATCAAATCTAACAACTTACTTCTGAACACTAGCACCAGCCTAGTGTAAATTGATCAACAATACCAACCTTTCCTATAAAAATATTGTTTGTTTTATTTGTTTGTGGGCTTGGCTTTGTAATGTGGTCATATCATCAGAACAACACAAAACAAGTTGATAGATTAGCTGACATAATCAGTATTCAATGATACGCCTTTTTATCATTCAAACCCAAGAACGTAATAACCTCATCCTAGGACAGAATAAGATCAACAACATCCTGTCTGATTCACATTTAAAACCATTTATATCCTTTAATAAAAGGAGAAATATATTTTCATACAAAAACAAGTCAATTTATTACCTAACCATATACCTACCACACGTTTTTAGGCCGTATTATAATAACCATATCAATCATACATGTTTAAACAGCCATTTGAAGACATGACTTTCATACTATGAAAAATATCATCATTTTGTTTTCATAAAAATGATACGCAAATCATCAAATAAAAATTAATCATTTTAAATTTGGCATTTCAAAATGAAATAATATATGTGACACTAGTACTGTCTAACCCTAGATAACGATTTGTAAATTCAAAATTCTCAGTAAGATGAAGTAAACTCGTAGTTTGATTACATAATTTGACATTATATTATGCTAATGCCATATCTCTTAGTGCAAGAGTGCTAAACTATCATAAAATAACTGATAAAAATTTCAAGGGCCATAACTCATGTGAGTGCAAAACTGTCACAACTGTCACAAATAACCCATACATTTCAAGGGCCATAACTCTTAATCTTACACATTTCAAGGGCCATAACTCACAATCTTAAGAGTGCAACACTGTTCCAAATAACCCATAATCATAACAAGGTTCATGATTCACTATCTTAAACATTTAAGGGACACAACTCTTAATCAAGAGTGCAAAACTGTCACAAAAAAACTCATAAACATTTCAAGGGCCATAACTCCGAATCTCATTTACATCAAATTCTCAATGTTGGCTACATAAGTACTGCACCTGGGACGATTTGATTGGTTATTGATTTTGAACAAGATAATATTGCCCATAAACGCTGTGGTCTAGTTAGGTGAAGATAAAAGAACTGTTCAAGCAGTAGAAGCAATTAATACTTCCCATCCATCAGGCATATAAAAACCATAAAAGCTCTCACAAGCCTTGGTTCAGAAACATAACCATAAATTTTCAAGAAACAACAAGCTAAGATAGCCTCTTGAAAAAAAAGGATGACAATTGAGCAGCTACTTAAACGCCACAACATTTTTACTCCTTTCTCAGACGACTGTATGTACAGTAATTTTGAACTACCAAAACTGCATTTCATGCAACAAACGACCTTAGTTTGACATTGACACGTTTCTAAACCAGAAGCAGACGCCAACAAAGCGTAAGTGCGGATTTTGACAAACTGCGGCAGGATGTTCTAATCAATCACTTTGATTTTGATCAGAGAATGACAGTAAGTTTAAATTACATCACAAAAATTGTTCATAAATTGTGTTTTCATTTCAGAAACCATCACATAATTATAACCATTTATGACTGGAGTGCTTCAGCAAAGTTTCTATGAAGAAGTTGGGAGTTAAATGTCGTATTTATTGCATTTCATGTCAAATTCAACGAAATAAAAAATATTTTCATCAGCAAAAATGTTGTTCCTTTATGTAACATGAAATGTCTTTAAAAAAGACGAAACACCCTATTTTAGAACTCTGATTTTGCCAGAGGGATGCTACGGGAAAGTGATTTATCTTTTTAAAACACCCCCATTTGGTGCCTCTACGCGTTAAATATTAACCAATCAAATCATCTTATTAGTTGCATATTTAAACAACGCGCTTCATAAACAATATTTGATTGGTCTAAAATGTAGGTCAAAATCAATATTATACATGCAGCTACGCCGAAAAAAAGCTACTTTTATATACATTAATTACTAAAGATGTGTTGTGCCAGTTTAAATACTCCCCTTATGACTAATACATAGAAAAGATTCAGCAGGAAACTAAAAGAACTTAATCCTAAGAAACAAGACAGATACAACTGTTTCCATAAAATACTCGACCCAATGATTTGTTTAAGAGAGAAGTCATTGATATTGGCATGTATAGGACAACTTTCACATCACATTGACAAATGAAGGTATAAAACATAGATTTATTGACAGTTTTGCTTAAAGTATTATCTGCTAAAGAAAATTTAGATAATACCGTATTTGACCTATTTGATGTGCCCGTAATAGCAAAAATTTTAATCATTGTACAAAAACTTACTTTTGTTCTGATGACTGGAAAATTTCCAGTTTTTAGATTACGAACTTATCACCAAAGATCCGGTTTTCATTAACCACAAATGCAACAAAAACATCATGTGATGTGTGTGTATGGTACATTCGTGTCAGTATATTATATAACCTTGCGATTAATATTAAAACCAAAGATCCGGTTTTCATTAACCAGATATTTTTTTCCACATTTATTTTTGCTAAATTGTAGTTGTTTACATGTTCTGGTATCTTTTCCTGTTCCGTGAACTTTTAGGGTGACTGTGCCCATTGTTTGTGACAATTAATTCCTACTCAAATTAATCGAAGAAGTTCGTAATAGATGCTTACAAAAATTGTATAGTTACAAGTTCTTGGCCTTAAAACTGTTTCCACAGGATCAACTGTATTTGAGCTGCACCATGACAAAACCTGTATTAGTGACCACAAATCCATTTACAGGTGTTTACATTTTCTCACAAATATATTGTTCACCTTTCAATTCATACCAAAATTATTAAAATCGGACATCTACTTTTCATTTTATAGCAATTCCAATATTAAGAACAAGATACAAAAGTAAGCTAAGCAACAAAATGATGATGTCACGTCAGAATGTACCGGTACATAATTCTTAAAAAGATCTTCTGCTCTTCAAATGGAATAAAACTAATTTTTGCAATTCATATAAATATTTCCTTGTTCATTTATTTCTATACATCACAATTAGCCTCCAAAACATATTCGGACAAAGCTCTTAGTTTCCGATGTCAAAACTTTAATGATGGAGAAATACTCGACGACATAACCAAAGCCACAGGTTTTTTCATGGCCGCCCTTATTTATATTGAGTCCTTGTTTATCCAAAATTTCATCAGTTTCATCATTTAATATCAAAGTAAAATGTAGTAATTACACTAGATAAATTGAGTAAAATGTTTACAACAAAATAAGATTCAGGTCAATCACCCATAGGAGTTCAATAAACCATAAATTGAGATTAAAATCTAGGTGGTTGTTTTTAATGCAAAAAAACAATTGTCATCCCTAAAACTGTCTATACTGGACTTTGATATCACGCACCATAGGACCATGATCAGGCATGGCAGCCTAACATTGTGCTTGGCATGGCGTCTCATTATGGTGAACATTCATGCTAAGCTAATTAAATATCCTTCCAGACAGTAAAAAGACACCATAAGTTGACACCATCTTGTGATGTATGAACAAGCACACTAAATAATATTCAGGGATTGTATAGTACATGGTTCAACCAAGCCCAAAGTTGGATTTTCGCCCACCACTTTTGGATCAGGAGACAGGCACTCTATCCCTTGACCCCAGTGCCTACCATGCCTAGATAATATTGACCGAATAATTCTCAACTTTTCATAGTTTACTACTCTAACACCACATACTATTGATTCAAAACTTAGTTAAGAAATTTAAATACACCTTTATTGTGAACACAATGTTTATTGGTCAATCATTTGTAAAACATGTTTTCATTGGTCAATCGTTTGTAAAACATGTTTTCATTGGTCAATCGTTCGTAAAACATGTTTTCATTGGCTGACCACCTCAGTTTGTTTACAACAATTCTCAAGTAAATATAACCAGATTACTGTATACATTATTCATAACATCAAACCAAATATGGTAAAAAATGTTTCATAAAAACACAGAAACTCAAGCCATAAGACTAGAAGTCAAGGTTCAATCACATGAAACATATCTCTGGTCAGCAAAAAATCAAATTCAATTACCTTAGTCATGATTAAACATTAAACAAAACGGAATATCAAGGCCTAATACGTAACTTAATGGGAATGTGATAAAATTAGTGTCATATTGTTGGCAATACTGCCCAAATTACTGCATTATCATACATGTTATCTCCTGCGCAGGAGGGTCAAAATCCCCCATATTTCACATGACACTTTATACAATGGTTTACAACCCTGTATATTTGGTAAACTTGCACTAATTAACAATTAGGTAATTACGCTGGAATGCAGGCATCTGGTTTTTATAGGGCAGACAAATATTTACAATTCTTGTCTACCAGATTTAGGATTAAGATTGTAATGCAATTGGATCACCTCGGCTATTGTTTAAAAATAGACCTCGAAAAATAACAAATTTCCAGTTTTTAGATTACAAACTTATCACCAAAGATCCGGTTTTCATTAACCACAAATGCAACAAAAACATCATGTGATGTGTGTGTATGGTACATTTGTGACAGTATATATAACCTTGCGATTAATATTAAAACCAAAGATCCGGTTTTTATTAACCACAAATGCAACAAAAACATCATGTGATGTGTGTGTATGGTACATTCGTGACAGTATATATAACCTTGCGATTAATATTAAAACCAAAGATCTGGTTTTCATTAACCACAAATGCAACAAAAACATCTTCATATACGAGATAAGCCCCACTAAAAAACAAGACGAATAAATTCATCATTATGTTTCATTATCATTGGAACTAAATTAAACTAAACGCAATATTTAACATTTTTGTGGACACACATGACGACAATCAAGTCACGGCTATAGCTCTTTTTTTCAAAACAAACAAACAAACTAAACGTAATTCCACTAATATAATAACAGAAATATAATAAATAAGTTCCTATCATTCCTTAGTGATGAATTGCTCATGTTTTTGATAATGGAATATAAAACCTCCATGAAAATAAATGTTTTTAAAAAGGTGTCAATTAAGCAAAATAAATGGGCAATTTCAATACAAATAAAAACCAAACAGGTATTTTTGACCATCTAACTAAGGACGACAGGATCCTACTTGGGCAATCTGAGAGACTGCCTTCACAAATACTTTTAAAAGATGATTTTGCAAGTCTGAAGTTTTCACAAGTGAATAGTTCCATATAAATATAATATACATTGCTCCCAAAAGATGGGACAATTAACAGAGAGAAAATATGTAAAGGTTTGGAGAGTGACGTACCGGTTATTTTATAGGTTATTCAGAAAAAAATAAAGGTTATGACAGGTTTGACAGGTTTCCTTTGAGAACTTACAACGGTCTCCCATATATACATTAAAGTGATACGACCATTATTTCCCTCCATGCAATATAATACAAGAAATGTCATTAAACATCAAAGTAAGACTATTATAAGACAGAGAAGATTTCAGGCTATTCATAAGGCCAGAGTTTTTTATATTTTTCGTTTTACGGGAGCGCCTTACCTAAATATAGCAAAACCCAAATAAAAATTAAATTCAAATTCGTAACTTTTTTAAATTTCTTATGCTGCCCGTTTTGTCTACCCTCCATAGAATATAAAATGAGTGCAACTTAGCCTAAAGTTTTTTCACACGAAAGAAAAGTTTCTACAAAGATTTTCAAAATAAAAATAAACTGAGAAAATATCCATTTTATTCTTATTTTTATCCCCAATGCTCACTTTTCTCCTTTTTATTTTTATTCCCTCCTCCTGGCGCTCATTTTTGAGAAAATTCCTGGAAAACAAAAAATACAAAAACTCTGGCCTAACATATACGATACCCTGGGCTAACTGACTGTAAAAATCTTGTACTCATGAATAATTAATGAGATTCAGCCGCTTGATTGGCTGCATGACACACACCTCATGCAATACAGATATTGCCGAGGAGATATGGATGAATCCTCTGTTCTGAGCTATCCAATGAGATCACGGCTTTCGAATCATGTCAGGCAGGAAATCAAAATCTCTTCACAAAGGAGATATCTTCTTTTTTACTATTGTCCATTTCATTGGTCGAGAAATGCTTATGAATATTCATGCATTACGAAGTACCGCTAGCCAATTTGCCCAGGGTACCATATATGTGATGAATAGCAAGGGTACCAAGGATGAGAAGAATTGTATGTATTGGATACAAATGATAAACATATAGACAATGTTTCAGCTAAGTTCACATCATGCATTAAAGTATACCGGCATCTAAAGACTGCCAACAAAATTTATTTTGATCACAATTGTACGAAATATTCCTTGATAAAATATGATTTCATGACAAATCTTCTCGAAAAAGTCACAGATTATTAAAAAACAATTTTGTGGCACAAAATATTCAGTTTGGTTATAACTGGAGTTGTGTGTTTATGCTTCATGCACCAGTAACCCTTCTTAGTCTATATGGCCATGGAAAGATGTCTATATACATGTATGTACACTGTTTTTTTCGGCGCAGCCGTACTAACATGGTTTTGCTACTTGCATTTTCAGTGTTTTGTAAACCAATCAAATCTTAGGTTAATCACCAAGGCAATTTCGCGCCATTTCTGTAACCTTGAAGCAGATTGGTTAATATTTTGTATAGTGTATTTCAAGATTTATCCAGTAAGTTGTATTGTTATTCATCACCACGGGGAATTGTCCGGTGTTGGAATTAAGAAGACTTTCTTGGTTTTATGAACCAGTCACGAACATTTACATTGTTTTAATCAGATAAATCGCTATGTAACAAGTTTATTAACATGGATGTGTGAGTTTAGACTTATGCAATTAGTAATGATGAACTGCGTATATTGAAACAGACTATACTGTGTCTATGAATAATCACACTACGGAGTAATTTGTATCCAGTCTCCTACGCAGTATTTTCTATATATAGACATGCGTCCACAGACATTCAGCGATCAGCTTGCAACGAGTGTGCACTGAATTAAAACAGCTTTCACTGTCATAGAAATGCTGCTGTGATTATGGAAATTGCTAGAAAAACTAAATGATTCGAACGTAAGTGACTATCGTTTCGTTGGCATGCCAAAATTATTCCGATGCCTGTAAATGTGTTGTGATTCAAGGACATTTAAACAGCTGTCTATGCAGAATCAGCGTATATTTTAATATACCAAAACCAGACATATTATATACCATACTACATGTACAAGATAAGCTCTAAAATCCTAGTCAGCAGCCCTTGATTTTGCTTATGTTCAATATGACTGTCAGCAAGACCTCAGATTGTTCATGCAGTCGGCGAAAACATATACAACTAAAAAAATACACCTGGAAACAAGAGATGTTTGTAAAACAATATGCCCCCTGTGTCCTCGACCTTTGACCCTGTGACCCCAAAATCAATAGGGTTCCTCTGCTACCCAAGATGAATGTGTGGACCAAGTTTGAGGATGATAGGTCAAGGTTTTTTTTGAGTTATTGATCGGAAACAAAAAGGTTAAGGTCTGACGGACATACCGACCGTCATGTGCAAACCAATATGCACTCTCTTCTTTGAAGGGGGGGAATAAAAATCCTAGTCAGCAGCCCTTGAGGCGAAAACATATACTACTAAAAAAATACACCTGGAAAATGGACTTTGAATAGACCTAGTCTGATGTAAGTTTAAATTATACTTTCAACGACTGACTATTGCAATCCAGGTTCAACCCCTAAGGTAGTACAAATACTAGTCTACCATCAACCCATCAACCCATTCGGCAAAAAGCAAACCTTTTGAGTACCTTCCACGCTTTAAAGCAAGCATTCATTCACCATCACATCGTCTGGTTACCTTTGTAGAAATATTTACCTTTCTGGCCTATTTTTTAAGTTCATACATAATATTTCATATAAAATTAAACTGAATATTGTTAAAGTAAACAGTTTTACTATTGAGCTACAAGTAATGATACATCATGAAACTCTTCCTCAGTGGCACAACAAATCTACTTCCCGTTAAGGCCTTGATTCTCGTCTCCATGGCAACCACCTTTATCATAACGACTCCATTCAGATTCAATAAGTCATACAATTAAATCATATATAAGGTATACACATATGTTCCACTATTATAGTCAAACCATGTTTCTGATAAGTATTCCCTAAATAATTATAATAACCATATATAGATCACGCTCACTGCAATCTGTCCAATCAGCGACCTCTATTTCAACCGCCACTTGTTGTCTATCCTATACATAAATATAATAATGAGGCTTCACATGGGGACAATCTACCATGTGGGCCTTAAATATACTATGTTCACCTCTCAGTATAGAGCATTAAGTGCTCTGTAAAATTCAAAATATCTTAGCGATTTTTTATTTTGGAGAATTTGAAAGCAAAAATTAAATTCTCATAAAAGAACATGTTACAGATTATGTTGTTCTATTCTATTCTACTCTACGTTACGAGTGATAATCAGATAATTAAGCAACAACTATTCCCCTACCATTGTCATGTGTAAACAGAGCCGAGCGGGCTTGGTCAAATGCAACTTTGGATTCCGTGGTATCGAGTAATTTATGCAGGATTGCATCGATTATGGCGTCGAGGCTGACCTGGGTAAGGTCAAGGAGAAGCTGAGTATTGTTGAGAAACTTCTTAATGTCCATATGCGCACGAACCTCATTGGAAAAATCCTTCAATGGTACTTTCTGCAATTAGAAAATATAGCATACATAAGAACAACAAACAAAGCAATTTATTGCATGAAAGCATTCCTAGAAAACAAGACAGGTTTGTAAAACATTATGCCCCCTGTGACCTTGACCTTTGACCCCTCGACCCCAAAATCAATAGGGTTCCTCTGCTACCCAAGGTGAATGTGTGGACCGAGTTTGAGAATGATAGGTCAAGGGGTTCTTGAGTTTTTGATCGGAAACAAAAAGGTTACGGACCGACGGACATACAGACTGACCGACGGACATGTGCAAGCTAATTTGCCCTCTCTTCTTCAAAGGGGGGCATAATAATAATTTTATACTCGTGTCATAATAAAATCTGTCCAGCTGTTTAATTCAGATTTGTGAAATTGCACTTACTGTGGCCAGATATCGTTCATTCACTGTAAAATGTGTGTTATGAAATCAGGCATGAGAATGCTAATTTTCATTATCAGCTGAAAATTCGGCAAGGGGTCCAGGGGCCCACTGAAGCTCCTGGCTTTTAAGCATCTAAGATGGCTTTAATTGTCTCTAAAATGGCCCAAACAAGTGTCAAATAAGCAGATTTCCGCTAAATGCACTAAATACATGAATCAGTTATAAAATACATAGATGAATTGTATTATAATAATAATAAAAACATCCTTATAATTTATAGAAAGTAACACGTAAAGATGCATACAAAAACAGCCATACAATCGTAAATAAAACATGGCCTTCTAACATTCAT
Source organism: Mactromeris polynyma (assembly GCA_032209605.1). NCBI lineage: Eukaryota > Metazoa > Mollusca > Bivalvia > Venerida > Mactridae > Mactromeris > Mactromeris polynyma. The sequence continues at coordinate 20,421,993 of JASFXZ010000006.1, read as the reverse complement.
TCAGTCAAAACAATCACTCTTCTGAGGTTTTCATTTTAAATAACAAATATGTATATTACAATATACAAACATTTAAATGCCTAATTTGACATCATTTTGTACAAACAAATTAGAATGAAGATTTCATTCATGTTTATAAGATTAACACCTAACTTTGTATCCACATTCGGTAATAATAGACAATTTTAAACAAGTCAATTATGCTAATTTATGCAAAATGTTGAAATGTGATGAGATAAAAAAAATGTTAAATGCATTTCAGCCTTATTTATACACTATTAAGAAGTTGAGAACTTTGTCTTGTAATACAATGAATAAAAATCTGGGGTCGAAGTTTCATTACATAACATTTAATTGGCAACTCTTTATCAAAAGGTATAAATATTTAAAATATGGAGTTTCAGTTGACAAGCTAAATGCCAATTTTAATTGTTACAACCAAGACATTCTGCTAATAAGTACTCTTGATTTATTTTTAAAATGATCATTAGGGGTCAAAGGTTAGAGCACCTGATTTGATCCGTAGGTACAAGTTCAAGTCCAGAAACTTAACAATCTGGTACTTTTGCACGACTACTGGTTTAATAGTAAGCCAGGAAGCAGTCATATTTATTAGTAGAAGAAAATTTAATGAGGATTTGTTTTACAATTTAATGTAAAATAAACTAAGTTTAAAGTACATTATTTTTATTACAAGCCGATTCAGATGTAATATACTAATTTGGTTTATATTTTCCTACAAGGTTACTTTAAGGACCATCTTTACTATTTAGCAGGGGTATCAATAAGAGCCAGGAGCCGGTAAAATTACCTGGTAAATTAAGCATCATCACCCGGCTTTCTTGTATGACTGATTGTAATTAAGGGGAGTGTAACCCCCAGACCCTCGGGATTTTCCTGCTAATTCAAGAATCAGTGACTACCCTGACCATTTTCATAGTAAATTTTTGAAAGGTGATAATATCATACTAACAAAATCACTGATGAAAATCTGCTGAAACAGCATATTTACCCAAAAAAAAAATACAGAATTTTTCAGTAAACTTTCCAAATATATGTCAGTATCACTAACTGAGGGTTGATAAAAAACTGCTGAAATGGCTTCTTTACCAAAAAAACAATAAATAAAGAATTTTCACAAAACGTTTCAAATGTATCAGTTACATCTATGCTAGCTCTAAGCAAAAAATTAACATATTATACAATGGCAAGGCATATAAAAAGACTAAAGAGTGTCAGTTTCAAGATGAATAAAAATATCATTTGACATACAATAATATGCTAATTAGGTCCATTTCCTGTTGACAAACTTGGTATTTTGTAAACGTATGAATAAATTCAGAAGCGCTGTATTATCATGACATGTAATTCAAGATATAAACTTGAGGACTAAAAAATCCCTCTCTCATAGAATTATGTTGACTCAGGATTTCTACATTCGGTCGCATGTACTTATCATATTCAGTACTGGTGTATAATTTTTTGCAACCCCAAATCAATTTCTTAATTATGATATACTTATTACTTTTAGTTCATATAACGCACTTTATTTTCTTTGATATCTAAATGAATTCATGTAATCTCATAATTGGTTTCGTTGAAGATCACATTGCAAATATAACGTATACTATTTATATACTGTACATGTATTATCATAATGCGTTATTTTGGTTTAATAAGGATTTTATTAATGGTATTTAAAGTTTACCATATTGAACTGAATGATACTACAATTGAGCTGTGCCTAAACAAAACCTGTGTTAAGTGACCATAAAGTCCATTATCAGATACAGTAAAACTGGTTTTTTTTATGAATTTTTTTTTTCTTTATCTTGTCAAACTCGAAGTGGCATGATCTGACATTCACTGAAAGTTGCAATGATACACAGCAGCCACCATTTAATGACAGACAGAACAGACAAACAACCACAGAAAATAAATCATACATCGTTTTAATATCACCAGCCAGAAAGAGTAGGTGTTTCAATCCGTTTCTCAACAAACTATAGGAGGAAAATCGATGTTATAGAATTGTACTGACTAGCTCCGAACCGGAAAACATTAACAGAAATAAAAGAGCTTAGGAGAAGTTTATTGAGACATTATTCGATGCAAGAATCTTTATTTATTTCACACTAAGTGATGTCTCGGATCCAGTGAATAAATATGGAAACAAAGAGACGCCTAAAAATGCTAATTCCCCAACAGGGACAACAATAACGTCACATTTATGGCAACTTCATTCGTTTAGTTTACAAAAAATGAAAGTAATAGGCAGTCACAACCACTTCATTTTGTTTTAGTATAGTGCAACCTCATCAGGGCAGCCTTCTCTTGAGCAACAATCTCTCTTCAACAAACATTATGTCTCGAGCAATAACACCTCTACAACAACACCTAACTACTGTATAATTAAGTTTGATTGAGATACAATAAACTAGAATGCGTCCATAGGACACAGATGCATCCACTTCCAGCCTTTGTCACAAAAGCAAATGCTATTATTCTGCTCATAGTTTGTGAATGGATATCAAAATTACCAAGTGAACAACTGTACTGATTATGGTGATAAGTCAAGGGCCATAACTTTGCACTTACTGGACACAGGCAACCACAAAATCCCAGGTGCACAACTATACAGGTTGGTGAACATTCCTGTACAGTTTAGTGAGTGTAGCTGATATACTGTTGGAGATATGCGCGACACAAAATTGCACGCTCTGTATGCTATATTTTCAATAAATAAAGGGCAATAACTTTGCACTTACTGGGCTCACTGAATTATGAATCCCCAGTTGCAATATAACACATGCATGTGAACATTTCTGTAAATTCTTATAACTCTGGCTCATATTATATACTTTTGGAGATATGAGTGACACAAGATTGCATACTCTGTAGTAGGGCTGTAACGAGTATCCGAGTACCCGAGTACTCGCGAGTCAAAGCAAAATATCCGACACAAATACTCGCCAATGCCGAGATCGCTGGATCGCGATTCAAGTGCAAAATTTAATTAAAGAATGAAATAAAATGATTTAATTCAATGCAAGCAAGTATTGCGATGTTTTAAAAAAAATAATAATGCATTGTTTATCCGAAGTGTCCGAAAAACGTTACACTGTTGCAACCGGAAGTCGATTCATGCAGAGCTAGCATTCAATAAGTTGTGCGGTGTTCGAATGAATAATGCTGTCTCTCAAGGTTTTGACGATTTATAATGTTTTAAAAAGTATACGCTTTGAGAAATTAGAAATAAATGTCAGAGCACGTAAGAAATTATAAATAGAAGAACTACGATATTAAATGAAAATGCGAAATTTCATGTAAAGAAAGCTATCATAAATTATCGTCTGCAGAGTGCAGTAAATGTCGACATGGCATCTTCAAATCCACGGTACAGAAATGCACCAGCATCGTTTACTTCCAAAATTTATTCTGTATTCTGTAAATGAAGACTGTTTTTAAATGTTTTGTAGCATAAAACATTAAAAATGAGGTTTTAGTTATGTTTATTTTATTCATTTACTTTCATATGTGTATTGCTATATACCTAGTGAATCATGAATCGATTCGTGGATCGCAAGTCAAAGATTGCGATTCGAATCGGATTGCCCTTTGTCTGGCGATACACAGCCCTACTCTGTAGGCTATATTTTAACTAAGTCAATGGCCATAACTTTGCAATAACTGGGCACAGCCAAATATGAAACCCCAGGTGCACAACTTCACATGCTGGTGAACATTCCTGTAAAGTTTAATGACTTCGGCTCATATTGTTTTAGAGATATGAGTGACACAAGGTTTGGTGACGGACGGAAGGACAGACAGACGGACTAGGGCAAATCTATATGCCCCCCCCCCCCTTTTCAGAGGGGGGCATAAAAATGACAACTATTGTTTACAGACTAATGGACGACAGACCGCACCATCGCTTAAGCCTTTGGCCAGAAGAGCTAAAAATGACCGAAAAGTTTCGACCCCCCAAAGCCCAAATCGCGGAGCCACAACGGATTACCACTATCAACCTTTAAAGGGTCAAAATTTGAATTACTCAAAGGGAGCTGCTCTTGAGAGCATGCACAGTACTGTTTTAGTAAGTAAGTTTTAATTTGTTACAGCAATACTAACAAAACATGAATGTTCACCCCATAAGTGTTGTATGACAAATACATGAACACCACATATCTCACATTGCAATGGTATGACTATATATAAACAGTAAAGACACATGTACGAAGTAAGTTTCCCAAAGGATTAAATTAAATGATGTCTAAAAATCCAGAATAGATCACTTTAATACCAAGTATCTATCAGTGTGAAATGCAGCATACAGAATATGTTTCACAGATAAGATAATCTGCACCATTATAGCATCAAAGAACCATTTGTTATAATCAATGTGTTTACATATTTAATACAACAAGAGAATGTGAAATATTTGAATTTGAAAATTTATTGCATTACCAGAAGGAAAACAGAATAAAAAAGCACTAAAACAACAGTTCATAAAACAAAACATTTGTTCAACAATTAATCTTCAATCAGTGCTAATACTCTCAAGCAACACCAGAAAGATCTAAATGTGTTGTTGTTTTTCTTGCACAGTGGGGTAGAACAAGAAATATTTTTGTACAGAATTTGTTCTTCAATGCAGCTATTTTTGTGGCGGGTGTCTCTCACAAGATGTATTTTTGTATAGAGAGTGTATCTCAAAGTAGGTATCTTGAGTCTAGAGAGGGTGTTGCTCAAAAGAGGCAATTTTTGTACAGAGGGTGTTGCTCAAAAGAAGATCTTTGAAGAGGGTATGTTGCTCAAAAGAGGTATTTTTATAGAGAGGGTGTTGCTAAAAAGAGGTATTTTGTAGAGGGGGTGTTGCTCAAAAGAGGTATTTTGTAGAGAGGGTGTTGCTCAAAAGAGGTATTTTGTAGAGAGGGTGTTGCTCAAAAGAGGTATTTTGTAGAGAGGGTGTTACTCAAAAGATGTATTTTGTAGAGGGGGTGTTGCTCAAAAGAGGTATTTTGTAGAGAGGGTGTTGCTCAAAAGAGGTATTTTGTAGAGAGGGTGTTACTCAAAAGATGTATTTTGTAGAGAGGGTGTTACTCAAAAGATGTATTTTGTAGACAGGGTGTTGCTCAAAAGAGGCCTTTTGTAGAGGGGGTGTTGCTCAAAAGAGGTATTTTGTAGAGGGGGTGTTGCTCAAAAGAGGTATTTTGTAGAGGGAGTGTTGCTCAAAAGAGGTATTTTGTAGAGGGAGTGTTGCTCAAAAGAGGTATTTTGTAGAGAGGGAGTTGCTCAAAAGAGATATTTTGTAGAGGGGGTGTTGCTCAAAAGAGGTATTTTGTAGAGGGGGTGTTGCTCAAAAGAGGTATTTTGTAGAGGGAGTGTTGCTCAAAAGAGGTATTTTGTAGAGAGGGTGTTGCTCAAAAGAGGTATTTTGTAGAGGGGGTGTTGCTCAAGAGGTATTTTGTAGAGGGGGTGTTGCTCAAAAGAGGTATTTTGTAGAGGGGGTGTTGCTTAAAGTTTTAAATTTTCAAATTTCTTTATAGTCGTCAACAAACAAGACTAAGTATTTTCGACAAAAGAAGAATGAATTATTTAAGGGTTCTAATAGCTGAATGTTCTCAATCCTGAAGATTTGCCGGGGGTCGGGGGCTGCAATCACTCAGTTGGTGAGGCTGAATGAGGCTTCAATGACCCAGCATTATGACAGATGCAGGCGTCTGATCATCTAGATTAACGTTTCATACCAGTCGCCATTCGGCCCCTACCCCCCCCCCCAATCATCAGATTTTCATCAATCTAAAAGTGACCCTGGAGCCTCCAAATCCGGTATTAGAACCCCTGATTATTAGGCAATACAATTGGCTTTCTATAACATGAAATATAATTATAGAAGTCAGATTTTGATAAATATGTAAGAAAATCATATATTATCATATATGTTGTAACGTCTCCCATGGCCGAGTGGTTAAGGCATTGAGCCTTGGAAGCGGGAGGTTGAAGATTTGAATCCTGGTAGGGGTTAGTTCTGATATGGCCGGTTGGAGAGCGGCTAGTTAGTTAAATAATGGTTACCGTGTGCCTACCTGCCTGGTGCCTGGCATTAAAGGATAGGATTCGGGAAGATATACAATGTGCTCAGAAAGTATGTGTCTCATTTGCCAGAAATGGCTGGCCCTTTACATAGGTGTGACACAATAACAAATAAACTCTTTGTTAATTATTAAGTAAAACATATTCAGATTCACTTGAGTTATGTTAAAAATATGGGCCCAGAGCTGTACAGACTTGAAGTTAACAGATCCCGTTTAACATTATAAAGAGTATGAGAAGTAATTAATGATTAAACAATTTATAATTTTATTATCAAATAATGGATAAAAAACCATGACATTTAATGACAACATTATTATATCTTTTATGAATTCTGCATTCTTTTGACAGCTACACAGCATTAATTACAGTAAAAACATGATCATTACAATCAATCAGGTTCAATGTCTCGACTTTCCATCTTTAAACTAATCTATCACAGAGAAGCCTAGAATTTATAGCAACCAGATAAATGCATCTGTTTTAATAAACGATGCACATGTGAGGCATGCAGTCATTAATACACTGAAATGTCATCAAGGATTACAGTATATATACAAAGGGTTGAAGGCAAAAAAAAGATATCTTACAGTGTTTTATCATGTTCATTAGTAAGGCCAAAAGCAATCAAAGCACTGAAAGTGCTGACAGCAAGGGGCTTCACTGCAGATCACGGACGTCAATTTGACATAGATTTACCTAACACAATAGTCTATCAAGAACACTTTGTACTGTCAGTATATTAAATATTATAAGAGTTGAACACACAAGATTGTATACAAAGAATTGGTATAGACAGTCATAAGGATGGATATCATCATGTCAAACTCGACAATCTGTCTCATAAATGGCAGGATTACCCGGTTGACAACTGTCACCTCGTTGCACTTTCTGTACAATTTATTCACACAAATCATTAATGTATTATTTCTCATTATAAAATGAAGTACCGATACAACAGTGTTCTGTTTCTATGCGACTGTTCAAACACATCTTATCTGCGCACAGTAGTTTACGTATTTTCTCAGTTGTGGTGTGTTTTCGTGGACGCCGTCATTTTGTTCACTATTAATATTATTTTATCATTTTGTTTTTGTTGAACTGTACTTTTTTACCTGTCGTTATTAATATTTCAATTGTTAATATTTAACAGTCGACAATAAAACAGAAAGTATGTAAATTTATTCAATTAAGAACAGTTACCATAAATCGTTGATATGCAACGGAATGAGGACGGAAAATGCATTTCCTGTGATTTCAATATACGTATAATTGTTTGTTCGATATATTATATGTTGCAATGTTTTCTTGTATACGTATCTCTGCCTGCCTACTGTTAAACAGTAAACTTTACTAACTTACACTTTCGTCTGCTAAGTTATTTGCCTACAACTATCGTCCACTGATTTAAGTACACTAGCTTGTTTACAATGCACTTCACGCGTAAGTACTGTCAGCTCAAATCCATTTTCTAGCCGCTGATATCGCAAATGCTTTCCGACCTACCAATCCATAATTTTTTTTTTAATTTGGCCGGGTTTTTTTCTGATTTCAAGCAAACTTGGTAGTCACTTTTCTTGCATACTACTGAAGTTAATTATCTTCTCCCCCCCCCCCCTCCCACATCAGGGTCATAAATCCCAGCGATCAAGTTTTGTTTTAAATGGTTATTGCTCTCGTGAAGTAATAAACATCAGAAAGAAGTTATCTATCAATCATTACAGAGGTGTACACATTTTTATACAGCTTTTCGACCAACACCAAATTAGAACAGTTTATCACCACAGTGCCATGGATACGCTGTGTTAAAACATGGACAAAGAGCCAAAGAACAGTATTGTGATATACAGACACATCATCATTGAACTTTTAAACATAAGGACCTCCTTATGTTGGTTACGTACACAACCCAGAATTTTAACAGTGGGTAGGTAGGGTTTTTGGGTTGTTGTTTTTTAGTTTAATTTTGTACTTAAATTGCTCAAAGACCAAAAAAAAAATGTTTTCATTGAACCTGAAAAAATAAATTTAGTTGCAGCATTTTTCATGAGTCGGTCGCATAACGGCAAAAAAATTTTTTTTAAGGATGGCTTAATAGACAATGAAAGTAAAGGAAAACACTGACATGATATTTCGATCAAAATTTGCGCAGACCGATTGCACTCTAATGTGCAGAAATCACCAATTATATACCATTCAATAGAATAGTTAAAACGGCCTGAACACTTCAGTCATCATGAATATCTTCAATTTATCATGCAATTTGTGTTTACATTATTTATTTCTGTTTACTCATCCCAGATCAGCACACAAAATTGGTTCACTGAATTGAAAAAATTCATTACATTACGCCCAACAGTTTTATAAAAGTTGCACTATTTATAATGCAACTTTTTTACAAATTGAAGGCTGGAATCTTTATAAGAATAAATCGGAAAAGTATATAGATAGGTATATTTTGTCTACATGCACAGATCAAGTCTTACTGTATCTTCCTAAACAAACATTATTTGTTTCACCGACTTTTCATTCTGAACACAATTATTTACATTATATGTTTAAATACGTGATTTCATATTAAACTGTCAGCTGGAATGTTTGGCCTTGGGAACAGAAGAGCTAAATCTCTCCTGCATAGTTGAATAAGTTACCATGTACTACAAAACAAAATTACAATCCAAGATCTGAAGTCCTATCCAATCTTCCAGCAACAACCTTAAAAGTACCTACAGGTCTTTGATCTAACACTATACTGTTAATACATAGCAGAGGATGTTTCTGGTTCAACAAAAGGCTTATATACAAGGAAACATTACAATAGATAAGCCAAGTCTTACCTCATGTCTTGAATAAATCAATGTGGTACCAGATTCATCTGGAAAAAAAAGAGAAAACTTTTGTTACATGTTACCAAAACATTATGAGGGGTCACATCAGGGGTTCCACTAGGGGCTAAAACTCAAGTGTCATTTTGATAATTTTTTACCCTATTTTACCATTATATATCCTAAATACCTATAATCATTTAGGGAAAAATTGCCCCTTCAGCTAAAGGGTCAAAATGTGGCCTTTTGGAAATTTAAGGGGTCAAAGGGTCAATTGGAACACTTGTATCACATAACTCGGCATCTACATTTTTTAAATGAACAAACATAGCATAAAACCACAATGCTAACTTCATACCGTAATTTTGAAATTTTACAATCTATGAATAGAAATTTTCTGGGGACCCTTGCAAATGATCCCTTAAAAAAAATTGCGAAAAAGTAACATTCAACAAACTGGCTATAATTAAATGAGAAGTGCACTCTTATTGTTGGGATCAGAAATACATGTTCAACATGCAATTAGCAGATCAGTGTGCGATAGTCCTATGAATTAGTTACGAGACCATTTTGCATGGTACAGGTTTTAATTATTTCATCTCCTTTTAAAATTCATGAACACAAACTCAAATGTCATGCTTTAATACAGCGTAAATTATCTCATGAATACCACAGTATGTATTTTAACTTATATGAAGGCATCAAGATAATCTAAGCCAAGCGTATTGCTTCAGGCCAGTCAAGTATACAAATTAAGAATTCGAGATATTTCCACCCAGATATGTTTGCGAATAACTGCAATGAGTATGGCTCTATTGTTTAATATTAAAGTATATTAAGGGTACCTCTGCCAAGCAGGATGTCTTTATAAAGAATTTGTTGCATTAATTCCAGAACCCCATAAATTGTTTTTTTGTCTTTTTGAGAAAAACAACTTTAAAGTTTTACCCTACTGTAGAGAACAGTTAAACATACAGGGTTATGGAATTGCATTTTATTTAAGTTATGTGTATTTCAGAACAATATAGGTAGTACAGATAGAAAGAGCTTGGAAAGACGGTTTCAACGATACCAAGTCGGAAATAAGGCGACAAATTGTTGTTACGGACAGTTTATATTATATTTCATAAGTTCCGACTTACCAAAGAAAACAACACTCCACTGTAAAAATTCTAATAAAATGCTGTGTAATTACTTCCCTTGATCTGATATACATGATTAGCTCCCCTGAATATTACATACACAAAGTTCACAAATCAATGCCAGAGGCAGCAAGTTGTAGGAGGAATATAGGAGCATACCGAGGGCTCAAAGCAACACTGTCGTAACTCCTATGTATTTATATAGGAGTTACAACTGTGTTGCATTGAGCCCTCGATACTGTATCCATTACATTGTATGACTTATCTGACAAGTAACTTAGATCTACTAGCGTATACTACACATGCCGTATACACAGGCCCCCACATATATACCAGTCATAACACCTAACAACCTACAACATTAATATCCCGAGACAATAGATCTATCAGCTGTAAGTGCTGTAATGTACATGACTATGACACAGTAGTACTCAAAAACCAACATCTGCCATTCATTGTGCAGCAAAGGTTTACTACAGGGATCAGAATAATGTATTAGAAAATAGAATACATGTATATATCAGAAATTTTCTCACTGATCTGTATATTATTAACATGGGTCATACCTATGAAATAGTGAATTGCTGCAGTGAAAATCACTCAAGTTGGGGAAAAAAAGACATTTGATACAGACATGCACATTAAATATTGATAATTTTAAACTTACAATATAAATTGTAGCATAAAATTCTCTGAAAATGAATGTTAAATATTTTAATTTACAGGCTTATGGAAAATTTAATATTCAAATTAGTGAAAAAAAAGATGCAATTGAGAACGCTGACCAAACATCAGCTGTAAAACTAAGACAGATCGATGAAAATGAATATTATTTTAATGAACTTTTGATTATAAGTTATCATTATTAACATTTATCTAACATTGTAGACTTTTATGGCCTGGCAATCATATAATTATTGATTAATGCCCAGAACGTCATGCTGGATGGAGACAGAGAAATATAACACAGCAAGGTGGCAGTCGGATAACAAGTTTTCCAGAAATAATTCCACCATGTAACAGACATTTAACAATTCTCCTACACTTGTTAATCAATAAATGTCATAAACATACAACTTATAACAGACAGTATTGAACAAAACCTATCATTTACATACGACTGAATAATCCTATGGTTTCAAAGGTAGATAGTGTGATTTTCTATCAAAATATGCTACATAACATTTTTGAGAAAATGGCAAGTTAATGCCTACACACAGACATACTCTAAAACATTGCATCGTAACTTTTCTTAAAAATAACAGTGAATTATTGTTAATTCACAGTGAAAATGCCGTCATATAAATGATGTCATAAAATTTTGTATATTTCTGTACACGTAGGTTGTGTTATTTGACCTTGTGAGCATCAGACTTAAATTTTCACATGTGGCCTAAATGTCCCTTTGCAGCTCACTCTGTGTAACACCTTTTCAACCTTGCACAAAAACATACAAATATCCTCTATACATCGGCATAACAGACAGGTAACATCACTTATATTCAAGTACCAATGACTAGGGATACATTGACATATACCATATGTTACATTTTCCATGTTGCAAAACCTTTAATGTATTCCAACAAGAGATGTTTGTAAAACATTATGCCCCCCTGTGACCTTGACCTTTGACCCCGTGACCCCAAAATCAATAGGGTTCCTCTGCTACCCAAGATGGAAGTGTGGACCAAGTTTGGGGATAGTTCAAGGGGTTCTTGAGTTTATGATCTGAAATGAAAAGTTTACGGACCGACGGACATACCGACCGACATGTGCAAACCAATATGCCCTCTCTTCTTCGGAGGGGGCATAATAAAATGCGCAATTCAACTTACCAATAAAAGTATCATCAAACTTCACTCCACTTATAGAACTCTTACTCTCGTACATGGAATTCTTGTCATTCGGGTCAAGGAAAGTCTTCCCGCCGGGAGAATTAGGAATGCCCCCATCACTCTTATGTCTTTTCCTGGCGTCGGAATTTGACTGTTCAGCGGCCAACAACGTATCAAGTCTCTGAATATCTTCGTTGATACTAACATTGCATGGAGACGTCTGATTTGAATGGCCCCCGTTGCTATGGTTACCCAAACTCGGAATAGTACCATTCGTGCTTCCATCCGCCGGACCGATGTACGGAGGAGGTCCGGTATTCCCATCGGTTTCCATAGAAAAGATAGGGTTGGAATGGGAATGTGGCGACTCCACAAGGGGTGTGATATTTTGCAAGGCTACACCATTTTCTTCCATACTCTTATCCATGTCTGACCTGAAACGTAAAAACAGTAGCGATGAAAATATGACACAATGCCAATTTTATTAATGTGATATTTTAATTAAAAATCAATTCATGCGATTTTATCCTTCATTTTTTTATTACTGTCGTATTTCAACCAGGGTTTATTTTCAGCTGTTTTTAAAGCCACTATTAGGCTATATTCCCAAAGACAAAAAGTACATATTTTTCCCAATATGAATGTAAAAATTTCAATAACTCTGAAGAATAGGTTTTGGTTCAATTAATTAGAAGCTGTTCTCTCAGAGGCAGTTTATATATATAGCAATTGTTGTTTATTAATCACTACATCCTTTACTTCTATTCTTAAAATTTTGCTGTAATTTCTAGACTTTTTTCCCAATTCCTAAGATTAACGCGCAAAAATTCCCAATTTGAAGGGTATGGGTCATCTTCCCAAAATAGCCAAAATAAACCTTGTTTAACAAAAATGAGTTAGGTCAAATTTTGAGCACATAAAAGCAATACCAATAAGTAAAGTAGTATATAAAAAGGCGCCGTGTTTCGACTTGTTAGATCAAGTAGTCGGCCCAATGTTTAATGCGACGCCAAAATATCGCGGTTCCGAAAGAGAAATGACTATATTTTAGCTGTTTTAAATAATTAATGAGTTTTGTTTTGAAATAGTTTCAAATAATAATGCATAAATAAGTTTTATATATTTTTATCTACCTATTTATTAAAACAAATGCGAAATTTATGAAAACGTCGTATGCACAACGCTATATTGGGTGGGTGGGGTAAGTTGGTATCCCTTCTCTATGGTTAATATGTCTTTAGATTTATACCGCGGTCGGATATAACGCGATCGCGAGTCTTTGGACCCCCTTGATGGCGTTATAATGGAGTTGCAGTGTATATGCAAGTATATAATCAAGTATATAATCAGATTTAGTTCAAATACATACATCATTCCAGCAAAATTCGGAGCACTTTTAAAGCATTGACATTGATAATATAATGGTGTAAAAAATAAAATACTGCTACAGATAAAAAAACAGTCACATCAGTAAGTCACACACAAAGAAACTGGTGAATTCCGTTTAAGAACATAGGATTTCTAATCAAAAGTCAACATTATCGCAAAAATTACAATTTCATACCACCTTAATAATTTCCCCAGAAATGGTCCGATCAATTTAATCCCTCAATATTTTGACACAGAAGTATGTGAAGCTTACAAAATAAATAATATTCCACACATCACAAAAAGTCAACACAAATAACAAAAAAAAATGGAAAACACTTTCTTCACCCTATTTACAAAACTAACAGTAAAATCCGCACTTTTCTCAAATTTCATTCACAGAACACAACTCTCCAATTAACAGGAGACGCTGCAGTCTCCAGAGAGTAATATCCTGATACAAAGACAGCTACTAGCTTCGGTGAATTCAGTGAAACAGCTGATTTCCTTCCCAGCAGACATATTTTCAATTCATCACCACACTGAGCATGTGTAGAAAAAAGTATTACCTAGCAACACAAACTAGAAGCTTATAGTCACAATCCAACATTGCAATATTTTACAAATTCGAATAAATAATTTGTCTTCTTGTTCAGTTAAAGCACGGCATAAAAATGCACAGCACAAGAACTTGTATTAACCTTGTATAAATAGCAAGAAGAAGTATTGATTTACAATGGACAGATGTTATATGACGCAGAATCAATTATCACAATATGTAGCATATGTATTATACAACCATACCTTCGTTTCTTCCACTGTTTACCAATATGTATCGAAGCCATGAGAATGCACGTCTTCAGTCAATAAAATACAATCAGCTAATGAACTTATATATATTTTATAACAAAGTTTACATTGCCTAATAGACTGCGACACTAAACAAAATCGTCCATAAATGTAAACAGATTTACTACTATTCTTTCAACCATATGTCTGATTATGATGCACAATGACTTATGAAACTTTCGGAAATATCAGCTGAGATATATAAGTTATGGTAATAATTATATACTGTTTAACAGTCCAAATCCGGTAGGCTTCAAGGCGGTCTCTTTCTGAGAAACTGACAAAGGTCAATAGCACCTCACTAGCGGTGAAATATATCCGGTAAGAATAATAATTAAAGCAAATATGAAACACACACACTGTTCAAAGATTTCAATACAAATTTTTTTGCAACTCGGCCAAAAATTACAAAAAATTCTATAATTTTGATTTAAGATATCATGCAAGAATACCTCGGACTAATGCTTGAGAAATAACATAATAAATTGTGATAGCACGACCATTAAGCAAGCTGCAAGAGTGATATCAAGTTTTATTTACTCAAAAAATAATAAAACCATGGCAAGTATTGCACAAGTACAATCATCTTTTGACAATCAAAGTTTTTGAGGATACAATGATTTCCTGAATACACATTGATGATCACATAAATCATAATATGCAAATTTCTTCTGCAAGATTTAAAGTCTACGAGTTGTAATTTGTTCCAAGTATCTTTTCCGGAACACTTTTAACGACTTTGATACAGTGGAACACACTTATAACCAATTCTACATTTCATATTATTAAATGATCTTCAATAAATGTTTAAAACCTAACACATTTTTTGGAAAATGTAAAATGATAATGGGTTACGAAGTGTTAATTTTTCTACTTTCACTTTCCATATTTATTACATTTGAAACACAATAAATCAATCTTTAAATAAAGCAAAGTGAAATATAATTTTTATTTCATATTTTCATTCAGATAGTGATTATCCTATAGTATAGCATAGCAAGTTGTAAGAAAATCATTGCCCTAGCAAAATTTTGGTAGTAAAATTGTATCGAACAAAAACATTTTTGAATGTTATTTATTTTTCTTAATAATATCATGGGCATGTCTAGTCACATGTAAATAGTGCGCGTATGTGCTGATTTTAATTGTGTCTCATGATTTATTATGTCATTTTCATTTCAATATGAAATTTCCTTACAGATGTTTTCTACATTTATTTTTCATAGGATTTTTTATTCAATTTACATACATATCACGAAATTTTCTCCTGAATTCAACAAAATAAAACAAAACATTAATTAGCTGACTAATGCACGAAGGAATAATTAGCTGACTAATGCACAAACGGCAAGTGTTTCATTGTCAATTTGTCTGTCTGTCCGTCACATTCTTGTCTAAACCATTACTCAAAACATGTTTGGCTTTCGCTAGAACCTGGAATATAGGTAGACAGCAATGACCCAAGGTGCAGAGTGCAATAACCATAATCCTATCTTCAGTAGATACTGAATGAAACATCCATATGCTTGTCTTTTCCTGGAGCATTATTTCAAAAACTTTATTTGCTCACTGTTTTATGTTTGCTAACTGTTTTTATATTTGCTAACTATTCTTTCAAAAAAAAATGAATGAAGATTTCTGTGTTATTGTTTTTGCCCATTATGTTAAACTTCATGTTGATTTGGGAGCGGTCCCTGAACACTCGATCCTGCCTGCAGCCATGAGAGACACACCAAATTTATCTTGACTATGTACTTGTCTTTATGCTTGATATAATGACTTCATTAAAAGTTATGCTGCAAATGACGTTTTAAACATTTCATGTGAATGATATACATTTGATAATTATAAGCTTTACCTGTTCAAAATTGTTAATTCTTTACTCACAAAGACTGTTTCTTTTTAATATTCAACGTACATGTAATGCTTGCTTGTTTAAAAGCTTGTCGGACTGGCAAGGACTGGCAATCAAATGATTGATAAAAAGAACAGTTAAATAAATAAATGTTAAGATCAACTCCCCACTTAAGATCAACTCCCCACGCACACATTGATTAGAAGTGAAGGCGGTAAAATATCTTATCATAGTCCAGGTTGAACTGTAGTCACACATGCATGCTTTATGCATGCTTTATGCATGCTTTGAAATTAACATTGATTGACACAGTGCAATATTTGTACAATCTAGGGTTGACAAGTCTTTACAGAACACGAACAAAATTTGTGTGCCCCAGTCTTCCTGCTCTTTCAGCGCTTTGATTAGATATGTTTCAATAAATTGTTGTTTTATGTTAATGCAACCACTACAATTAATTTATAATAAATGAAATACAATGCATGTTGTGCATCACTTAATTACATAACTAGCTGGCATTTGTGCTTTGGTTCTACATTGACTTGATCATTGCAATGTTATAGGTACAGACTAGACCATAAAGCAACAGAATTTTATTAAGCCCTGCAATGTTTTAACCACGATCATGGTCTTCATCAAGGTAAAGGTATATAATTTTTCACAAGTGGATTCTGAACTTATCAAGAACTAACTGCAAGTCTATGTGAAGACTGCTTTTCTATAACAATAAAATGTTGGTCACCTAGCAACACATCATACTGATTGAATCTGCAGACTCAGATAATCCAATTTATGTCTGCAGCGATCCCACAAGGATAATCAAGAAAAATATAGACACAGGGGTGAATAATGATGGAATTATATAGACAGACGTGAGGGCAATATGACATTACAACATGGAGGGCAATATGACATTACAACATGGAGTGCATTATGACATTACAACATGGAGTGCATTATGACATTACAACATGGAGGGCAATATGACATTACAACATGGAGTGCATTATGACATTACAACATGGAGTGCATTATGACATTACAACATGGAGTGCAATATGACATTACAAC
Organism: Mactromeris polynyma; assembly: GCA_032209605.1. Lineage (NCBI taxonomy): Eukaryota > Metazoa > Mollusca > Bivalvia > Venerida > Mactridae > Mactromeris > Mactromeris polynyma. The sequence continues at coordinate 20,404,952 of JASFXZ010000006.1, read as the reverse complement.
ATGGAGGGCAATATGACATTACAACATGGAGGGCAATATGACATTACAACATGGAGGGCAATATGACATTACAACATGGAGGGCAATATGACATTACAACATGGAGTGCATTATGACATTACAACATGGAGGGCGTTATGACATTACAACATGCAGCGCAATATGACATTACAAAATGGAGCGCAATATGACATTACAACATGGAATGCAATAATATATAAGAATATTTCACTGGCTTCCAGTATGGATATAAATATCCAGCACCAGGGTTACTGTTTTGGCAAGAACCCTTCTTTGCCTCAGTGAAATCCAGTACTGTGACCCTGACCTTTAGATATGGACAGCATTGTTGCATGCAACACATCATCTTATTTTAGTGATCATTTTTGGCAAATTATTTCTTAATCCAACATTCGACAACAAGGTTCTGAGCCTGACACAACTTTGAAAAAAACAATGCAACGTGACCTTGATGATGCACTTGACCTTTTACATAGGGGCATTGTTGTTGCTCGCGACACATCATCTTTTTCAATGATCATCTCTGCCAAGTTCCTTTAACATTCCACAGTTGACAATGAAGTTCTCGTCTGGAAGCAATTCTGACACTGACTCTGTGACCTTGACCTATTATATATGGGCAACATTGTTGCATGAGACATATCGTTTTCTAAGGGTGATTATCTTTGCCAAGTCATTTCAAAATCCCACAGTAGACAACAAAGTTCTTAGCCAGAAAAGATTTTGATACGAAAGATGCACCATGACCTTGACCTTAGATAAGGGCACCATTGTTTCTCGTGACACCTCATCTTCTTATGGTGATCATCAAATTAAAAACTCCAAAAGTTGACAACAAAGTTCTTGGCCAAAAAACAATTTCGACACAGATGATGAACGAACGGACAGACACACAGACAGGGGTACCACTATATATCGAGGGTTCAGCGCAAGACTGTCCTAACTCCTATCTATTAATATAGGAGTTAGTATAGTCTTGCACTGAACCCGCCCTTCTGCCATTGCACGGGGGCATAAAAAGCATTGTTTTAGTAGCATGATGGAATGAGAAAATTATATGGTGTAGGATCTATCTGTTGAGTTGAAGACGAACCATAGAAATCGAAGAGTCAAGTCAGCGCTGCGTTCAGTAAAGGTGTTTGCGTTTAAAATTTGGTTTCCCTTGTGCAGTGAATGCAATACGGTGGGCCAGGGATACAAAACAAAACGGTTTCATAACGTTGAGCAACTGTTAGCCGTAACTGAACACAGGGCAGATAAACAGTCTCCATCCATCTTACCAATCTGGTATTTCATTTATTCTGTCACTTTTTCTCTCCCTTTGTTACCCATAAAAAGTATTCAAAAATATTTAAAACTCGCAAAATCAAACCTTCTGATATACAAAATAAAATGACTTACAAAATACAATTATGCGTCAACAAAAAACTGTAAACAGATCAATGAATAGAACACAACTGAACCATACAGAAAAACAGAGTATCGTATTTTTGTAAACCGAATTTTAAACAAGAGACGACAGAAATATAATATGATAAACTTCTTAAAGTGGTTATTCAACTTTGCGGACCCATTGAGAAACATGACACCTTCACACTAAACTTATGTAAATAAACGTAAATCTGTACATGTACACAGCAGTGAAATAAACGATGTTTGAAAATAAATATTATTATGTTTTTTGGTAAATTTATAAGATGTAACACAATAGGAAGACAATGTACAATTGTAACGCCAACTCAAAATTATCTGAGTTTGTATTTGTTGAAGAAAATGTTTGTACATCATAAAATGTAAAAAAAAACTTCCATTTTTTTTTAACAATTAGGCTATTTTAGTAACTTTTTTTGTCAGTTTTGGCTCAAGCCTTATTTATAAATCAGCAAAGACTGTGTTTTATTCTTTGTTAATAAACATCATCACTATAGAATATAATGCTACAATAAATCAGAATATTTTATATTTATATTCAGATATACATGTAAGGTTGGGGAATTTTAGCCAATTTGTGCACCCCTCCCCTGGATCCGCAAGCGTCTTAGTTGAATTTGAAAGCGAAAAAATTAAGGAGATACCAGGATTATTTAAGCAAAATAATCACATTTCATACAAAATGGTATTGCTTCATATATTCCTCATGACAAATTTCAGGTCAGGACATTATTTTGTAGGTAGGCCAATAGCAAAATGGGTAACAAAGAATACTTTATATTTCGCCTAATAAACGCTGCTTAACCTCATCAAGAAAAAATGCAATTGAATAACATCGTTATTTTAATAAATTGCAAAACATTAGTACCCTATAAAATGAATATTGAAATTGGCAAAGAAAGCGATCAAATAATATGATTATATAATGCAAGACCATCCTATCTGAATGTAGAGATACAAAGTAGTTACTTCAGTGTGAATTTTGGTATAACAAAATAATTATATGTTAAACTTGAATGATGAGAGTCAATAGTGAAGCCATTGAATGGTGATTAATGCACGCAGCTCCAAGGCAGATATTATCATAATTGTTATCACCACTGAACAGTAATGCACAAACAAAACAGGACAATATCAAGATCATCCACTAAAGGCGGCCTTGAATTAATTTAAAGTAGGTAGATTTTTTTGTGTATCATAATAAAAATCAACCAACCAAATGAAAAATATTGTTGATTCTGGTAAGTAAGGCCTTAAATATATACATTTTTAGGGAAAGTCTAATCATTGCATTAAGTCACAAGGCAAATATACAGTTTTAGGGAAGACCTAATAATTTAGGTTAGTCACAGAGAAAATATACATTTTCCGAGAAGGCCTTATAATTTCAGTAAGTCACAGAGAATATTCATTTTCATGGAAGGCCTAATAATTTCAGTAAGTCACAGAGAATATTCATTTTCAGGGAAGGCCTAATAATTTCAGTAAGAATATACATTGTTAGGGAAGGCCTTATAATTTCAGTAAGTCACAGAGAATATTCATTTTCAGGGAAGGCCTAATAATTTCAGTAAGAATATACATTGTAAGGGAAGGCCTTATAATTTCAGTAAGTCACAGAGAATATTCATTTTCAGGGAAGGCCTAATAATTTCAGTAAGAATATACATTGTTAGGGAAGGCCTTATAATTTCAGTAAGTCACAGAGAATATTCATTTTCAGGGAAGGCCTAATAATTTCAGTAAGAATATACATTGTTAGGGAAGGCCTTATAATTTCAGTAAGTCACAAATATATTCATTTTCAGGGAAGGCCTAATAATTTCAGTAAGAATATACATTGTTAGGGAAGGCCTTATAATTTCAGCAAGTCACTGAGAAATAAAAGATTTTTAGGATAGACCAAATAATTTCGATATGTCAGAGAGAAGATAAACATTTTAGGGAAGGCCAAATCATTCTGGTAATAAAGGCACTGAAAAATTACGCATTTTTAGGGAAGGCCTTATAATAATACGATATTAATTAATCAGCTCTATACATTTTAATTACTGGTGTATGAGTTAAACATCCTGCATATGAAAAACATCGTGGCATAATTTAATTACAAGCACAAAATTGTTCAAAATGACCTTAGGATAAAATTTTACATCAATATGGCAGGCATAACAATCTTCATTTTACAGAGATAAAAAAATAAATCACCAATGACAACAACTGCTCACAGATTTCAAGGAATACAAGGTCATGTGAACAAACATTTTCCAGAAAATTAACACTTTTAGGACATCTTGCATTTCATCAACTCTTGATGAGTGTAAAAGAGAAGGAATAAGTTGCTACAGGAAACGCCATATACATAAGACAGTGCCTCCCCATACAGGCTTCCTGGAAAACAACAATCCATAAAACATGAGGCACTTGGTGAGGTTAAAGGGTACAAACCTTAGGGAACAGAGGCACAATGGCCTGGCCTGGCCAAAGAGGACAAACATTAATGGATGGAAAAGATCACAGGACAAGTCAAGACAGCAGGCAACAATAGGCCGAAACCGGTCAGAAAATAACCTGAACACTATATAAAAGGAAAGAATTGCACAGGGGAAAGGGAAATATAACATACCTTCAAAACACTAAAAGAATTAATAACCATACAGCGAAAAGTACAATGTATAGTAACAACGCTTTTGATTTTTAATTTCAAGATATCATAAGTTATAGGTTACTTCCTTTGTGTCGGATATGAAAATGAACCCTTTTACAAACATTTGGAGTTAACATCAGATACACTAGTATCCCACTGAGCAGACGATTTGTCATGTCTCCTTGTTGTTTGTCATGTCTCTTGTTGTTTGACAATCCTCTTGTTGTTTGACAATCGTATGTAAACCCAATTTGGGGTCAAGGTTATTCAGTTCATTTGGTACTTACAGCAAGATAATCAAGCCATGTACCCAACACGAGGTCTCCATTCATTTGGTGCATACAGCCAGATAATCACGCCATGTAAACTCAACATGGGGTCTAGGTTATTCAGTTCATTTGGTACATACAGCCAGATAAGCCAGTGACATGAGTTTTATATTTCTGAAAATATGTTCAATGGAGATCATTATACAGTACAGCCTCTCCAGAGCATCACCCTTTGGGAGATGGAAATTCAGTCTGTTGTTGAGAGGTTGTTGCTCTAGAGAGGATAAACTGGTAGTACCCCTGCGAAAAGTACCATTGCTGACCATGGTTGACCCTAGTTTTAACAAATACAACAATTGGCACCATTGTCTACCACGGTCAACATAACGGTTGGAAATGGTTTACCATGGTTGTCATATAACCATGATGATGGTCAACCAGTAGTCCACTGAAAATACAACTGGTAATTATATTCCACGGAAACAATATTCCATTAATTAAAACCACAATTTAATTGTAATTGAATGTAACATTATAAATGTTTCCAATATGATTGGACTGTCACCTTTTTTCCACTGATGAAGGTGAACAGTCCATAATTGGATAAAGTATTCAGTTTATAAAGTTACATAATTTTCCTTCTATATATATATGGTAACTTAAAACACAATTAAAACTATTTTTAAATTGTATAATGTATGTTAAATTTAATTTTAAAGCAGTTGTAAGTTATGATATTCTAAGCAATCCTTTACTGTGTATTTTTTTAATGGTGCTTTTATTGGAAAAATATAAAAAAGTATGTAATTTTTTATAAAGGGAGGTAATTTACTTAAATACTTCAAAATATTTTTAAAAAATGTTAGTTTAAGTCTTTGAAGTCACATAATTTGGTAACAATGTCAATTTTCATATGTTTTACGACTACAATGAACTTCATTTGCCATACATAGATCATTCTTTTGAAAAAAATAAGCAAAATTGCAAATTCCAATTTTATCATGCACATGTAAAATTTAGGTAGCATTCTGTTCAAAATTACATTTTGCAAAAACCAGATGGTAAATGTCTCTGAAAATTGAGTGAAAGTAGAAAATGCTTGGTTCAACTTATAACCTGTACACATAATTTTGCCTTGAATGCATTAACTTTATTAGAATAATTATTACTTAAGGCTATAAAACAGTTTTTCATTAGTGAATGATTAACACTGACAATTAATTCAACCAAGGTCAACCATGGGCACAGTGGTTATGACCATAGCCAACCATGTCCATAATGTTTTTAACCATGGCAGATGACAGTCAACCATGGTCAGTCTATATTTCAAGACTGAACATGGTTAGACATGGTTTACCATGATTGTTTAACCATGGTTAACCATAGCCAAACCAGTCTCAAGCATTGTCAACCATGGTTGGTTTAACCATGGTTGACAATGCTTGAGCCTTCCTAGGTGCTAGACTGAATGGGAAAATGCTTAATTGATGCACCAAGTAACAGTTATGTTTTTTGAGGGGGAAAAATCATCAACATTTGGATTTAAATCCATAATTAATATTTGGAATGATACCAACTATGAATCCACTGACATTTAAGGGACTCATAAATCAGGGATTTCCGTGACGCAGAAATCTTGAGTCCCTGACTATTCTAGGGACTCGCATTTAAATTTCAACTTACTGTGCATCCCCCTGGGACTCCTAAAATAAACATTTGTCGAGTATATAAACTGCATATCTCAGGAACCCTACAAATGTACTAAGGACCACCAATTTGTCAAACACGAGGGTCCAAGGACCCTTAGCTGAAAAATCCTTGGGAAAACCATGATAAATTATTACGAGAAGCATGCGAAATACATTTATACCAGCTCAGTTTCAATTCGAAGTGTACATTTACTTGTTTGTTATATACTTGATCTTCTAAAAATATAAAATGTAAACAGGTTATCCTATTCTTCACAATGTGAGAGATGCAAACAGTGCCTCAATGTCAAAAGTACAAGTCAAAAGTACAAAGTCAAAAGTACAAGGTCAAATGTATAGAACCTTGAAACAGATATTCGATTTCTAGAAAATACATAAATACAATAATTTAGAATTAAGTCGTTGGGGGTTATAATTACAATGATATCAAATATAAGGAATTAAACACAGATCTAATTACAAAAATATAGATACAGTCAAACCTCTATAATAAAACCACCATAGGGACCCTTTAAAGCTGATCTTATTAAGGTGGTCTTTAAGTGAGGTTTTACTGTATTTAACTTATTTATAGCTGACATTGTTTTCAAAATATTAACGCCTAAGGGCAATGACATTACTTCAAAATTAAGTCTTTGATCACATAGAAGCTAATAATAACCCAATTAATCAATATGTAAACAGCCAGACAATAATAATAACTAATAAATTTTGTGTTATTTTTAATTAAATAGGAACAATTAGACCATGAAGAACAAAGGAAGAATTTACAGATTTTCCACCCTATAAATTGTCAGATAACATACATAACACGAGTTTGGCAATTAAACCAATCAGGAATGCCAGAAATTGTGGCATAATTATTATTATAAAGTCTTTGTTCAATTAATTTTGTTAACAACAAAAACATGAATATTGTTGTTTTTTTAGCAATAAGAATTATACTTATCTATACAAACAGAAGAACAATGATAGGTGTTGAATTTTTTTAATTATTTTGATAAAAATGTTGGTACATGTATAATTGCGTACATCAATCATCTAGCATGGAACTAGAGCCTGATTAAACTCGATAACCGCATTTTGTAGAACCTGTCTTTTATACAACAGAACAATAAAAGATTAAGGCCTAAAAAATATGTTTGTTTCAGGTTTCATGCCCAACAAAAATAGCTAGGGTAGGAAGGGAAATGATGTCTTTCAAACGAAGCAAATTAAAAATAGATTAGAACAGAAGCTGACATTTTGTTTAAGCAAAGTGAATATAACGCTATATATATAGCTGGAATACTCATTAAGCGTCTAATAACTGGGCAGAAATAAGACCCTAAAGAAAAATTCACACAAAGAAATTTTAACAAAAAGAAAAAAAAAGTTAAGTAACACGGAAAAATATTCTAGTGTAGGGTGGGACACCTGAAACAAACACATTTTTTACACCTAATGTCAGTCAGAGTTCAAGGTTAATTAACCATTATAAGAAGCAAAGCAAAATATGAAATAAGTTTATCAGATTAAACATCAAATGTCCCAGATTAATGACCCCCTGGTACTGTGGGAGTAAAATTCAATACAATACTGCCAAAACTTAAAGCCCGACCCTGTTACCGCACATTCAGTAAGTCATCTATTAAATGCCTGTGACCAGAGTGCCGTACGAGATACAAAATCACAGGTCAAAGCATTGTTATTGAGTTGAAACTGTTTTCATAAGTAAGGTCACTGTGACCTTGACCTCTGGCCAAGAGACCTAAATGTCAATCTGAGTCAAACACTTTCTATAACAAGCATGCCTACCAAGTTGGAGGATCATAGGTCAAAGCATTATTGAGCAACTTAGCTGAAGCTATTTTTGCACTTACAAGCACAGTGACCTTGACCTCTAACCCATTGACCTTAATTCCCTGGAAAGTATACTGGAGAATAATACATTTTGACAGAAATGATGATGGATGGAACGGAGAACAGACAAAAACCACATTATCCCAATACTGCACCAGGTCCTTCAGAACCAGGCCAGCCAAATATTAATCAAAATTCAATTTTCGCAAATACTTAAATCCAGAAATAACCAGCATCTGTTTCTTACCATCAGATAAACATCAAGTCTAGAAGTAAAGCAACAAAAATTGTTGCGTAATATCACCCAATTATCAAGATCGATTTTTACTAAGCTTAACAGTGCAAGAAGAAAGACTTTTTAAGTACGCAGTTAATCCTTGTTCGTTTCAAGATTACTTAGAAATAAAGCTGATAAACAGTGGATTTCTAAATAGGACAGAGATGTTAATTGTTATTGTACTTTTAGATTAGACTTATTTCTGACTCAACTTGTCACAAATTTGAATTTTGTTTAGCCAAACCTTAGTGAAATATTTTCCTTGAAGATAAACTCCTGAATGTTTAAACCTAACTACAGACAAAATTTGATGTAGATCTAATACAATGTTTATACTTCTTGATAATTAATGATTTAATGAATTGAGAGTGGGGCCTCCGGGGACGAGGGGTCATAGTCGCCGACATAAAATCACTTCAATGCTGCGAGTTTGAATCCCAAGTGGGATTTAGAATTTGTGAGTTAGGAAGCCACCCAGCTGTTTTATGGAAGGTCTGTAGTTCTATCCAGGCATCCGACTGGGGTCTTCCTCAGTGCCCAAATAGCAGGGATGAGAAAAAGTGGAAACCCTATACTTATGACGGAATACATACAACTAAGTACTGGTTAGTAACCCTGGAGGTTGTTCTTGAGAGCAAATAATATTATTTGTAATAACTTACTTCATAATTTATACAAAACAAGTAAGTTTAAGCTAAACTAAATTAGCATAATCACATGCTCGTGATTGAATAATTGCACATCCAAACTCCTCCCAATATTTCATTCACTGAGTACAAGAATATACTAATTGTTTCTTAATTTCAACATTTTTCAGAATTTCCTGATTGTTTTCTTGTAAAATCATAAAGTAGGCGTAGTGGTCCATCTGGGTCAGATCGCCTGACTCCTGATACAAAGATTTGTGAGTTTTCTCTTCTTTGGGGGGAGGGGACTCACAGCTCTTAATTGATAATGGGAATTTCAAGAATTTTTTCTTGTTAAAATAATATTCTTCCAGGTTTTAATTTTGTTTTAGCTCTGATAGAGCAAAAGTGAAATTGAATGGCAGATTTTTCCAGCTTTTAATATTGTTTTTGGCTCCAATGGGGGAAAAATGAATTTGAATAGGGGAAAAAGATAGTACATGTATATATATATGGAAAAAGATACTATTTTTCGTGGGGAAATGGGCTCCAAATAACTGCGGCTGAAGGGTCCTGGTCCTTCTTTAAGCAGGGTCACAAACTACACAATTCCTGCAATTTGGCATGTGGTAACAAATGTTAATTAACCCAGGAAATATTCAACAAGTAAAATTTGTGATTGTATGTAAAATAGATAACTTTATAAATATGAAACTAACAGTTTAGCATTTCCATATTTTGAATGACTCCTTTTGTTGAAATTATAACAAAAACCACATCTACACCACCCCAGACTCAAGAGTTATCATATGCAGAAATGTAAACAAACTAATCAAAACCACAAAATGTCAATCAGTAAATGATACCAGACAAACGGATACAATTACTCAGTGCAATTACACAGTGTGTGGGTACCCAAAACCATAACCAAATATCTTATGCCAGAGGCATGTAGAAATATAACAATTAAATATCCGACAGATTTTACAAGTATGTAGGTTATACAAATAAATCTAAGAAATTATGTAAGTACTTTATAATAGCTGAGATTTTAATGATGTGAAACAATATTGTATGCCAAGTTTGTAACAGTTTCCTCCAGTTTAATGACAACAATAACACATTATATTAAGCACAACAATATTAGGTAAAAAAAAATGTGAAGTACATCTGCACTTGAAATGTTACGTAATATTGTAATTGAAGAGTATTGAAACTACGGTAGATGATTTTTATTATAAATGGAAAAAATATATGACCCCTAAATCTAAGTCTATTTGACCTTTCATCTAACGCTATGACCATGACCCACCAGTTGGTGAAAAGTTGCATTTTCGGCATGACATGGCGGGGGTGGGGGGTCAACGGAAACAGAGCAGAAACAATTTAATGATGGACAGACAAAACATAGAGAAAGAAATCTAGACAATTAGACGGACAGATGGACAAATGACCGAACCAAACACAGGAATAAATCTCCCATACTTTTTTGAGGGACGTAATCACGTTCGTCTTCTTTGTTCGGGGAAAGCAATCAAAATAAACACATCATGTATATACATAACAGAAGAGAATGAGAATACCTAGAACGATGTGTACACTGTATGACAGTAACATTGTTTCTGTTTCCTTGATGTTGGAACTCCATAAGAATACACTGTTGGTTGCGAGTTTAACTGAAATGTTATATTTTATAGACAAGAAATATGTCATGCGAGGAACACTGCGTTTACTATTCAGAATAATTGGCCCATAAAGATCAATAGTATGCATTTTAAATTTAACTATGAAGTTAAAAGGAACATGCCCAGACTTTGTTAACAAAATGGCACACAAAATCTTATGAATAGAAAATAACAAATTAAACGCCAAATTATCAGTTATCATACATGTGGTCAGCAGTAAGAAGAGCTCAGACGCATACAGTCGTCTGCACGTTATGTTATCATGTAGACTTTAACTCAGAAACTGAGGTAAATGTGGTATAGGTAATTCTCACATCTATAATAATTATCTCCCTTGTTCTTAATCATCAGCCATTTTGATGGGCAAAACTGAAAAGCATTTGTAGGAGTAATTCCCAAATATTTATAATTGAGAAAATACCAAGAGAATTTGCATGCGACAATCGCTTTTTCTTCAACTTTTTTAGCCTACTGCCCACATGAGCACAATGTATAAGTTATTTTTATATATCTGATTTTATTTTATCATCTTTTACATTATTGCCTATAAACTTTAAGGAAATTTGCCTATCAATATGGCCGACTATTCAGAACAAGGGAGGTAAATATTGTAAACTATCTATTTAACATTTGTGTGGACGCAGTAACACTGACAATCAAACTACAATAGACAAGCTAAATCATGTTTTGCTTGACTTAACACAAGATAAAAGTCTGTTTAATGCTCAATTTTCAAAATCACAATATTTTGATGTGTGAATAAAATACTTAAACTGAATACAATAATGAGGTGCTTTTAACTTAAATAACATAAATAAATTTCATTCAACTAAGAAATGAGGGTTTAATCAACGCCATAAAAACTGTTAGAAAACATAAAATAATGAATGTCATTTGGCTTCCGTCCAATAGTACACATAAACCGAGAGAATTGAAAAATATCAACAACAAAAACCGAGCCTATACCTTTAATGCTAGATGTACATACAACAATGAACACCCGTATTTTACTACGCTTAATCCTTACCACATGTATGCCGTCAAAAGCTGTTAATAAAAATAAACTTAAACTGAACAAGCATACCTTAAAATCAATATTCCTTCCCTAATATTTCCAATACCGCAAAACTTTAAATGAAGTATATGCTAATAAAATTAACCGACTTCAGTAGCCGGCGACTTGTCAGTAAATGATTGAAACTTCGACTGTCAGTAAATGATTCAAACCTTGTGGATGTTTTCATTAGAATCACGAGTGAAGCTGAAACTTAACACCCCACCTGTTTATTTTATGAAGTGGCTGATAAGAGAGGGGGAAGGGGAAGAAAGAAGACACAAACTACAAGACTGGTAAGGGTTTGCGATTTCCATGTGATGGAGATATTATTATTTAACAGCTAAGGACCACTATATATGAGGCTTATGCCATTGTTACAAATGACTTTCGAAGGAGAGAGGAAAGAGACACTTACTGTTGGAAAACAAGATTAAGTGTTGTGTAATCAGAGTAGTAATGACTGCAAATAGAGTTATATTTACACTTTATGAAGGTCAATAAGTAGGCATGTATTATGAAGTACACTTTTAACAAATAAATATTAGTCATTCTACTACTACTATAATTATTATCATTGGGTTTTACGCCATTTTTCAACAATTTTCCACCATATACGGCAGAAAAGTGACCTAACCAGTTTTTCAGGAATTACAGTAGAACCTCAGTAATAAGACCACCATTGGGAACCTTGAAAACTGGTCTTCTTATTGAGGTGGTCTTAATATTGAGGTTGAATAGCGAACACTATTTGAACAGAAGATTATCATTGATAGGGTGGAAGTGAGGCTGCATTATTTAAGGCGTGGCAGAAGTCTGGGGGGGGGGGGCAGTTGGACAGACAGGAGATCGATGTTTTGGGGTAAAATTTAAGTACAGTCAGACCTCGTTCATTCGACAACCTTCTATACCAATACTCGGTATCATCCAAAATAGATATCTGGTCCTGATATATAATCTTATGCATGTCAAATTGAAATGGGCTATTCGAAACCATGTATTATTCGAAATAAAAAATTTCGGATCCGATGTATTTGAATGAACGAGGTTCGACAGTATCATATTTATTCATAGAAACAGCCAGTAGGTAACGAGCATATAAGTTAAGACACTGTTAACGTGTTGTAGCGGATCCTTGGTACAGTGGTAACATGCTGGACTAGTAATCCAGGGATTGCATGTTCGATCTTCCTCTCCACCACAGTACTAACAGTCTGTTGGATGAGACCAAGGTCCCATGTAAGATGCTTTTATTTAGCCACATAAAAGAACCAGGGGTGTTTCTGGAATTGGGGCATCTACTGTTTCATTCACTATCCTCCAAATATCTAAAATGACTAACATTCTTCTTGAGGCGTCGCCCATATGGTTAACCGGTTTGCACATGTTTAAGGAAAACTTAAGGTGTTGGACAAATAAAACTAGAACATAAGATTGCAAAATAAAACAATACATTTACGTTAAATCAGTGTTGTTATTTATCAGTAAAAATATGAGCTATATTCTCAGTAAAAGTATTTTTCAGTCATTTTAATACAAAATCTCATACTTTTTTTCATGATGATTAAAAACTAAAAAATGGCCACCCATACAATATATCAAATGTGTGGTTGTAAAACAAAAAAACAGGGAAAACAAAAAATCTTCAATTTTCTGCTGCATATATAAAGCTCACAGACCAAAACGATGAATGCAACTATCTGCAAAACAAAGGGATGTAATCATGTTAGACAGCATACCAATCAAGAGTTGTGTCCCTTACCATCTTCATTTTTTATGCTTGAAACTTCTATCATAGTAGATTCTGTTAGAAGTTTTGAGATTTAAAAACTGACACTTCAATACAATTTAGTACAAGAATATGTCCAAATTTTACACAAAATAGTAACTGATCTAAATTAATTTTACTGTATTTTATCACAATTAAGCAAACAAAAATAGCTCAGATTTGGTATTCTAATTAAAGTAAATTTTTAAACCTGTTATTATTGGTATTCACATACTTGATTTTGTATTTGTATAAGACTTTGTATAATACAGTAGGACCTAAATAATAAGACCACCCTTGGAACCCTTAATGGCACATGTCTTAATAATTGAAGTTGAATAAATCAGCAAAACATTGTAAATGGACTTGAAAATTGTGTTCTTAATTTTGAGGTGGTCTTATCATTGAGGTGGTCTTTAAGTGAGGTTTTACTGTATACCATATTTTTACCCCAATATTTCCATGAAACACTACCACCTTTTTACTATACAATCATGTCTACACTCAGTTTATGTAAAATTATGAGAGTTTCTATATAATTCACTGTAAAACCTCCTATCATATTTTTTGCTAGATGTACATCTACCGTAAAATCCTTATTTATCGGCCCCGGGCGTTTATTGGGGTGGGGCATTAAATAGGGATTTTATGGTATATGTCATTGCCTTATATAATGATTACTGTCATAGATATGGACTTGAAGGAAACAAACTTTATGTTATATAATATGCTATATAATACTGCATGTTATGTTATATGTTTAGCTATATTTATGTTATAACATATTGTTATAATTATTCTATGTTATACCATATTGTTATATTATATATAATGAGTTATATTTAATTATGTCATATGGTATATTACATGTTATGTTGACTGTTATATTATATGTAGTGTCATATGTTATATAATTATATACTATGTTGTATATTATATGCAAGTTTACCATTATCATGTTATAATTGAAGTTATATGATATTGTGTTATATGCTGTTATATTTTATATTGTCATGTTATTTGCTGTTACATTATATGTTGCTATGTTATGCAAACTTATTCCTGCTACTTAACTTGCTAAATACAGAAACAATAAAAAACAATTAAAATTGAAATACAAATAATAGATGTACCTGAATCTCTTATACTCCCAACTGTGTGAAAAATATGATAACTGAATTGAAATTAAGTCAAACACACGATGAATCAAAACTACAACTTTGAAGCAACATTAACTGATATACTGATATCTTCACACTTGTCCATTTGTTTTTGTCCAATAATTAAAACAGTTCAAAGCTCTCAGCCTCAGGCACCTTCATACTCTGACTCCAGTCACACAGAAAAACTGACCACGTCAATAACTTGAAGCATTACGGTCAATAGCAAGGACCATCAATGTTTACCCATCCAGGAAGTGGGTACAAATTACACTTGTCCATTGAAGCCAATACCCTTAGGGCTAAATTGCAGTATTTATACTTATTTCAGTTGTTTGGCAGAAAAACTAGTTCTATGGCAATTTTCAACAGTCGCATCTCCTAAATATGATATACTTTCAGCGCTTTGATTATATTTCTCAAGGAAAAAAAGAAAGTACAATAAAAATGGCTTAATAAAAGAACACTGGGCTATACGGAACATATTTTAAATTCCTAAGTGCATATTGCACATTCAGATCATTATATATATAAAGGGCAGTTTTCAAGATCCTACAGGTGTTTTACTGAAAAGGGTTGCATTACATAAGTGAAGATACTGGCCTTTCCTCCTTATACATTATTTATGGATTTCTATAAAACTGGCAATACAAGCAATTGTTTTCTCCATGACTTACACCCATCTGAGAATCATACTTGTGCTGTAAGCAGAAAAGATACATACTACAACTAACTTAGCTGTAATTAAGCTAACTAGTTGACTGTGAAAGAAGACCTGTGCCACTTTGATATTGAGGTCTATACATTACTGACTAAGAGGGGTAATTGTAATAATTGTTTACTTATTATAAGAAATAGATTATCTAGCTTGAGGGATACTGTTTTGGCTGGAACGAGGCACTGGTTTAACATTTACCCGACAGCTGGATGATATGTCATTATATGTGATGCCATCAGCACGACACATTTGAAGAATTTGCAGTCGAATTAAGCCTACCAGTAAGAAAAAGATCTACAGTCACATCTTAAGTTGATATATATTGTGGTAAATCTTGCAATTGCTTTTTGTTGCAAATGTAATTGCAATCTATCTTGGCAGATGCATCATGACATCATCCCTGGTCATAAAATGCACAATGATCACCAAATCGCAACCAATTATGATCCAAAAGACAATGGCGATTAAACACCTTACATATCACACTTAAGAGAGTGATATATAGTGCTATTCAACCAAGTACAATTAAACTAGTGAAGAATTGCGAATACAATTGAGTACCGTATTACCTCATATAAATTTCCAAACGGCACTGTTTTTTGAACTCAAGGTGTAATTTCCAACCATTTCTTCTGTTCACAAAAAATAGCAAATAACAAAATTGATAGTTTCAAACAGATTGACTGAGAAATATAAACGTTATGTTGTATTTGCAGCAATGAAACACCTCCATTTGTTAAGCACATTTCTATTGGAATCAAAACTAGAGTTGAATATTCTTTGGTTGAAAATAGCAGTACTTGTTAGAGGGGAAAGTTTATAGGAGGTTTACGGTACTTCTTCCAATTTGGAGACCAACATACAAAGTTCTAGTAAAATACCATACCTTAATAGAACACAAATATACTTAAGTAACCACTGAAAGGTTAATGTGATGTGATACATTTAATCATGTGGTCAATGAACACATAGGTGTGCCTGAATAGTTTGCTGAGTATCCATTCCACAAGTTCACCTTCAAAGTAAATCAAGGGATGAAATCAAGGCTGTTTCATCTGGATGTAAATGAAGAAGTAGATAGACTGGTTTTGCTTTCACCCTTGATGACACCATGCATGTGGGAGATGACTTAGGTATGAACCTGATATATCACTGATGACAGACATGGGTGAGAAAGAGAGATCACTGTATAGTGCTTTATTTCTGCGGTGCAAAATTTTGGCAGTTTTTGGAGTTTTCCTAACTGGTGGTGTTTAATTTTGAAGCATTTATGATTTTCCGCCAAAATATTTATTTTTGAATATTCAGAATCTTTTAGTGTTTTACTCATCATTAATCCAAAACATATGGCGATTACTTTTGGCGGAGGTTTAGTTTGGCGGATTAGACCTTGTCTCCCAATAGCGCAAAAATAAACCCTCAACCAATATAACCCGCTATACGGTAATTTGTAACAGGGAACGTCACAAAGATTTGACAATGTCTCCCCACACACAGATCCCTGGGGAAACAATAGTCTACAAAACATTAAGGACTAAAGAGGTACAAAGGTAAACATGTATGGGTATAGGGCTGCATTTTTTAGGAACGGTCTGGCCGACCATCAAAAACAACTAAGGTGAATTTAAGGGGACAACAAGTTCCAGTATTTATACCATTTCTGGCTTTTATACTTCCATCCGAGTGCCTTGCGGAGTCAGAAAATTTGCTTTGCTGAAATGGCAAATTTGATTTGGTGGATGAGTTTGGTATCTTCCCACGCAAAAACAGCAAGCAACCCACAAGAGTGTAAACACATTTGTCAAAGCAGAGTCTAGACAAATGTTTGGGGATGTCATTAGTGCAAATGTATCGGAAGAATTCACAGCTAAAAATATAAAAATGGCAGTATGTATTTGACATTGGAAAATCTCAATTTGAGACAGTTTGTGAAACTGAGCGAGAACAGAATCACAAAATTTAATTTATCAGAAAATACAATTTACTAGACAGTATTAAACACTTCACGTTGTCTGAACATTTTTGTATATTCAAGAATAATAATAAACGTTCAATGTAGTCTTAAAATCATGTAGCCATGATGCAAAGGGCGAGACCAATTAACTGCAATAGCAATTACATTCAAACTTAATACTCTGATAACACTTTGATGTTATTTTTGTAATCTGTCAGATTTGACAGATTAATTATGTGTAAACAAGATTTGTTGTTAAATCTAATGTATTGGAAATAAAATAACACAACGAACTGAGGGACGATAAGGCTATTCTTCCGCTAAAATTACATTTAACCCTACAAAGGTTAATGTTCTTGCTGTACCCCCCTCCCCGCTGTTTCCTACTCCAAATAGCACTATGGTCAATTTTTCGGTGCAGCCGTACTAACATGGTGTTGCTATTTGCATATCAGTGATGTGTAAACCAATCAAATCTAACGTTAACCACCAAGGCAATTTCTCTTCAACCAAACAACATTTGTAACCTTGATGCGGATTGGTTAACCTTTTTATAAAGGGTACATTACCGTACCCACTGAATTTCGTTGAATTTACCGAAATCCATTTTGGATCTCGAGTGAACAGCAATCGTAACATCTCAGCGTTTTTTTTATGTTGCACAACAAATCTTAACCATCAAATTGCGCCGACCATCTTTTTCAAGATATTTCTTGTTTTAGATTATGCAAACAGATGCCATTATGTATGGTCAGTTTTTTAGATTATGCAAACAGATGCCATTATGTATGGTCAGTTTTTTAGATTATGCAAACAGATGCCATTATGAATGGTCAGTTTTTTAGATTATGCCAAATTGCAGTTTCGAGGGAAGAAGATGATAGCAGTTACATTGAAGAAAGATAACAAAGAGACATTCAAACATGACGTAAATTGTTGTCAGAAATTTACAAGTAGTAAACAACAAACTTTCTGATACAAAAACTGAATAACTAAATATGGATGAAAGTTGAACTGAACAAATATCACAAAGAAAACAATCAAGATGGATTTTGTTGCACCGTGATATATCTTCTTGATGGATTGATTCTATTTTAAAGTCGTCGGGGCTAATTAAGCAATTATAAATGTATAACTTCATGTTTTTTCTTCACTAATTGACACATAAATGATAATTAAAATTCATCAATGTGTGATTAACATTGTAAAGAGCACTGAAATTGATAATTAAAACCATTTTGTGTTACAAAGTAAAAATGAAACATGAAATGCCTGAAGCAACCGATTTTGATGCTATAAAAGGTGTCTTCCATTTAGCTCAAACTTATTTATATATTTTACATCAGCTGTGAAGCACGAAATATCAACTTAAATTAATCACTCTTGATGATAATCCAGTAATCACGTCTATTTCAGGGATAATGAAGGTGGCAGCTCAACCTTGCCCAATGCAGGATTTGAACCCATGACCTTAGGATCAGTTCTTGAGTTTCCCATTTTGTCTTAGCTCGTTCTTCCCCAAGCAACTGACAACCTATCCAGGTGAAACAGACATGAAGTATTGAAACAGTCACTCCCATCTACCAATAATGGTGTTGTTAACATTTTGTCAAAGTACAAGGGTACATCAACTCTACAAGGCTTGGACCAACCCCTAAAAATATCATTTATGATGATTTTACAGGCAGCGTTTTGCATATCAAACAGTTCCTTAAAGGCGAACTTGTGTAAATATTATGTTGAATTGGTTTGCACATAAAAAGACTTATCGCATAACCACCAGTTATCCCCCAATACCTGCATTGAGCTTTGTTTGCGGGAAATAATTATGAAGAGTCTGAACGAAGTAAAGTCAATATCCATTTAATACTGATATCATCTCAATTGTTTACTGTTCTAAATAATTTACAAGTTGTTTTGTTAACAAAGTGTGATGATTAAAAAAAACAAATAAGATATTACATGTATTCATTGGCACGTGCAAAGTAATAAAGGGGCAAATGTCCGCATGTGCAATATCATAAAGGGGCAAATCAGGGCACACACTGGCTTAAAAAAAGTAGGAGCCACTTTGCGCAGCGCGTGAGTGCGCATTTGCGTGCACAATAATTGATTTATAATAATTAATGTCCATTTAAGTCCAATCTGTGTAACAATAGTACATGTACTGAGTTTTGATGTTATGTGTGTGTTTCTGACATGTGTATTTATCCAGCATGTTTATAAGTACAAAATGTAGCACACATTATACTTTTTTTATATAATACAGAATAAGAAAAGCAACATGTATGGTAACTTATGTACATTTTAATTCAAAATAAGAAAAGATAAAAATTGCATCCCAACATCAGCATGTTCAGTGCTTCCACAGGAGATCATTTACAGACATGTTTTCATTTTTTCATTCCTGTCACCACCTCGATTGGTCTCATTATCATCCAAGATCTCAGCCTTTTGCATAAACTTGTATCGTCTGAACCTGAAACAATGTTATTTTTAAAGTCAAAAGATGGACTATACTTAAAGCAATAAAATAATGCGTATTAAATTACCATAGTTACAGGCTTTCCCAACATAATGTGTTTAACATTCTCTTTTCATTTCAAAATGAAGTAGTTTCATTCAATTTTGATTTAATTTGTTCAAGATATCTGAAGGTAATGATTTTGTAGAAATTTGGAGTTTCTCAGCTGAACACTCTCTAACCAGAAATTTACAGAAAGTTATATTGCATCAATATAAAATTTTGTCCGAAAGTACGTACCATCCGAAAACGTGCCATGAGCTGTCACCGGTTTTATTTTGCAACATTCTCAAACTAATGATGAACTGTCGCTGATTACTTCAATCAATCCATTGTCTTTGTTATACAATAGCACACCACTTAAAACCACTGGTAATCAACCGTTGGGGGTCAATTTAGTGAATTTACATTGTTGTTCACACCTTCGCCGATACCGTAAAGGGGCCTATTGTATGTCGTAAAATTGTGTAAACAAGTTGACACGCGAGTTAAATGGCCTAATTAGTGGGACCTAAACCGCAATAGACTGGATATGCTGGACATATTACGGGATAAATCGATCGAATTTTATATTCAACTTTCAGATTATATGCATTTAAAGCAGGAAATCGTCGAATTCGCCACTCGCAATTTTGTATCGCCACTTTTAACTAAAATTCGCCAATTGGCTCCGATTGCGAACGACAGCGTGAGCCCTGGGCAAATGTCCGCATGTGCAATATCATAAAGGGGCAAATGTCCGCATGTGCAATATCATAAAGGGGCAAATGTCCGCATGTGCAATATTATAAAGGGGCAAATGTCCGCATGTGCAATATTATAAAGGGGCAAATATCCGCATGTGCAATATCATAAAGGGGCAAATGTCCGCATGTGCAATATTATAAAGGGGCAAATGTCTGCATGTGCAATATCATAAAGGGGCAAATGTCTGCATGTGCAATATTATAAAGGGGCAAATGTCTGCATGTGCAATATTATAAAGGGACAAATGTCCGCATGTGCAATATCATAAAGGGGCAAATGTCCGCATGTGCAATATCATAAAGGGGCAAATGTCCGCATGTGCAATATCATCAAGGGGCAAATGTCCGCATGTGCAATATCATAAAGGGGCAAATGTCCGCATGTGCAAAATCATAAAGGGGCAAATGTCCGCATGTGCAATATCATCAAGGGGCAAATGTCTGCATGTGCAATATCATAAAGGGACAAATGTCTGCATGTGCAATATCATAAAGGGACAAATGTCTGCATGTGCAATATCATAAAGGGACAAATGTCTGCATGTGCAATATTATAAAGGGGCAAATGTCCGCATGTGCAATATCATAAAGGGACTAATGTCTGCATGTGCAGTATTATAAAGGGACAAATGTCTGCATGTGCAATATCATAAAGGGGCAAATGTCTGCATGTGCAATATCATAAAGGGGCAAATGTCCGCATGTGCAATATCATAAAGGGGCAAATGTATGCATGTGCAATATCATAAAGGGGCAAATGTCCGCATGTGCAATATCATAAAGGGGCAAATGTCCGCATGTGCAATATCATAAAGGGGCAAATGTCCGCCTATGCAAATTTGAGCTTAGGGGCCAATGTCCTACATTCGTATTCTTTAAACAAAAGTGTCCACAGTTGAATGAAACCAAGATAGTCTTTCAGCAATAACACTTAGTACCACGTTTTTTTTCTTCTCACTTTACAGTTTATGTACATATCTCAGTTCAAGTAAAACATGACAACATGAGTTATACATAATATACAAGGTACAAATACAATGGTAAAGAGGCTATTACAATTAGAAAATCACTGAATCATGCTTAATAAACACAATTGTAGAATACATGATTATATGATAAACAAATATTGTGGGAGACAGTATTTTTATAATAATTTTGTTTAAAATACGTATAAATGAAAAATATGTAATTTTCAGATGTTTCAAGTCAGGCATTTATTTAAAATCACAAATAGTTTCTTTAATGAGCACACAAAATTTCCTAGTTTTGATTATTTTATTAAAGTCTTGCATGCATGCATGGTCCATAAGTAATAGGAATTTTTATATGTTAGGGCGACAAGGCTCTTTCTATGGTCGAGTGTTTCAAATCCCACTGTGGATAAAGAATTTGTGAGGAAGCCATCTAGCGGCCTTACAGATGGCCGATGGTTTACGAAGATGTCCGCCCGGGGTCTTCCTTCTCCCTTATTACTGAGGGGCTTTAGGGTCTCGTTGCTATCATCGTCAACCGGATGGTCTACTCGAAGAAAAGCCATATTCATCGTCTCAAGAAAATAGTACATGTAAAGTCCTCTGATTTTATTATAGATTTAAAAAGTATCATAGCTGATTTGTCAGGGATATATCAAGTGTAGAATGGCGGGATCGAGTCTTGATATAAATGGCTTTCCTGGATTATTTGTGTTACTTCTGGCGAATGATTTTACCCGAATAGTCGCGTATTAATTTATAATGCGAAAAATATGGAATACATGCCATCTTGGAAGCACCCTTCAGTCCTTTGATTGAAATAGTCACTACATGTACATGGCCCAGGCTGTGACTCAAAGCCCTAGTACAAAAGTACCCAATATAAGTGTATTAATAATACTTTTGGAAAAAGATGACCTCATAAATAACTCGGGGAAAAATATATGTGAAATTTATGTAACCTTCAAAATGTATAAATAAAATTTGGTGTTTAATGATTAATCATTTAAGAGATTTAAACAGATTAAAATATCGCAAAGGAAATTCAAGACGCCATATCCGTTGGTATAGACATTAAATGCAATCTAAACTTGCAGCCATCCACTAAATCACTGTAAAAATTAGTGTTGTGTCTTTAATTTATTCAGATTACTACTTTTTTACAGGATATATAACTCTTTAGATGCAAGAAATGAAACTCTGTAAAATATAAGTCAAGATATGTACAATAGATGCTTATCCCAGACAAAAAATGTGATAGATGCATCAATGGTAGATTTACGCATTTAAATACACCACAAGGAATGACAAATTGCAGGTAAAACATCAAAAACTGACCAACTTCTTGTTTGTCTTTAAGAGAATTGTCACTAACCCTACGTTTATGCTTTAGATGAAACAAAATCTGAAATACTCAAAAATACTTCAACAGCACATTGTTGCAATTCAAATTCCTCTACATTTGAACTTATTCAGTCTTGCAGTATAATTTAATTAGCACAAATTGAGTAATATTATCTAAATGACAAAGGTATTATATATATATTATTGTTGATTGTGTTATTCCTAGAGTTGTCAAAAATACTGCTATATTGTAACCGTTAATGAATTTGACATACATTTTACTATTCTATACTATTCAACAAAACATTACGTTTCAGCAAAACGTAACACTTTCATAGACTTGTTCAAGGCTATCATACCCATAAGGCAGATCATGTGATATTGAATGCGTAATACAGTTATGATGTTTTATGACTCGTATTCATTTCATTTTGCGTATGAATTTCTTGTTGAATAGAATTGCAATGTTAAATGAATTTACACACACTTTGAAGTCTATACAAGTTTTCATGCTTGTTTTATTTTTAAAAATAGTGCAAGCTAAGCATAAGTAACAAACTTTTTAAATTGCTGTCAGATAGTATGCATCACTTAATGAATATCACTAAACACAGAGAAATATATATATATATATATATATATATACCAGTTTATTTGATTTCAACCAAGTTACTCTTTACAGTTTCAATGGAGTATTTTGTATAATTGTTAACTAAGCAAAGTAATGTAGAAGTCCTTCACAGGTGGTTTCATTTTGAAAATAGTGCTTGTCATGCAAAATTAACCAAAATTTATATTGAAATGGTTTCTGAAATGATAGAACACTAGTAACTCAGTTAAACAACAACCTAATAGCTATCTTTACCAGCCCAAACTTATATGCAGCCACTTTTTTTAAAGTGCAAAATAGCAATTATTCATCAATTTAATTTATGACAGAAATGGATGCATTTTATTTTTCCTTTGGATCTACTTACAAATAAAGTATTTTCACAATAATTGAGAAATTGCCTGTTTCAGTAAACACCCACAAAAATCTCCTAATAAAGTAATTCTGGTAGTTTTATTGGAAAAATTGACATAAGTTATAGGCAAATCCCAGAAATGCCCATTTTTTTATTTATTTTTTAATTACAGGTATTTTGTACTGTATGCAATTTCTATTAAATACAGTAATTCTGGTAGTTTTATTGTAAAATTTGACATAGTTATTGGCAAATTCCAGAAATTCCCATTCTTATTTAAATGTTCAACCATTTTACCCAAAAAATCACATTTTGCACCATGTGATTGTCCTATACTTTTAGTATATTTAATGTGAGGCTGCCTTATTATGACACAAATCCACTAAAATTATTTCTGTGCATTTTTTTCCCCCAATTTTTTTATTTTCACTGGCCTATAATATCAAGTTCCACATTAACATAAATTAAGTAGTCATATACATATAACAGGTTTTTAATGCTTAGTAAAAATAAAAATATATTTTTCATTTATAATGCGTTGATAATCAAGAGATAATCAGTATTGTATTATGTCTGGCAAAATGTATTAATTTTGATAATACATTCATAAATATCATAAAACATTTAAAATAAATAATTATTCTTATGGGATAGTAAGTTATTTTTAACAATTATAATAATATACACAGTATCGTTGAGTATTAAAGCAGTTTTGAAAGTATTTGAAAATATTATCAACTTATTGCAAATGCCAAACTTGATGAAAATGAGATCATTATCAGGGGTTCCATTTGGCCCTTGAGTTGACCCTTTGACCCTTGGGATTCTGGCTGTCAAATTTTCCAAAAAATATAGGTAGTTTGCCTATAAAATGATAAAATCCAGTTAAAAATTATCAAAATGATCCTTTAGATTCAGCACCTATTTGAACCCCTGATCATCATTGTCAATATTGCCAGGTCTGAAAATTATATATCATCATGAACAAAGGCAAAACTACACAGTTATGAAAACAAACAGAAAATAACTATTCAACTCACCAACTAACATTCCTCTGTTTTGCACTATCATTCACTTCAAAGGTTCTCATTATTCATTGATACTTAAAAAATAATTCTTAAAACAATACACAAGCTAGGATGTGGTTGCTATGGCAAAAAAATTAATGATATATTGTGATTATTTCAGGGATTTAAAGCTTTAGTTTATATATTCTTATTTACATATGCAATGAACCAAATCTGCCATCATTGGTTAGCAGAATTATTAAAGAAAAAATATACTATTTGTGTAAATTACCGTAATATCTCCAAAAAAAGATTTTTTACAGTAAAAGCCATAAAGATCAAGTTATCTGAAATAAGGAATTGCATAACCAAAATAAGTCAATGTTATTAAAATCAGAAGTAAAAATTGTATTGCTTACGTGAACTACCGTATCAACTCAAAAAAGTGCTCCACTGGTATTTGAAGTTAAAGCCATAGAAATGCAACTTATTTCAATAAAGGAATTATTAATCCAACGAACTCATCGCAGAAAACAATGGCAAAAAAGATATGTTTTCTGTAAATTACCGTAGTAGTCATAAACATGCAAGGTATTTGAAATAAGGAAACAACTCATTAAAAAAACTCTCTATCATAAATATCAGATGCAAAGGAAAGAAACATTTCAGTCAATTACTGTACTATCAAATAACAGTTTCAAAAACATAATTATAAATGCCACAAAGACACAAATTATTTGAGGTAAGGAAATCCATATCCAAGAAAGTGATTTTTCAAAGTCTGATTCATAAAGTATTCTACATTGAGACACAAGCCAAATATGACACATAAACATTGTCAATGGGACTTTCATGAAGTTCCACTTCGGGGAAATGATTTAAAAGCTTGAAAATAGTCACAAATTTTTCTTGCTTTTAAATTATATGAAAATGATAACCAGTGAAAGTCTGAACTAAATTAATTTGTAAGGCAATTATTTCTCATTTGCAATAAATAAAAGAAAATATTAGAATAAGATATTGGATATTACATGAGTGGTCATATATTATTAAATTCATTATTATTAAAATGAGTTTTCTGAAAATTAAGTTACCAGCCTTGGCAAATCATAATACATTATTTCTCTTCAGATGGAATATAAGATCTTAAACTTTTTCGGCGCAGTCGTACTAACATGGTTTTGCTATTTGCATACCAGTGTTGTGTAAACCAATCAAATCTTACGTTAACCACCAAGGCAATTTCTCATCAACCGAACAACATTTGTCACCTTGACAGAGATTGGTTGATAAAGGGTACGTTACTTTTCAGAAATCCACTGAATTTCGTTGAATTTACCAAAATCCATTAACATATCGGCATTTTTTATATTACACAACAATTTTTTTATCTTAACCTTCAAATTGCGCCGACCATCTTTTTCAAGATATTTCTTGTTTTAAGTTAGAGTCCTGGAAACCAATTAATAACCTTATCTATAAGGGTAAATACAGTCAATTTTGTGATTAGCATAAAACGAAATCAGGAGCAATATGATACTTGAAACTACAATATTGCTTTCATAAACATAACAGAACCACATATTTAACAGTGTTAGTTTTAACATAAGTATTTTACATCAATCATGAAACATGTCAACTACTTGTATTAATCACTATCGATGCCTGTGTACTGGGTAACAAACCAATACCCATGCCTAATTTAGGGATTGTCAAATTTGTGCTTCAATCCTGTCCAAGCAGGCCTTCAAACGCACAACCTTCAGATCAGAAGTCAACTACTATGCATCCCTGACAAGTTATATTACATTTATTACACATGAACATTATTTGAGCTGATCCACAGCAAAACCAGTATTAGTGACCAAAAATACATTTTCAAGTTTTTTTCTTTTTCTAATAGGCATATTTTTGTAGTTTCATTTTTAACACCAAGAATGAGCATTTCTATTCACCTCAGACCTTGAAGAGTGTTCGAAACAAAATAAAAACATGTACTTACAGGTATGTTATTTAATATTGTTTCATACAAAAAATGAAATTCTGTCATATTTTTGAAAAACAACACTTCAAATAGTTCTTCCAACCTATTTGTATCACTAAAGAACATATGAACATACGCTGGCATGTGGAGTAAACATGGTGAATTACAGCTTAAGATTATAACAATTGTTGTATTAAACGTAAACATAAATTTGCGCCTACAAACATTACCCCAGCATAACATTCTGACATCACACATGACAAGAAAATGTAATGTTAAACATGTAAGCATTGATGTCATTACACAATGAAATGTCAAGGTATGAAAATGAATAAAATAAC
Source organism: Mactromeris polynyma (assembly GCA_032209605.1). Lineage (NCBI taxonomy): Eukaryota > Metazoa > Mollusca > Bivalvia > Venerida > Mactridae > Mactromeris > Mactromeris polynyma. The sequence continues at coordinate 20,377,912 of JASFXZ010000006.1, read as the reverse complement.
AATAAACATCTTTTTTTGGTTAAATGTCAAGTTTACATCATAAACGCAAATCGCACAGAATGAACAAAACTTTGAATCGAAGATTGAAAATTACGAATATGAGACAAGAACTCATTGTTTCGATGACCAAAGATATAAAATTGTTATTATATTTGACCTATTCAATACAGTATCAGAATATTCAACAGAGAATGCAGGGGTGTCAATAAGAGTTGATAAAATTACCTAGTAACTTAAGCATTAAACTTAATTTAACAAATTCCTTAAGTCGAAAAAGGGCCATAACTCCTACAAAATTTGGCAGATTGAACCGAAACTTGATCAGTTTTTTATTATCCAATACTTATGTGCCAAATATGAATTGAATCTGTTGATCCTTACAGGAGTTATTGATCGGCAACAAATGTTTGCATAGATGGACAGACAGACGGACCGATATACAGGGGTAATAATCTTCTAATGGCGGGGGGGCATAAAAAAGCACTTTACAACCTCAGCTGAACAGCCACCTTTGACCGACAAACTCTACAACATTAAATTTTTCCCACACTGGTAGTAAAACTTTATTGCAGATTTAACCCCAGTACAGCAAAAATCTAATAACAACAGCCAAAATAATTTGCATTTCCAAATGGGCATTGTCCTGAAGAGTTTGCTTTCAGAGAAGAGAATATTCCACCAATCAACAGATTTCCGCATTTTTTGACACCCGCTGGCATCAATCTAATCTGGTGAGAAAGTTCAAGGAGAGGGGGGTAACCGCCTGGATGACCATATTTCCGAGACACAGCAGGACATTAAACTGATTTTTTTACTAACATGGATCTTTTGTAATGCTATAAGACGGCATATTCCGTAGTTTATAAAGGGTTAGCGCTTTTTCCATTCTTCACCATTCTTATCCCCCGCTGTATATCAAAGATCACTGAATAACATTCAGTAACTGGGCATCTTCATTAATATCAGGGTCACAAATACATTAAAACTTACAGTAAACACAATCCGAATCATAGATCATAATAAATCTAAACTTGAGAGTCAGCAAAAAACCCTCATAATACATAATATGATACAAGCCAGAAGCTGACTGATATTAAATCAGTAACAGTATCTAAGTCATTACAGATCAAATGGCACAATATGAGAGTCTTATGTCCACTAACAGTTCATTGACTGACTAGCTATCATATTTCTTAATTAATATCAGACCTCTGAATTAAAAAATAAGATATTATGCTAAATTCTTACTCGTAACTCAAAACAACTTATGATTTACGCAGCTTTTGATACTTGAGAGTGTTCGTTAGACAGAGAGTAATGAAAATACTAAATAAAATATTATTTTTTTAAGTAGATCAAAAAAGATATAAAAACTTTTCTTTATCAGCTTATAGTCACAAAAACAGCTAGGGTCAGCTTTAAGTCACAAAAACAGCTAGGGTCAGCTTAAAGTCACAAAAACAGCTAGGGTCAGCTTAAAGTCACAAAAACAGCTAGGGTCAGCTTTAAGTCACAAAAACAGCTAGGGTCAGCTTAAAGTCACAAAAACAGCTAGGGTCATGTGGGGACTTTTCAAGCTACAAAGGTAGAAAGATTTAGACCCGATGCTGACACCTTCTAGCAGAAGGACGATTTGAAAATTGTTTTGTTGCCTATTTGAATAAGAAATAGGAGAGCGTCAGTCGGATGAATAAATTAGATATGACCTTTCTATTTGCACATGTAATATGAAATTCTATATTTTATACCTGTACATTGTAAACATTTAATTGTTGTTTCGTTTATGTTACAAGAAGGCCTACAGAAATTAAGTTTGCTAATATATAGTTTGATATAATATACACTTTGTAAGTTACCTTCAAGATTATTATTTTGTTGGGCATAGCAACAGATTTTTTCACAGAAATTAGCAGTATAGCGACGACTAATAGTAATTAGTAAACAAAAATTGTAGACCTTTTTACATAGTCTACAAAAGTTTTAGTGAAGTTTCCCTGAAATTGATATACAATTTCATCAATGCCTTATTGTGATAATTAGTGATTTTTGAAATAATTCAACAAATGTCAATATTTACCCAATATCCGAATCAGAGCCACTCATGGTTCCATGATAGGAGCCTGTGTCCCCTTCATTACTCATTCCTGAAATCAAACATAAAGTGGAATTTCTATCACATTTATTGCATTAGATCTACTCTGGATTGGTATAAATATTGGGTTTTCCCTCTAATTATACGTTACAAACAACAATATGCCGTTATAATCGTGCTTGAAGCTAATAGAACTAAAATTAAATTCAAAACCCATTTTAAACGAAATCCGGATTCAATCTTTTATCTGCAGTTTTATTGATATTACTGAAAATAATACATTATTTTGTAAGAATGTACTTAATTAATTAATACGGGTATACATAAATTACAACAACATATCAATGTATCCATGCTTGAGCTCTGATTGTTTAGGCTGGGATTTTTTCATAGACATAATAGACAATGTCACATTGTCACATATAGAATGCTATGATGTTCAACTGATATTCATCTACATCAATGAAATTTCACAACCAGCCAAACATGATCTTAAATAAAGGGGAATAACTCTAAAATAATAAACAGTTGACTTTGTGCACAAGTTGTCTTAAGAGTTATAATTGCGTATAGGACAATTCATGGTAAAATTTATTGCATTATGGGATACTGCTGACCAAATAGTCATAGTAACATCCATGGGTTATCATGCATAATGACTGAATAAATACACAAATGGCATATGGATCAAGTTTCACAAATAAACTTTAAATAAAGAATCTGTAATACAATAAAATTAATTTACTAACCTGACATTATCCAATGTATTTTTCAATGGACACGTAAGCTGATATATACAATAAATCCAACCTATGAAAAAAATTAATTCTAATTGATTACCAGGTTTTTGTCAAAATTTAGTGCATCAAAATGTGTAACAATTAATAATACAACAACTGGATAAATTCAGTGTCAAACCCTAATTATCCAATGATAATGACACTGATGTTATAAAATAAGCATTGCCTTTCAATCACATTGTTATGTAATGTATCAAAAAATAAACATGATGGCTTGTCAGATCTTACAGATAACAGTATATCTTGATCGTAATCAAGGTACAGAAATATCAGAAATGCCTTAAACACATGGCACTGCCTCACAGCATCACAGCATGTACTTGAGGCAGGGTTTTCCAGCTATTGTATAGCCGTTATTAGGATATACATGTACATGTATTCCCAATGCCATAAAGTTTATATTTGTCTCAATTTGAATGTAAAATCTGAAGAAATAGTTTTGGTTCAATTAAGCCAAAAATTGACAAAAGTTAGAGGCTTTTCTCTCACAGTCACAGGCAGTTTTTATAAACTTTTTTTTTTATAAAGAGCAATAGTTTATTAATTAATCACTTCATCCTTTACTTTTATTCCTAAAATTTTACTTTAGTGTCTACATTTTTTCCCATATTTCTAACGTGCAAAAAATCACCAATTGAAGAGTACAGATCATCTTCTCAAAATAAAACCTGTACGGTCAAAGTTGTTCATCGAACATCCAGTATGATTTATCACTTATAAATCTTTAAAACTTGGGCAAGGTTTTCCCTAAACATTTCGAATAGGGGTCCGAGGACCCCCAACCCAGCCATTTTGGAAGTCTCTTGATAGTTTTTTTAAGGTCCCACAATGATGAAAAATGAAAGATGCAGCAAAGGTTACCAGATATCAATAATGCAATTGTCGAAATTATTTTTTTGTGGTCAGTTTCTTCTATCAAATATATTACACTTCATATTTTGTCTATTATGACATAGTGTTTCAATTTATGTTTTGTTGCCAAAAAACAAAACCGAAAGTAATGTGAAATAGCTATAAACAGTATAACATAAATAAAGTTGTTTTGAGAGTCAATGTCCTGTTTTAAAAATGTTATCTAAATTTTTCCCAATCTAGGCTGTTGCTAAACAATTTTCTCTACCACACTAGACCTGGACCCATTCCAAAATTAATGGGGGAAAAAAGCTCCAAATATTAAAGAAATGTCTATGGTGCAGGAAATTAGACAAACATTTTCAGCTTGGTGGCCACCTGTACCTGAAACTATTGAATCATGGTGACCCAGATACAATTTAGTGGTCCAACTATTTCAATCATACAATTATGCAAAGTCACACCTGAAATTGTATTTAGTATTACTATTTACACATTCTACAAGCATATGTAATTCATGTAAGGTCTGAACTCTGATACAAAGTCAATGCAAAATACAGTAAAACTTTATGTATAGACCACCTTGAAATTAAGAACACAATTTTCAAGACCATTTTTACTGTTTTATATTCAACCTCAATATTAAGACCAACTCAATAAGAAGTTTTCGAAGGTCCAAATGGTGGTCTTATTATTGAGGTTTTACTGTACACAAATATGGTCATATCATGACTTTGAACAATTCAACAATCTCTAATACATTAAAGTAAAATGTATGTGCAGTCCCATTTTAGGTTGCCAATTAACTGGGCGATGATTTCGAATTGTAGGTGGTCCATACAAAAATATGATCCCATGTGCAACTGAGCAACCGTTAATTGTATAACCTGTGGTGTCAAAGGTATCTGTACTAAAGGGAGACAACTGCACAGGAAACAGGGGATCCATGGTCCAGTGGTAACATGCAGGACTAGTAATCCAGGGGTCGCAGGTTCGATCATCCGCTCCACCACTAACAGTCTCTCGGATGAGGCAAAAACTTAGGTCCCATACATCATCAATACATCATTACATGTACGATGCTTTACATCAGGCACATAAAAGAACCAGGGGTGCTTCTGGAACTGGGGCATCTTCTGTATCATGCACTATCCTCAAAAAATCTAAAATGACTAACATTCTTCCGGAAGCGTCGCCCATATTGGAAACCGGTGGCGACGATAAATAAACGCAACTTATAAACATGACAAAGCCATTTAGGAAACTGACTTACGCATTAACATAATTTGTCTAAGAAGAGACGCAACTCTATCTGCATACAAATAATTAAAAATCATAACGCTACATTTGTAATGTTTGAATATAGGTGTTACTTACTAAACCTTGTCTTGTTTTATGACCCAGATACGACAAGTTTATCGCTTCGTACCAGCTTAAAACAAAACTAAACTTGCCAGCTTCCGAAACTTTTTCATTCGAGATGTCTTGGATTTATTCCTTCATACTAACCCAAAGTAGCACTATTTAACGAAAAGATCACAATCATACAAAAAGTGCAACAGAATGCGATCTAGTATTACCACGGACCTATAGGTCCGTGGTATTACTATAAATGAATAATTTGTTTAAAATAAATACATAAGCAGTAATTGTATGGAAATATCTGAAAGGTCAACGGACAATGCCACAATAGCCTGTATTGTGTTTTGTTGTACGCTTGTTTACGCGCTTTATTAACTTTTGTGCATATCAGTCGTGTAACAAACTATTTGTACCACGTATCTTATTATTATTGTATATATTTTATGCTTAAACAAATGAATGAACGCAACATTTTAATATTTCGCTATCTTTATTGATTGATTCTATCAAAGACATAAATACCATTTAGGTCTTAGATTCTATGAACATGTATGCATGCTATAACTCCCAATCTTAACCAGTAAAACTAAGTACTATTTCTTCGCTGTTTTCATATTATTGATGTCGACCATCTTTGTTAAAGACATAACAACATGTTTTCAATAGCGTTCTTTTCGAGTTTCAATTGTTTTAGAATGTTCAGTTTTGTATGTAGATGTAGATCTATATAGATGAGTAATATATCGAGATAGGAAGTCTTTTGAAAATATTATTGTTTTGTCATTGGAACTAAAACTGTGAAACATATGCGCCGCTGTACGATTTCCAACTTCTTCTGTTAGTGACGTCATTTCCAGAAAACGTCACCATTTACTGATAGTAAACATTATTTGTCCCATATGGCAATATGAAAACAAAGTGACCATAATTATAGAGTAAATATTGTTTGCTGCTTGTACATAGTGACATCACATGTGACGTTTTCTTGAAATGACGTCACTTACCTAGAGGTTGGAAACCGCACAGCACTGTTCAAATCGAGATAGAAAGTCTTTTGAAAATATTTTTTTTTTTGTCATTGGAACTAAAACTGTGAAACATATGTTGATTTGGTTTAGTTGGAGTTTTACACATTCTTAATAATATTTCAATAAAACATCGATTCAATTAATATTTAACGATACTGCAGCGTTTATTGTTCATATTGTTCGTCTTTGAATGGATATATTTAAACAAACGTTACTTATATATACAAGCCAATACTTTAATCACATATTTATTACTTTGTACTTAACATGTAAACACTTGGTCATTATAATATAGCTACAAGTAGAAGGCCATTTCAAGTCACGTGTCATTATTTACCGAGTCATTTGGACGAGTGGTTCGAGAGTCAAGTAAGCATTGAATGTATTTGCATGTCCTTATATGGAGTGCTGCATTTAACCTGTGTAAATATAATAATTCAACGTAGACATAAAGTAACGAAAGGAAATATATGCGTGATATCATGTACAACTACCTTAACTTCAAATAATCTATTTTCTTAAATATGTATACATGTATATGTATACATGTATTAGTGTTTTTGTTATATGTAATATCATGTTTCTTGTGTTACTATGTTTCTCCTTATGTTGACTTGTCGTGATGTCCTCTGAGGTTTCCCCGATCTGTACAGTAACTATAACATTTTATTATATTTTATACCCTTCCTTATTTTTCGACTATATGTTGTTGGGGTATGACTTGTTATGTCACAATCGTATCACCTTGGCTATCTTAAATATACATCGGAAGTAGGGGGGGAGCAGTTTCAAAATGGCATACGACATGAATAGATCTACATAGTCTCTTTGGAAAGCATGACAGATATATTTTATGTATAAGGAATACGAGGCACACAAAACGATTAAATAATGTTGCAATGTGTTTTCTTGTTCATATGTCTTATCGTTTAAAATGTAGGAAAACCGCAACATGTACCGAGATAATAGGTAAATTCACATACGTACATACTCGTACTAGGTCTATTTCAGAACTGTACGGTAATTGCCGAGATGTTGCGATTGGTCAATGTAGCATTTCCTGGAATATGACCTTCATGTGCAACTCTTTCACACGTCAACAATTGTGTGTTTGATGTGTCTATGTAGGATGTGTGTTTGCGGTAGATGCTGTTAGTGAATATCGTTTACTCTATCGACAGTTTTGTTATTAGATAGTTTTTATTCTCCAATTGTTGATCGGAGGCTTAAACATAACGCAACGATTTTGCTATTTTATGTTGTCATCTTATTGCCATCGATTGGTGCGCACTTGTCCCTTTTGCTTTAAGTTTAAATGCTTACATGTACATGTGTTTTCATGTGTTTTGGTGTGGCTGTGTACTTTGCATATGCCATTTCTGAACGACTTCAATACTCATATATGTCTTCCGCAGTTTGAGTGTTGTAGGAAGGTATAATCAGACATACAAGCAAGAACACAAAGACACGCGTTTGCATAATCAAGGGAAGTCACTCATGATAATTTCAAATAAAATTCAATCGTGGATGGTCTCTTTAAAGCAATGAAGAACAGGCGTGTGTATACACAAAATCAGTATTTAATTATTTATTGTTTTCCGATTTGTTTTAGAGTTGATAAACGTTGCAAATCTCGAGAAGTATTTATGTTTAAAGGATAATTACAAGCCAAAAGGAGAATGTCTTTTACAATTACCAAATAAGAATAGGAATTTTATGCGGAAAGCGTCGCATGATTTAAACTACAATTCACTAAATAATTTACACATATATTCACCTCGTAGGGGATACACTTTGGCGCTTAATATGGATTGATAATGCTTTCATCATTTACACAATGAAATCAAATTTACTCGCAGAGGCGCATTTTAGAGGTATGAAAAATAGAACTCTTCTGAACGCTACGTATGGTGCCGTTTCATAAACGTAGGAAACGCAGTCCCTATCTTTTGGTAAGTCGAGTGGTCTGACAGTGGTGATAGCTTCGCTAAACAAAATGGCGTTCGTAATGAGAAATGCCGTCTGGTCTGTCGGACGTCATTTTGTTGCTAGTGAAGCGTTCTTGAAACGTTTTTAGACCGATACATTTTCTACCTCAGCTAACTTTTTTTCGCTTACTTCCCCTACCTCTAAAACCGTGACTCGGTGCTTTTGAAGGCTTATGTATCTTTAATACAAAATGTATATTGTTTCTGTGTTGCTGACTATGGTGAGTTAGTAAAATTAGTACAGTATACGACAGCTGTTTCCTTCATACTTTTTCAACAATAGTGATCAGACCGCGGTCAGCAAAATCAATGATGCCAATCATTCAAAAGTCTGAAAAGACTTGTCCATCTAGGTAGGTCATCAACACCGGGGTATAAAAGACACTGAATATGTTCCATAGAAAATCTGTTGAACGAAGCACGTGTTATTCATATTATAAATTGTACTCAATTCAATTGGAACATGTGTACATGTATTTGTATTTATACCAACCACGATTCCAAACGCTGTACAGTGCAATCTCTCCAGTGTGGCCCTCTAACATTACAACCTCTCAGCACAACGACATTATCAATGTTTCCGTTTCATCACGTAAGAATTGGCCATCAATTAAACCTCTCTACAACAACCTCTCAACAACAGCCAAAATATGCGTCTTGCACAAGGTAATGCTTTGGAGAACTTGCTCTACATTTCAGACTCAAATTAGCACTATTTATTACAGTATCCTAATTTGAAAAATATGTCTGGCTTCCGAGTTCCGCAAACACCATCTGCTTGTTAACACCAACACAATAATGGAACAAATTGTACAAGTCAGACAGATCGACACGACACGTAGCAGTAATTGAGAATGTTAATTAATCACCTAATTAAAATCCATGGCACTGTTATTGACATTATTTCGCGTTTCAATGAAATAAATACACATTATTTGTACAACAGTTTACATACACAGTAAAACCTCAATAATAAGACCACCTTTGGGACCCTTGAAAACTGATCTTATTATTGAGGTGGTCTTAATACTGAGGCTGAATAAAGAGAAAAAACAGTCAAAATGGACTCGAAAATTGTGGTCTCATTTTTGAGGTGGTCTTACTATTTAGGTGGTCCTTAAGTGAGGTTTTACTGTTTATAACAACGGACTGACAGGGTAGGATGAAACGATTCGAGAATTTTACCAAGTCTGCACATTTTGCGGTTGTAGAACAGATAACGAAAATTTGAAGTTGAAATCGTAAACTTCACGAATTGAATGCAGTGAAACCTCAATAATAAGACCACCATGGAGATCTTTGAGTGAGATTTTACTGTACATGTGCAATACAACAACAAGACACCACGTGACAACACAAAGTGCTGTGAATATACATGTACTGAAAAAAATGCTGCATCGTAATGAGACGTCTCTGTTGACATACAACTAAATGTCGCAATTGAGCCGTTCTCGACAGTTTGATTGAACATATTGAACAATCTACGAGTTTCATCACTATGGTGTCCAGAATAAATAGGACCAATAAATCATGTTAAACACAAGAAACACTGAGGGAAACGCAATTCTTGATACACGATCGAACGTTCTGGCTTTTTCTCGACGACTTGGTGAGAACATATTGAATCTTGGCTTACGTATTCTCTCTCTTTTCTTGATTTGATAAACAACCTGCAAGTTATAAATATCTATACAATACTATGGTGGCATATTACTGCCACCAGTTAGCATGATAGCGTTCGCGAGTTTGTTCTATAAATCTATTTATAGATAACTGGCAACACGAATCTTATCTAGTTAACTACTTGTTATGTGTACATATTAAGTGAAATTCGCAAACCATAACTAGATAACCCGTTAGTGTAATACATCGTAAAAAGGCAAGAGATGGCAGTTCTGGGCACTTTCTAGTCTTGTATGATATTTGTCTCACCGAAAATGTATCACTAATATTAACTAGATAGCTAGATAATTATCGCAATTATTAAGTGGTTAACACGAAACAATTCGCGAAGGCTATCATGCTGACTGGTGGCAGTAATATGCCACCATACAATACAAACTCCAAATATGTCTTATAAAACTGTCACGGAACAAAACATTAGCTGAGATTTACACTATTGTAAACAATGCTTCAGTCGCCGATATATCATGCTTTCAGTCCGCTTTGTTGACAGTAATCTGCGACACCATTTCTTTTTGTATGAGAAGATGACGTCATGTAGTACGAAAGAAAACCAAAGTGTCACCTTGGAACCCAACGCTAACTGATGACGTCATGACTATTAAAGATGTATCTGGCTCATCTGAGCATAAAATGTTTGAATTGGCTTCATCCAGTATTGTTGTTACATTGGCTAAAACATCTCTAATAGGAACCAATGCAATGTATAACCGATTGAAAATATCATGTTTTACCACATTACTAAGAGAAAAAACTTGTAAAACAGCCTGACTGATTTTTTTTTAATTTTGTGATGTACAAACATCTTTCTATAACAAATACGGATCAATACATTACGAGTTCATTCTTTGTTAATGCATGTTTATTAGTTTTTTAATTGAAGGAAATATATTTTTTAGTTGTCTGTGTTGGTAAACAAATGAACAAAAAATGAGCATAATATTACTTTAATGCAATGGATTATGGTTTTCAATACCTTCGGCTCCGTGTCCAATTCCTTGTTGTGACCATTTCCTTTCACCGATAAAGTGACTTCCTGTCTGCGACGATTTTCAACACGGGAAAACACATTGACATATGCAAACTCGATTAGGGCCGAAAATACAAATATCAGACAAGTTGCCATCCAAACGTCAAGGCCTGAAAAAGTGTTTTTAAGTCAATGAACACATTCATCATATTCAATACAATCTGATATGGCTAATGCTGATATCTGCGCGATAATGGAACTATGAATGATTTATCATGTCGGAATGGAAATTCGAGACTTTCAAAATGAACGGGATAATGTATGTTAGCCACATTTCAACAGAGAATCAACACATATTGAATTTCTTGACAAGTTATTTGTACGCCATATACTGATAAAATAATCTCTCCAGCACCGAACAGGGCATGGAAATCACTTAAAAACATCGTGAGTTGCATAAAAAAATACGGATTCTCAGACAAAATCAACACGTTTTGGAAACAGATAAGGCTGTATTGGTTTTAATAATTTATTCCGCTCTTCAGTGTTCTCACCATCCGGAAAACTCGAATATGTACTGGAAAAATATTCTAAAACATGGTGAAAACGCCCAGCGGAGTTTTTGCAGTTGGTCGATTTAGGGCGATACGCTTATTTTTTCAACAAACATTCGTGATTTTGTCATGTGTCTCTTATGTGTCATTCTCGACAGCTCTCGGGTATTTCCGTACCACTTCGTTACTCGGATAACACTTGCCGTAGTTGGCCGAGGATTTCCGAATGTCTTATGTGTTTGTTTGTTCGGTCTTGTATTTATTAACGTTTATATTTCCGTGTCTTCTCGTGCTTCTGCGCACTTTGTCTGCTCGTCTTATAACTATACGCATGAGAACTGTTTTCAGTTACCCGGTGTGAAATATATATTGTATAGAATATTTATATACGAGTATGTACAGAACTAAAATACATTTATTATAAGGCGTTTGTTCGATTAATACATAGATAGATAGATATTGTATTTGCATATTGAACACTCCGAAAAGAGTTTTTTACAAAGAAGCAATAGTCATTTACACAATAATGAGCAGCGTGACAAATGGCGAGAAAGCATGTTATGTTGGATTGTGAGTTTTAGAAATTTCAATATATCGAGTTATAAAGCATGTTTTGTTTGTTTGTTTTCTGAGTAGTCAGAACAGGATATTAATATTTGTGCAGGTATACGTTCTCGGGAGAGACAGTGGATGAAGTAAACCCGCACATATTGTTTTATGCCATAGAGTACACATAACCATTGCCAAAACAACATGTTTAAGACATATGCACAATAGTATGCTGGTTGCAAGTAAATTTGATGTTCGTTTTGAGAAACCATGACATACAGCTTGGTGTTGATCTCGACCCGAATACATACCTTTAACATAAGACACCTTTGGAAGCGAGGCTCTGGCACCGGAACTCTGGGTTGTCATGGTGAGTACGGTAAGCAGACCAAGCGATATTCTAGCAGGGACGGCATCTATATCCAACCAGAATGACACCCATGACAATATGACAATCAGGAGACTTGGTATGTAGACTTGGATCAAATAGTATCCTAAACTTCTGTCAATCTTAAACTGTAGCTCCACACACGTGTAATTAACTGAAAGACAACATACTTACACGGTCATTATCATTGTCCTCATCATAGTGGAAGGTCCAATGACTGTATATATAGTATTATTAATATATAAAACGTCCCCCTGTGATCTTTTTATGTTCGTTAACTTTCTTTTCTTCTTTTGACAGTGGGGGAAACTTCCTGAACGGGAAATCAGGGATTCCCCTTTCCTACTTCCCGACCAGGAAGTGTGTTACTATATATGGAATTTTACCTGGAGGACACGTGACTTGGGATGTATCATTTTCAGTCACGACTTGTCATGACAAACATTGGGCCTACTACATCAATACTCTAAATATGGGCCTCTAAATGACGAATATCACCATATATGATTGTCTCTAGTCATATCATACATATACAGTTAGTTTTGAGCTGATACATACCTCTCGCGGAATATTTATAAATGCTTCCTTATCATTTTAAGTCTGAAACTAAGACGTAGACTTTAAAATGTTAAATGCTTTTTTGCTATTATATTGTCATGACGACCATGGACCTATATACCTATATAGGTCCGTGTTACGACAAAGATTTTGATGAAAATTTGCGGAGGTGTACAGAGGGAAACAACACTTATTAATACAGAATTTCGTTCGTTTAGATTTGACGAAAACAAACTGATTCTGGTAAATTTAAGTTTTGCAAATTTAAAGTCTAAGTCTGAGTCTCAGACTTAATTTGTTGGTGAATAATACTCCAGGACAAATGTGTATAAACACCTCATCAGTACCTACCTCCGTTGTATTGTTTTTCACAGGTCAAAGTTTGGAAACTTCCGAGATAGAACTGTGCTACCATTAAGCGAGGATCTGTTATAATTGGATTCTGTTGCCAACGAAACACCAGGTTTTCTGTACTGTACCCATCTAAATGAAGAACAAATTCACTTCTATTATCGTAAGCATAATATATATAAAATAACATTATACAGCATTTATTCAATAACTGTGCAAAGACTTTCATGTAAAAGTTTTAATTTCTGATACAATATACTCACTAGTATGTGTTTATATGATTGTCTCTTGCTGGTCAATGTCTATTCATTTCATTAAGAAGAGCGGCAGCATACCGAGACGAACGCTATAGCAAGATATCAATGGCGTGAATTTGTCCATCACAATATATGACAATAGTCTATGCCGCATTTTTTCCATCACCCAATATGGCAATAGCCCATGCCGCGACTTTTTCCATCACCCAATATGGCAATAGCCTATGCCGCGACTTTTTCCATCACCCTATATGACAATAGCCCATGCCGCGATTTTTTCCATCACCCAATATGACAATATCCCATGCCGCGATTTTTTCCATCACCCAATATGACAATAGCCCATGCCGCGATTGTTTCCATCACCCAATATGACAATAGCCCATGCCGCGATTTTTTCCATCACCCAATATGACAATAGCCCATGCCGCATCTTTTTCCATCACCCAATATGACAATAGCCCATGCCGCGACTTTTTCCATCTCCCTATATGACAATATCCCATGCCGCGATTTTTTCCATCACCCAATATGGCAATAGCCCATGCCGCGACTTTTTCCATCACCCAATATGACAATAGCCCATGCCGCGACTTTTTCCATCACCCAATATGACAAAAGCCCATACCGCATCTTTTTCCATCACCCAATATGACAATAGCCCATGCCGCGACTTTTTCCATCACCCAATATGACAGTAGCCCATGCCGCGACTTTTTCCATCACCCAATATGACCAATCGTAACTACTCGACGGTATCCGGCAGAGGTCGGAATACAGGCCGTCATTTATGCTAATAATCGCCGAGATGTTCCGAGTGCCAATATGACAATATTCCATGCCGCTTATGTCCTTAAACTCGACGCATGTTACTTTTAAGTAGAAGGATACAGAAAAAGCCACATGGTAAGGACATAGACAAGTAATTAGGTATCTACACATGATACATGACAATATTTCCAAAGCGGCTCTCTCTCTCTCTCGTGCAAACATCTTTCTAGATCAACATTATCAATTTCCAAAGTTCACTTTCAATTGAAGCTCTCTAGAGCAACAAACTCTCTACAAAGGCCAATACTTGCAAATCCCAAAAACTGTTGCTGCTCAGAGAATGTACTGTACTTACAACTTTCCATGATAACTGAGCATCTCTGAGAATCTAGAGGATATTTTCTTAGATCCATGTCACATTTCAATGTTGCGGATATTCTACAACATACAGCAACGAAGTCATTAAGTATACGAGTTATTATATTTCATATTACAGTCGGACCTCCTTTATTCGACAACCTTCTATCCGAATACTTGGTATCATCCGAAATAAATATCAGATTTCGATGTATCATCTTAGGCAAGTCAAATTGAAATTGGCTATTCGAAACGATCTATTATTCGAAATAAATTGTTTAGCCCAATGCATTCGAATGAACGAGGTACAACTGTATTTTCGTCACAGCCATTGTAACGACCATTAACTAACATTTACGTATCGAACTACCACCATACAACACGAATTACTAGTATAATCATGATTACGATTCGGCCATATTGGGTCTTAGACCACTCCAGTCACATATAGGTTCTATCCCCATTTTCGCTTCTATTCTAGCTCTTTGCTTGTTTGGCCATATGTTATCTATCTAGCGAAAAGTATTGTAGCGGGCTACAGTTATTCATGTTTGAAAACAAATGTAATAAATATTTTTGGTTCGGGATATTTCTTTGTGTTTCAGGAATTTCGTGCACGAACATTTTGTAAAAAGACATTCATGTGGGACTTTTTAAAACATAGTTATAAACAAATTCTGTCTTATATTCGGACCGCCCTAGTATATACACTAAAACCTCAATAAAAATACCACCCTTGTGACCCTTGAAAAAACTGGTCTCAATATTGAGGTGGTCTTAATATTAAGGTTGAATAAAGAGCGGAACCTGTCAAAATGGTCTAGAAAAGTGTGGTCTTAATTTCGAGGTGGTCTTAATATTAAGGTTGAATAAAGAGCGGAACAGTCAAAATGGTATAGAAAAGTGTGGTCTTAATTTCGAGGTGGTCTTATTAGAGAGATGGTCTTTAAGCGAGGTTTTACTGTATTTCTCAAAGGGAAGCATAAAATGTACCTCACACTGTAATGAACTCTTCCCTCTGGATAAATATGCATGAGTTTGTTGGGCACTGTCACCGTGTGGAAATGGGCAGTTTTTTCGTTGACTATAAACAAGTCTGGTACCCAAATTTTATCCATCAGTCTGGTATCCAATTCCAAGGAACGCAGGTTCGGCAACTTGTCGTATACCAGTCTACTATCATTCCACGTTTGTCTCAGAAACATTCCGATATTGTAATCCTAGAATGTAAAAAAATAACACTAGTTATCCCATTTAGCTTTTTTTGCGACAGCTCAATCGGATGCAACAGACTTTGCTCTTATGGAACGTCAAATCTACATGAACTCAAATTTTCGAAGAGCTCTTCAAATAATTAGATAGCTCTTCAAATAATTAGATAGCTCTTCAAATAATTAGAGAGCTATTCAAATCATTAGAAAGCTCTTCAAATGAATTAGAGAGCTCTTCAAATGAAAGAGAGAGTTCTTCAAATGAATTAGAGAGCTTTTCAAATGAAAGAGAGAGCTCTTCAAATGAATTAGAGAGCTCTTCAAATGAAAGAGAGAGCTCTTCAAATGAATTAGAGAGCTCTTCAAATGAATTAGAGAGCTCTTCAAAAAGAAAACTCATAAATTGATTTTACTATCGATAGACAATCGATTGTGATGTTCCGATAATCGATTGTGATTTTGAAATCCGACACCTGACACTAAAATACACTATAGTTATACTGTCGAGATGTTAACATATGATTTTACTCACCATAGCAGTTTCGCTGACGTCATCAATGTTTGTTATATGTAGCTGTATCAGAGCTTGGACCGGAAAATCTGAAATTAAATACAAAAATGTGTTTGAATGTTTTATAACATTGCATTCAGGGGCGTATCCAGCATTTGTGCTTGGGGGCGTAACATTGTGGTCATTTTTTGGTTTTGTTCGAGGCTTATTTAACGACAATGACGGTGTCTCTCTCCCTCCCTCCCTCTCTCCCACCTCTCTCTCTCTCTCTCTCTCTCTCTCTCTCTCCCTCTCTCGCCCTCCTCCCCTTTCGTCTCACTCGCCTCTCCTCCTCTCTCTCCCCTCTCTTCTCACTCGCTTCACCTCCATCCCTCTCCCTCCCTCCCTTCTCCTCTCCTACCCCTCTCTCTCTCTCTCTCCTCTCCTCTCTCGCCCCCCCCTTTCGTCTCACTCGCCTCTCCTTCTCTCTCTCTCCCTCTCTTCTCACTCGCTTCACCTCCCTCTCTCTCCCTCCCTCTCACCGAGCCGCCAACATTTCTAAAGGAGGAGACACACCCTAAATTTGTGTACGTCTCATCGAAAAACATACCAGCTACAGGCCTGCTCTGAGTTTGTTTATAGTAAACTCATGTAACAAACTTTTGTTATTTAATTTCATTGCTAAAAAACTCAAACAGATCTGCATCTGATAGAAATCTTCGGAGTATTTCGTGCTATCCTGAGTCATTGCCAACCGTAATTAACTTGCTTGCGTGTTTAATTCGCTATGCCATATGGTGCGTTGAATTATTTTGAAGACAATAGATTACACAACCTGACGAATTAATAGGGCTTTCCAAAATGTAAACATCCTATAGCTAGTTTAATGTTCTCATTATATTTTTTTCTGTAACAGATTGACAGGAACCACCTCGCTCACCAACTCCAACACATCTAGATGAAATTTTCTGACAGAACGTGTTCACCAGATAATGTTTATCGAGATAGAGAGTTTTTTCAAAGAAAGAAAACGTTATTTAGGAAGTAAAACAGGTAAAATATCAAAACAATATAAGAAAAAATTAATACATTGTAACATACACTTACTATAATGTTCAAAAATGTACGCGAACTAACATATTACATTGTTTAGTATAATCAAATGTATTTTATACATGTACAGTAACACCTCAATAATAAGAACACCTCGAAATCAAGAACACATTTTTCAAGTCCATTTTCACTGTTTTGCTCTATATTCAACCTCGATATTAAGGTCACCTCAATAAGAAGACCCAATGAATATAGTAACACACTTCAATGGTCCCAAGGATGGTCTTATTATTGAGGTTTTACTGTTCAATGTATTTTGAAACAAGTTATTACAACCTATATTAACCACACTCGATGACTGCTTCCTGCGTTACTAACCAGTACTCTCGCGCCTAATTCAAGGAAGTCCGCTGTTCAGCCTCTCCGAAGGCTGGAATCGAACCTACGACATTCGGATCAGGAGTCAGACGTTTTACCACGACTGTACGTGTGCTCTTGTATGTTTTAACAACAAATTAAAAAATAATGATAATGACAATACCGTCTTCATAATTTGGTGCTATCCGAGCATCATATTTCTCTAACAATGTGTCCAATGTCTGCTGTCTGAAAATTAAGATTAAATACAATAAAACAATTGTAGTAGCTTTACACTGTTTGATGGGTGGAGATACGCACGAGAAATAATTATAGTAAAACAGTAACATTTGTAACCCAGTCTGATCAAATAAATGAAAATCAGCATGTCCGACAACAAGAATAAAGATTGTCATAATAAAATGTGTACGAAGTCTGAAGTGAACTTGGATGCTTACATCATTCTGACAAAGTATTTCTTTTGTTAACAACATAAGTGATAGTTAATCATCTTCAAGTATTTTTGTTTGTTTTCATCGGGTTTAACGCCGTTTCTCAACGATATTTCAGTTATATACGGCGGCCGGTTCACCTACCCAGTTTTTCCTGGACTGAATTCTTACCAGTACTAACTTACCCTTCCACAAGGAGCCGGCAACTTCTCCACATGTGGGGGAAAATCGACATTTTTGTCAAATTTTCATGGAAGGGTATGACCGGGAATCGAACCCAGAACGCCGGGTTACAAGTCCAGCGCACTAACCACTGGACCACGGCCGCGGCTCTTCAAGTATCAATGAGTATCATCAAGTTGTATTTTACGTGAAAAAAATAGAACGGTTTGAAAGCAGCTTTACTGGGTGTCTAACGAACAATAATCAAGTACTTTTCGTGTGGAATGAAAAAATAAGTCCCTTTCATGTGCAGCTTTCCTGGATAAATATCAAGAATGATCTCCCTTAAATTGAATTATCTACCTTGCACGTGAAAATGATACCTGTCAAAAATGGTCAATAATCAATAATCGATATTGGCTCCTTGTTATCACCGATTTAATATCCTCTAATTTAACGTATAATTATCATTATCGTGTATTAAGGGGCCGTTTTCAGATTAAGAGTCCGTTTTCAGTTATTACCAAGAGTGGTCTTTCAATACAAGCTGGACAGCATTTTTTGTCCTCCAAGAGTATAAACAATACCTACAATACACTATCTTCTCATTTGATATTTTTTCAAGGTAAACATTGCAAAATATTTCGGTTTTCAGTCATTCAGTTAATGCTACTCTATTAAACAATGAACCTCACGATAACATGTATACGCAACCTTGTTGAAATTGGAATATTTTTAGAGCGAGCGGACCTGGCACCAATATCAGCTGATACACCATTGAATCCCTTGCTGAATGTAAGTATGATCACCTCCGTAAATAGACACCAACATACTGAATGACGCACGCAATACATCTTCACAATGACTGCTTAGTTGGCTCTGAAAATATAGATATTTATAATATAGCCGCGAAACCTCTTTCAGTGCGGGCCTCCCCTTAGCAACAACGCGCGTCTCCTTAGCCACAACGCGCCTTCCAGTATTTGTACTGACAATGCTATGAATCGCTCTGTGGTTATTATTTCCATGTATGTTCATAGTATTTAAGTTCACCTTTCCCCGTGTGCAGTTCTTTTACTTGATATAATATTCAGGTTCATCCCCCCCCCTACCCGTTCAGCCTATTATTAAGCCTACTGATTTTTTTGATTTGTTCTGTGATATATTCCATCCTTTAAACTTTTCCCCTTGTTGTCCTCCTAAATTTTCCTTAGTTGTTTTTATTGTCGACCAGTCCATACCTTACACCTCTATTCCCATGTACGATTTCCCTCGCACCTCCTCGGTGCCTAATGTGTTGAAGACTGTAATTTTCCCGGGGTCTGAGTGGGGAGTCATTGTCGTATGTATGTATCGTACCCTGTAAAAATTTCTCTTTCAACAACATTATCAATGTGAAAATGACTACCAATTCAAAATATGTAATATCTCTAAACAACGGCCGAAATTTGCATTTTACTATTGTGTTGCTCGAGAGAGGTTGCACTGTATTGCGATATTTGCATTGGCAATCTAGTGGTGATGATGATAAGATAAGGCCACATACACGCATTCGGAAAACCTCGGCCAACTACGTACAGTGCCTCTGATGTTTGTAAGGCACTACTATCGAAAATACCATTCGAATATCATGTAAACAAAATGGCGGCGTGAACGCTGGAGTACTGACGAAACGGGATTAGAATCACATAGTAAACTATATGAATAATGTGAGTTTTTAACTAGAAATGACAACGAAAATCCATTTCTTATGTGAATGTATCGAAGTTCAATCCGATTTAACTATTTTTTGACGCACAAAATGTTAAATTTTGCCACATAGTGCTCCGCCTGACACACACTAGAGGATGTTCGTAGAGTAACGAAGTGGTACGGAAATATCCGAAAGCTGTCGAGAATGAACATACACGCACTTTAACACCATCAGTGTTACATATTAAAATCATCCAGACTGTATTTTAATCATGAAAAAACTATATCAATCCTTGCCAAACATGAGGTAATCATGATTATACATTGTAATCATTTATCAATAGTAATGGTCTATATTTTCGGCGCAGTCGTACTAACATGGTTTTGCTATTTGCATATCAGTGTTGTGTAAACCAATCTAATCTTACGTTAACCACCAAGGCAATTTCTCTTCAACCGATCAACGTGTGTAACATTGACGCGGATTGGTTAACCTTTCGATAAAACGGTACGTTACCTTACCGAAATGAAGTGAATTTCGGTGAATTTACCGAAATCCATTTTTGATCTGGAGTGAACAGCAGTTGCATGTTGCACAACGAATCTTGACGTTCAATTGCGCCGACAATCTTTTTTCAAGATATTTCTTGCTTAAAGTAATCAGACGTTGTCGTAAATTTACACAATTACATGTTATTTTAATGCATTGGTTACTCTTTTACAGTGCCATTCAATTCTTATTACATTGCGATTACTTTCTGATTACAATTGCTTTGGACTGTATACCATTCACACTGAGTTAATACATGCTTGTAAATAGTGATGGATAATCGGACATTTTTTATAATCGATTATCGGATCGGTTTGAAACTCATAATCGATAATCGAATCGGAAATAATCGAAATATTTAGTTTTTTAGTGTAAGTATAATGCTGACAGTTAATTTCATTTATACAACTTTATTTATCTATTATTACTACATTCAACATATATGGGGTTTTACATCACTCTTGTATCATAAGATCATTTTATCATTCAATAAAGTTATTTTGTTTGTTTATTTCGTATATTTGTATTTGAGTGAATACATCGAAAACAATTCTATATAATTGTAAAATTTGAATGTATATCCGGGTTTATAACTCTAAAATTTGAATAATCTTATATATATTTAATATCATCTTATTGAACTAAGACTTCAGTCAAAATTTCCGATTATAATCGATAATGGTAGTTCATAATCGATTGTCGCCGACGTCGGATGTCCAGCGATGATTTTTCGATTATTTTCGATAATCGCGCCATCACTACTTGTAATCACTACCACATGGTACCTATTTGTAACATATAAGACTCTTTTCATCTAAAAAAATAACTCTGTTCACCATACTCCGTATATTACGTTGTAGGTATCTAAAGAAACTTTATGGTACATAATGTAAATATTCAGCTGTAATTTATTGTCATCTGAAAGTCATCATGTAATAGAGTAATCATTAATTTAATATGTTACATTTTAAAACTTCGTATTCATTGATTTAATTGATAACATATTTGAGGCATATTAATTGTAATTTAGTCAATTACGTATGAAAACTGCGTAATCATTGATTTAATTGATAACATATAAGACGCAAAGTGATTGTCAATTTAATCGATTACTTTTGAAAATTGCGTAATTATTGAGTTAATTGATCACATGTAAGACGCAAAGTAATTGTAAACTTAATCGATTACATCTGAAAATTGCGTAATCATTGCTTTAATATAGTACATATAATAGGCAAAGTAATAGTAATTTTATTGATTGCATTTGAAAAATGCGTAATTTAATCGATTACATTTGAAAACATTATTGATTCAATTAATAACACGTTAGAGGCAAAGTAATTCTAAATTAGTCGATTACATTTGAAAACTGCGCAATCATTGATTTAATTGATTATTTATATGAGGCAAAGTGATAGTAATTCAATCGAGTAATAGGACTCAAGAAACGAATGGAAATGCCCTTTTTGTAAGAATGGCAGTTTCTGTCCATATTGAATCTCTAAGATACCCTTTTCACATCAATCCAATGAATAAACATCAAATTATTTCTTTGATAACTATTTTGAATAAATTTTTAATATTTCAAGAATATAAACTTAAATTAATCGAAACTACGTTATGACTTCATGCAGTTTGGGGTAAATTGATGTATTTTATTGATAGATTTCTGGACGAATTTCTTGATTTCTCGTGAGATCATGTAATATTTTCTATGGATTGTAGCTTTAACATTTTGCGTGACGCTTGTTTCCGATGAAAACCTATTTTTACATTCACAAAAACACAGACTAGCAATATGTGATCGCATAATTTTCACACATTTGCAGGACAGTGAATACTAGCCTGTCGTTATCAATCAAAATTGTTTCCAAAACAACATAAAGCTTTTGAAAGAAAGCTGAAAGAGCAATAAAAGGATGAGTCCTGAACAATATTTTTGTTTCAGGTTTCGTGCCAAAATAAAATAGGGTAGGTAGGTCGGAATTTCAGACGAATCAAATTAAACATAGATTTAAATAAATATGTATTAAAATTCAAATCCCCTTTCCCTTTTAACATGGATAATGTTTAATCAATGTGAATATAATGCTCTATAGCTGGTATACTTGTAAAGCGTCTAATAAATAGGCAGAAATACAAATCTAAAAAAAATCACACAAAGAAATTTTACCAAAAAGAAGAAATTTTACCAAAAATAAAATAAAATATTAACACACGAAAAAATTGTTCCTGGGTCGGGACAAAATACGCCTGATGAAAATGGTTATAACTTGTATGCAGGATAATTTATGCAAAAATCACTGTACATATGAGCTGGGGTTTTATTATCCAATCCGATGTTAAGACTAGAATGATGGCGCTATGTTTGCAATGTTATAATTTGTGTAAACGCCGGCATTGGATTAAGTATAAAGTAAACATCGATGTAACATTAAACAAGCAATATGAAAGAGACTCTAGTACTAGAATCACCGACCTGAGACATTAATACATGTATATGATTATATAATACATTATCTGATATTATTATATTATGAGTACAAAGTAATTTGGAATCCACTGGTGTGTCATTTGACTTGCTGCATCGTTTAACTATTCATGATGGCTTTATGCAGAATCATTCAAGTGGATAGTTTGCATAACAACGATTATTTAATATTGCATGCCGAATTCCACATCCCTTTACTCAACTGAAGCAAGTGCGTAGCGTGGCGTACTCGGTTAATTCCACAGGGTACTAGTAATATTTAAAATCGAAGCCCATAACACAATATGAAGATTAAAAGATACAGAGCTGATAAAAAGTATAGGAGGACACGTGGGAATATTTTTTATTTACAATGTGTTGTGTGTTAAACCCATTGATGCATACAAATTTAAAAATTGATAGCCATAATTTAGGCTTTTATTTCTGAATCTTTCCCCAGGGATGTCACAAAACTCCAATTAAAAAGAGGGCTTATCCTTCGGCTAGGTACATTCCAAATTTGTCAACACTACGTCCTTTATAAGCTCAATCGTATGACCTAGGCTATTTGTTTTCAAAATAGAACTCTGAAGTAACGTGGAAGGAAAGTTGTTCCAAAATGGCTGCAGAAAGTAATGGAAAGTATGACAGCGATCTTTTCGAAATTTAGGTATATTCATACCCGTGACTGCGAAGTCTCTTTCCGAACGGTTACGGAAATTGCCGAGATGTTGCGATTGTGAAAAGCTTAACGTGTACGAAGCGATCGAATAGTTCATATACATGTACTTGTTTTATGTGGATATATTGGTTTATAATTGCCAAATACTGTGAAATAATTACATACAAATAAAGGTATTTTCCTGTTTTTATAAACTGAAGTTTTTCATATTCCTCGTTATTATTGCTGACGACATATTTATACAATCATGATCGTGGTCTAATTAATGCACAGACATAACCATAAACTGTTAAATTAATCTCAGACAGTAAAAACAATCATCTGGGATATACTTTTGTTCAATACATTCCCCAATCGTGAACGAATTAATAAATTAAGCCACAATTCCATGGTATAAGTAAATCAACACGCATTTATACCGTCTCCCGTGGCCGAGTGGTTAAGGCATCCGCCTTCGGAGCGGGAGGTCGTAGGTTTGAATCCCGATAGGGGTCCGTTCTGATATGACCGGTTGGCAAGCCACCAGCTAGTTAAGCCATCAGGCAGTATGATGAAGAATACAATAGTAATGATATCGTTAGGATAGGATAATTATTTCAATAATGACGTTTAGCGAGTTGTGGTAATGAATGGCAACTTTGAATCATGATTTCAAAACATAATTTATTGAACACATTATCTATTGCAACTATCTACCAATATGAAAGGTATTTGTAAAATGACGAGGGATGCGTAGTTTCTTCGAAATGTTCGACAAGCGTAATTAAATAAAGCCTCTGCACAGCCGCCGGACTAGAATAGTAAATGAGTTATAATAATTTTATGCAGCTGCATAATGAATATCTAATCCAGTCATTCCCATGCCGACGTAATGTCTACAATTCAGGCAGGATACGAAACTAATCGTATATCTACGTACAACAAGAAAGTCAAATTACAACCAAAACGCGAAAAGAATGCTTTAAAGAAATAGTTATAGTCCGCACAATCCCATCTGTATAATTATGAGACGAAACCATCTAAGAAAAGAAATGCGAGAGAAAAGGCATGCTTCTTTTATCACCAGAGGCTAACAGCACCTGACTGCGAAAATTAGCACTCTTTTATGTGCTTCCTTTCATCGTCGAAGGCTCAATACCGATTTTGATGTCGCACATCATTAATGCAACTATTGAACGGACCATCTCAGTAGTGCAATTAGCGGTCTACAACTATCCTAGTTTGTCTATGTGTTTCGGCACAGCCGTACTAACATGGCTTTGCTATTTGCATATCAGTGTTGTGTAAACCAATCAAATCTTACGTCAACCACTAAACCAACTTCTCATCAACCTTGATGCGGATTGGTTAACCTTTCGATAAGGGGTACGTTACCTTACCGACATCTAATGAATTTCAATGAATTTACCGAAATCCATTTTGGATGTGGAGTGACTAGCAATCGTATAACCTCGGCAATGTTTTATGTTGCATAACAAATCTTAACCTTCAAATTGCACCGACCATCTTGTTTAACTTTCTTAATATTTACGATCCGAGTAATAAATATCGACCAGGCTCCGTTGAATAATTGAATATCTGATTAAAAACGTCTCTGTCTTTTAATAGGTTATTTGAATCAAAAACATTGTAAATAAAGTTGCTAAAATCACAACGAGCATTAATTATTGCCCGAAGTTTCAAATAGAATAAAACGAGGACAATACCTTTAAGACATAATTTATGTACGAAGTATGTCCGGAAAGTTTTGGGACTGTAGGTATATTTCACTAAAAACTTATCATAAATAAAAATATATTCATATCGTGACATTAAGCAAATATTTATGAATCATTTGGTTTAAATTTGTATCGATCGAATGTCGTTTGAATGAGAAATGGTTACCATGACAAACTATGTTACTCTTCACGGAGCAGTTTGAAATCAACCCGTTTATTATTTGACAACATTGAAACAATTTATTGCTGTCCGTGCAAATGACGACGAATAACGGCACTAAAAGAAATAACGTCAAATTGACGTAACTTGTACCGATGTGCCAAATTATGACAGTAAATAACTTTGAAAACGGAAGTGGCATTTCAACCATGTCTGCAAAAACGCCGACGTCAGCGTCACGCACGGAGCAGCGCGCAGTCATTAAACACAGTGTAGGTGTTGGGATGACACCACCAGCCACGTATACATTTGTTTCTTGTACTGAATCTAAACCAGAATGCTCCAGAGCATTATAATAGTGTTTCGGTGGCACAAGCGTTTTACCGATTGATCTGAACATATTTGTGATAAACACCGTAGTCGGAGGCCATCTGTCGTAAAAGATTCAGAAATAGCAGCTGGTAAGAGCGTCCTGAGGGAAGACCGGCGGAAAACTGTCAGAGAGGTAGGGGAAACTGTGCAATTAAAACGAACTGTCACACATAATATTATTAAACAGCTTAATTTGTCAAAAGCGTGTGCTAGATGAGTGCCAAAACGTCTGTGGACGAAAAGGCTGCGCGAGTTGCTGCTTCAAACCAGTTTCTTCGACGTTATGAACATGAAGAACATAACAACGGATGAGACAATAATAAGTGTGTATGAGCAAGAGGCGAAGTCTGCATCAAGGTTTGGAAAACTGCACCCCACCTGCTAAAGCAAAGGCATTGAAATCACTCATATCGCTCCATCCAGTATCACCGTTTGACTATGCTGTGTTCCCTAGTATTAAAGGTGATATAAGAGGAACTCGCCATGATGATGAACATGAACTTCGAATAGCGGTCAGAACTGCTGTTTATTATCCATAGTGCATATACATAGTTTACCATCAGGCCTGGAGGTTCTAAGTTATTAATTATTGTAATTATTAATAGTCTAGACGACTACATGTATACTACATTATGTCACATTGCCTTTTATCCTCGTACAAAACAATGATGTGACAACACAATTATACAAATGATCATAAAACTAAAACAAACAAGCCGATTAATTATACAGTAAAACCTCGATAACAAGACCACCTTGGGGACTCTAGAAAACTGGTCTTATTATTGAGTTGGTCTTAATATTGAGGTTGAATGAAGAGCAAAACAGTCAAAATTCACTCGAAAGTTGTAGTTTCAATTTTGAGGTGGTCTTATTATTGAGGTGGTCGTTAGGTCAGGTTTAACTGTATATGTAAACTAAACATAAGAAACCATTTCAATGCAACAGAGATAAGTAATTGGAACAAATTTTGGTTACATGTTACACATGAACTATTACATGTATGTGTCAAAATGTTTGTTTTGTAAATATTTTTACTATTAATTTCAATCATGGCCGATTTATTCCAAATAAATGAGTTATTAGGGTAGTAAAATTTGGTATATTTCATGAAAGACGTTTTTGTTTTATTAACACAGTCTCAAACCTTTCCGGACAGCCGTCGTATTCAAGAATACAACAATTTTAGAAAACAATATGCGCTTAGCATACTTTGAGATTTTTAGTTTGAAGCAAAGGCCGACTACTCCTCCAACGAATATGAAGCAACCGTTCCAAATGACACACTCAGTGCTTTGATTTTATTTAATTAATTTTTTCCCGCAACAGTTATTACCACTTTATTCAGCTAATTAGTTAAGTAGAAAGCACCAATAATTTGGAGCACATTAAGTCATCTTCGTAAAGAAAATACTAGGCTGGGTTCGGAATTGGAGATTAATCTACTTTCTCAAAACTAAAAACAAATTCATTCTAAACTTATTTCTGTTAAGTATACGAGTATATGTATATGTTTTATGCCAAGTTTTCGTAAATACATGTATATTATGGAACATTCACATTTTCATATTCATACCAGAATTACTATGAGGAAGGGTTGTGGTCTTGACATGATGGTGTGGTGGTTCGAGTCCACGACACCCGGGATTTAAAGCGACCGGTGCTGTACCCACACACTATCTAATTCTCCCCATTGTCAATGATGCTCAATTACCAAACAAATACAACTGTGTACAGTTTACACAAGACTAAATAAACTGTACACAGCTTATGCCGAAAACACATTACTTAATACGACATAATTGACGTTGATATTTGTCATCGGCTAAATTAGATGGAGAGGGTACGAATTTAATCACATATAAATGGCTTATCAAACGCAAATTATTCACTGCAACAGCGTAATAAAATTGCAAACATATAGTTACAATATAACCTTGTAGTTAACAAAACACTAGAATAAATTCTATACTTGATGATATTATAATCGTAAAATAAGTTCTGTACTTACGCAAAGTCTTATTTCCCCACTTCACTCCGCTCTGTTCGTATCTCCGAATCACACAATGTTGCCAGCTAAATGCTGAATGAATCGTATCTGTATGCAGGTAGTTTATAATATAATTTCAATGCTGGATGAATAGAGTTCGTGGTACGCATATCAAACATGTTATCATAGATCATAATTCCTAAACTTTTCTCCGGCGCTATGCTGTGAAACTTATTTTTCAAATCCAAGTGTTTAGATTATGTAAACGGTTCCTTAGCAACGTTCGGCGAAATATTCTCGATGAGAGTTAATCTAATACTAACCCACACTTATTGTTGTTTTATCGCGGTTTAATAATTAACGCCAAAAATGTGCAACCTCTCACTATCGTTTTATTTCATCCAATATGAATGTCTCATCATAGCATTAGTAATCGATTTCCTTCGTAGTTGTCTCCCTTTACAATGTTCAGAGAGTACCAGGGGAGGTAAGCGATGTGAAGTCGCTAGTGTGATGTACAGATACGTTCACATCAGATATTTTGCTATTGATTAACATAGTGTACTGCATTGAATAATGAAACAAAATATTAATGACATCACCATTGTCAATTATTGTCAATAATTGTGTGGTATAACAATAATAGTAGACGGTTGTTATGGGTTATATAACGTCACCGAGGGCGTATCAGTTGTTTAGAATCGAATGTTACTGACATGTTGTTGTACTTGCGTTTTATGTCATTCGGAAAACCTCGGCCAACTACGTCAAGGTGTTATTAGAGTAACGAAGTGGTACGGAAATACCCGAGAGCTGACGAGAATGGCGTTTATGACTGTACAAGTGTACTCACTTACCAAGAGTCAATCTAAGTGCACTAGTTCTCAAGTCCGTCTGGTGTACTGTCGAACCGCCGTTGAAGACCGTTAACTCAATACACTAAATGCTTCAGGAAAAGACACTGAGTGTGCAGTACAGTAAAACCTCAGTAATAAGACCACCCTTGGGACCGTTGAAAACCGGTCTTCGTATTTAGGTGGTCTTAATATTGAGGTTGAATAAAAAGCAAAACAGTGAAAATGGACTTGAATGTTGTGTTCTTACTATTGAAGTGGTCTTATTATTGAGGTGGTTTTTGAGTGAAGTTTTACTTTATATGTTTAAGATTTTATAAACACCAGTTTTTACCTCACGTTTTTACTCTTTTTTACGAGACAGGATGGTGTGGGCGTAGAGCGCCTGGTCTGAAAGTAGGGGCTCTTTTCCGGTCAGGGCGATAACTCCTTCACGGTCTTCATAATCCATGGATAAGGTACGAGTACTGGACATAAACCCAGTCCGCGGTCGTCTAGTGTGATTTGTATAAGTTGTTATAAATTGTTTCACGATCGATGCAAATATAAATACTAACCTCAATAATAAGACCACCCTTGGGATCCTTGAAAACTGGTCTTTTTAATGAGGTGGTTTTAATATTGAAGTTAAATAAAGAGCAAAACAGTGAAAATGGACTTGAATATTGTGTTCTTCTTATTGAGGTGGTCTTTAATTGAGATGGTGCTGTAACTTTGAATAGCATTAAAATTAAACACGTTTTACCTCATGTAAAAAGCGTATGACAACGTACGCCATGTCGGAAAATCCGAAGTAACTGTCGTTTAGCAAATTTGAACAAAGGTGTTAAAACTTAGAGAGTCCGGTTTTTATCATTACATGTATATCCCAATTTTATTTCGTACTTATTAAAGTGTATTCACATAAAAGAAAGCCATTGAACGACAGTCATAATTTGGACTACCCACGTAAACACTCAGCTTAACTACTATAAACACTTATATAAAACGGAATAATTCTGCAATAAATCATTAAAACCGCCTAGAAACATTTTTGAAACATTATATTATATCTTTGGGATGGAGTTTTGCGATGTATGTAAAAAGTATTTCAGTTATATAAAGTGTTTATTTATTATAATGGCACCGCTACTTAAAGGGTCAGTCATTTCTGACTTATGAAACGCCTACTTTCTGAGCACATTTACATCTCGATTCCTACCCTTTAATGCCAGGCACTTAGAAGGTAGGCACGCGGTAACCATTATTTAACTAGCTGGCGGCTCACCAACCGGCTTTATCAGAACGGACCCCTTCCGGGTTTCAAACCTTCGACCTCCAGCTCCGAAGGCGGATGTTCAAACCATTCGGCCACAGAGAGGGTATATAAGGCGGCCAGGGATCTAACCAGGTTACCAACCAGTACTAACCTACATGTATTTT
This sequence comes from Mactromeris polynyma, assembly GCA_032209605.1. NCBI lineage: Eukaryota > Metazoa > Mollusca > Bivalvia > Venerida > Mactridae > Mactromeris > Mactromeris polynyma. Next base: position 20,347,717 of record JASFXZ010000006.1, on the reverse strand, counting down.
GCTGCAAGAAGCCGACAGATACTCCAGAATACTTATAAGTTATCTACGAATAGATTGTGTATAATCAAAGTACTGTGAGTTCTAACATAGATTGTATAGAATCAACGTAATACGGGCATCATAAGGAAGAATTGTTTGGTATAGTTCACTGTGTCGACTTTGCAGAATCACATTGCTCAGGAGTGCAGTTGTTTAATGTCCATGAGACCTTGGTTCTTTTTGAAAAGACAGACAGATCTGCGCATGCGTGACTGCATTGTTATCCTTGCATTGATAAATGTCTGTAATAAATGCCTTCTAAGAACGTTAAGACAAAACGTGACCAAATTTGACCAGCCAGTAGAGCACAGACCTTCATGGGCCTCTTGTTTAGTGATGCTGGTAAATGAAGAGGTTAACACAGGTCTTTCATATAAAAACAGTAATGATTCGCTGTTAAATACACGTTTATTTATGTTCGACCACTACAACATATAAGATAATGACATCGAAAACATTGCAAATATTTTATTTTTAAATTCATAAACACGAAGAAGGAATCACCGCAGTGCGCTGTCCTTTGACATCCAATCTGAAATGTAAGAGTTTTTGCTTAACACAGAATTTATAAACAGAACTTATACTATCGCGCTATTAGTACCGTAGTTGCACTGTAATGTTAATAATGCAACAACGAAAACATTTGTTAAACTGTCCTACAAGCAATCCATTGATAACTTCTTTCTTCGATCGTTGATTTTTAGGACACGTGTATCGAGGACCAAATGGAAAGATTCTAGTGCTGACAGCTGTGTTCTCAATACATAAAAAATACCAATTTTATTATTTTTACAACTTTACTAATTGCGACTTGGATACTATTTTAACATACAAGAAGAATTTTCTGTAGTTTACACCATGATGTATTTATTAGTTGAATAAGTGAACTTCAGAAATATAAACAGAAGTTATTCCCACTTGTGTCCCATTGCTTCTAATGCATTAAGATTATTTAGTTACCACAATGGAAATAAGGGATATTTACTCTTTTTTGTGTAATCCTTAGTACGGATGTGTGTGGCATGTTTTTTTTATATTACTCATGTGTTTTATATTATAGAACAGAAGAACAGAACATATCTTTATTACACCCAGGTACACATGTTACAACATGGGGTTATGACATTTATCGTTGTTATTATTATTTGGTTAGTTCTGGTCAAGTTAACATTAAATATTTTGTTTGAGTAAGTTTGCATTATTATTATTTACACAATTAAGGGATGGATTGATGAGAGGGGGGACAGTATAAAGTATAAATAATAGAATAATAAATGAAACATATTTGTCTTAATTACCATGTATATATGTATCTTATGCTGAAATAAATATATCTATCTATCTAGTTCAAATTATCTCGAAACACCCGTTTTGCCCAAACATGACCAATTAACACAATGATAATAACTTGACTTGAGATTGTTACGAGTTCTCTCCCTTTCTACGTCACTTCTAAATAGTATATGCATATATGGAACAAAAAGTCTAACGCTTATCACAACTGACCTCAATCCGCTGCTGAAAACTTACTTCAAATATCAAATTGTATCCAAGATATGAACCACATTCTAAGCATGAATAATTTATGTTTCACACGACAACCTTCTTAGTGCCAGTGCATAAACATATTGTATAAAGTATTGGCGAAGATTTCTTCAGAAATGCATCAACATGTACATATTTCAAAATCCTCTTCGATTTGCTTTGAAACGCATGTTTTAAACCGAATGTTCTATGGTCTCTGCCAGACAGACGATAAAGTGTATTTGTTCATTAAAATAGATTCATATCCGTACTAATTTTACTACTGAAGGTATTAAACGCGTGTGCAGACTTTGATGCATTTCTAATTAGATCTTGCATAACGTAGGTGCCGTTTGAAAGATAAATTTCTCATGCTTAAAATTTCATAGAAAAAATTGGTTGTTCAGTGAAGTGGAAGCGGAAAGAGGTCAGGAGTAAAAGCGTAAGACCTCTTGTATTAAACATATTGTATAATTTAGAAAGTGAGATAACTCGTGACAATATCCTGTGATATAACATACCCTAGACTTTTCAATTCTGTTTATCAACAATTGAGGGAGTTTTGTTGTCCAATGGGTACTGTGGATGTTCCGACTTGTCTACCAAGTTTGTCCTGACAGTAACACACAGAACCCAGGCAACCAGACGGGGCATAGTTACCATTCTTCGCACAGTTATACATTTTACCAATCAAACCGCTATTCATATACTCTAACTGGTCACGTGCACATTCTGAAAAGAAACAAGGTTGATTGAATAAAATATTTCATTTGAATATTTTGTCACCACTTATTCGGGTGCCATAAACTCATATAAAAAAGTTGTACGATGACATATGTACTTTAATTGAATTATGTCGAAATGAATGATGTAGCAAAAATGAAACAAACTCAACGATTCTCCAATAGTTATCAACAACTAGGCAATATGTCAACCGTATTTCAGAAACTGAATGCATAATGCATAACAATAAGGAGACACATGTGATGAAATCGATGCGGGATAAGTTAAATATTTATCACAGAGATATTTTATTCAAACGTTTATCATCGGGACACATATCATTATAATGTGCAGTAAAACGTCGATAATAAGACCACCTTTGGGCCCCTTGAAAACTGATATTTTTTTAGGTGGTTCTAATTTAATTATTGAGGTTGAATAAAGAGTAAAACAGTGATAATGAACTTGAAAATTGTGTTCTTAATTTTGAGGTGATCTGAATTGTGAGGTGGTCTGAATTTTGAGGTGGTCTGAATTTTGAGGTGATCTGAATTTTGAGGTGGTCTGAATTTTGAGGTGGTCTGAATTTGGAGGTGGTCTGAATTGTGAGGTGGTCTTAATTTTGAGGTGGTCTGCATTTTGAGGTGGTCTTTAAGTGGGGGTTTACTTTATTTCTGGATTTGTTTATTTACATATACATGTATAATAATAATTCGCCGTTATTAAAAGCCAATGATCACATCCGAAATCAAAATGCAAAATTAAGTTAAAACCTGAAAGATTCATGTCAGTTTGGGGTTTTAGGGGCTGATTTCTCAAGGGAAAATACTCAACATAGTATTTATATATACTGTACGTATAGTTACAGAATATTTTAGACAAAAATCTATTTTGGACACAATCCGTTGGTATATATATTGTTACAGTATGTTTTAGACAGAAGAAAAATCCGTATTTTTTTATTGATGATACTGTATCAACTCTTCCAATAACATTGCCAAATCTTACATGGACGTAGCCGGCTCCGTCCCTCCTGAAATCCGTCTACGGGTTTTAAATCCGACCCGTCATACAGACACGACAAGTAAGTATTTGACATAATACTGCAACATCAACCTATTACCGACCGAACCAGTTCTAGCACTGGCTGACTATTACTGCCATTACGACTCTTCTATGACTTGGCAAGTGATGTAACGGAATCCGAACCCAAAGCAAATACTCTGTCACTAAGCTGTGCATTAAATTAGTGTCCTTTGCCTCAACGTCACTATGAATAAATGTACGTGACGCTACAATTTTATAAAACTGAAATTAAGGTATTTCTCGGTCAGTTATTTAATTTCCTGATAAAAATAATTATGCAGCTAGCCCAATAAGTAATGCTATATCTCATAATTACCAAACATTCTCACTATTAAGATAAAGTGTTTAAATGTGCGTATGAAAATAATTTCCCTCTATAATCTATTGATCAAAACTGGTAGAGCTGGGAACTCGATATCGATTTTCGGGTCATTTTCAAGGGAGACAATCCACTGCGATAAGCCAGCTAAAAGGCACGGAAAACTGCGTATGAAAGGCAATGGACCAACACGAATATTCAGCGCTCATGTGATATTTCCGTGCATCTTCCGGGCTCAAAGCTTCAATATCAAAGAGAAAATTGGAGACTTTTGATTTGAGTGCTGAACGTAAGTATCCGTTATAATCCGCGGCCAAAATCGTGCCAGGTCTTGGTAACATGTCAGAACCTTTGGTTTGGCGTGCATTATCGAAGATTCAATGTTCTCTAAGTTTTAGTAGGAGGTTAATTTCCATTGAGATGTATTGTGAAAATCTGGCCCTAATCTCCCGAAGCGTCTCAAAACCGACAAAATCTCAGCTCAATATTAAGATTTGACTCAAATCTCAGTCAGGATTGGAGACAAATCTCATATTGGATCTCTTGAAAGTTTTTTTGGAGAAATATCTCAATCTCAATGTTTTCGTTATGTGACTCCGATTTTGAGTCCGGTCTCAGATGAGAGAAAGATCTCACTGATTTGAGACAATATTAGAGGTGGGAATTTTGCTCCAATTGAGATGACTCGGGAGATTGGGGCCCCTGGCTAGGGTCGAAACAACTTACGACAATCCATGTCTGGTCCTGTCTCCCATCTATTCACCTCAAATTGACCAATTTTTTTACCATCCTTTGCCACACAGTAAGCCCTGAAAACAACAATATATTTCAATAAATTATGCGTATAACAATTAGAATTGACGATAATTCGCAAGACGCACAAATGGAATATATTATATTTGTTTTGTAATTTATATGATGATTGACATAATTCCAACTTCTTTTTTACATTATAAGATTTCATGATAATGTGACGCATTACTTTTCCCAAAATATCGTAATGCTTTGATATTTTAAATAGTAAGCCATTTTTATTGTACTAAATATTGAGATGTAGAATTAAAACTAATATAACGTTGTCTAGATCAGAACAAAACAGTTTACTTCTATTTGAAAACTGAAATATCGTTGAGAAACGGCGTTAAACCCGATGAAACAATCAAACATCTATTTGAAAACACGTATTATCCAGCGTAAACCATTAACAAAATAATAATGATACGACGACAGAAACAAAAATAAATAAACCGACAACGAAACAAAATGAGAAAAAATAAAATGTGTTGAAGCTTACCCTGAGCCTAAATATTGCATTCCTAGATACGCTCCATCAGTATCACATCGCGGCCTCTCCAAACCAACTATCGGTGGTATAGAATTCAGTTTGGCCTCCACTTGAGCTAGGGCTTCGCTACAGAGACCTGGAGAAACGGATACAATTGTTGGAATTAGCTGTATTTGATCAGTATAGTGCTATTATATTGACCGCGAACAGGTATATGTACGTTCAGGACCGATCCATGTCAATTTAGGTAAGAAAATGTTCTCGTGCGTAAACATATAACTGCTGTTTGGTTTACTTTTCTAAAACACAACCGCAGCCTTTTCTCCGTCAAGCTTACGGACAAAGCCGAACATTGCACTACACCTATTTTGAAATGGAATGTTTCAGGTTATTGGCGCCGCCCATGAGGGCGGGGCCTTTAATGGAATCACGAAATATTTGAGACTATGGTAGGAGCATCTATTTTCAACTGAATCTATTTCTTTATTAAGGGTTAAACTGCAGTAAATATTACACGTTACTTTTTGTATTTTTATGATTTAGAAATAACATATTTTTAATGCATTTGTATTGTCGAATAAATGTCTTTTACAAAGTTAAAACGATATGTTTATGATAAATACTTGCTGATCCCCGAAAAATAGGACGATTCTACATAATCAGCATGTGTGTTAGGTGTCGAAGATAAAAATAATAAAAAAATAATTATAAATATCTTCATTTTCACTTTACTTAAATCAACATTAACACAGTGGTACTTGTAACGTGGATATTCATGCAAGTTACGGTGTTAAAAAGGAAATACACACCAATGATAGTGTGAAAATGGACTATTCCAAAACGGACGATTCTACATAAACAGCATGTGTGTTAGGTGTCGAAGATAAAATAAAAAATAATTAATTATAAGAAACTTCATTTTCAATTTACTTATATCAATATTAACACATTGGCACTTGTAACGTGGATATTTATGCAAGTTACGGTGTTTAAACGGAAATACACGCCAATGATAGTATGAAAGTGGACTATTCCAAAACATTTCCCCGCCATTACATTGTGCACCACTTTTGCGGCGCCCTTGGATGCTTTGCATCAATGCATTTCTTGTATATACATTCTTTTGCTGCTAACAAACATAACAATTACATTGTATTTATTGTTATAGTCGATCATTAATCATTGACCATTTGTTATATCAAAAAAACTGTTTATATTAATAATATTTGGTCGATTTTAATAATTGTAGTACTAATTTACTTTTATTTCACCCACGTATACATGTATAACCAAATTATATTAACTTCTGTTGAAAATTATATTAAACTACAATGCATCCATCTGGGGTTCTCATGACACTAAACTCGTAGAACAAATCCATTGTAAATTTTTAAGAAAAGTTTTAAATGTTAAAAAATCAACAATCTTAGACGGGCTTTACGGAGAACTAGGGCGTTATCCTATACAAATCATAATGATTGGTGGTCTAGGAAATGTCTGATTATATACTAATATAAATAACTCGAGCAGATTATCTGAATATTGTTTATTTAAACATGATTTTGTTATGGAAAAATATCTTAATATTAATATTGATCAGAAATATCTAATTGTCCTTTCAAACTTTCGACTATACTCAAATGTTATGTATACAGTAAGGGGATAATGCAAGTATGAAATCGGACTCCTATAATATGCCACTTAAATTTCGACAAAATATAAATAAATATTGTACATGTATGTTTTGTATGTTAAGCGAAACGGCGGCTTCATAGTTTGTTCGTCAATGTGAACATCGTATTGCTGGAAACAAAACAACAAATAGGAGACAGCTAGGAAGCACAGGATGATAGTTTGTTATGACATTAATTGCTATCGCTGCGATTCTCCGAAAAGTCTACAACAATTTCTGATAAATCACCGTTTTAAAGTTAAAAACATGTCTATGAGCGATAGAGAAATTGTTTTTCCCCAAAGTGTACGATATAAAAGTAGAAAATGTAAGCCGAAAACATCATAAAAGTCTAGTCTATGAATAGTTTACCACCTTAATATACATTTATACCCATTATCTCTGCGTGAACGCTCTTCAATGTGTTGATATTGATGCTTGCTATTTATTGTAGAATAATCAGGTCATATTTTAATGCAAGCACTGTCATCATTGATTTTTGAACGCTGATACATGTATATCTAAAAGTAATCAATATAAAGAAGCAAAAGTCCATGTTCTTTATTGCACATATCTGTGAAATATCTTGCAGTTATAATTATACTTTATTTTCGATACCATGGAGCATGAAGTGATGTCAGTTCAAGCGCGGTATATCACGACGCAAAAGCGTACTTCATCATTCATTATCGAAAGCCTAATTCCGTTCCGGTGTGAAGTTGGCAGCAGTAGCAGTGCATGTCAATACTTCAAAGCCTGGTGGTGATATTTCAGCTTCATGAATTAAAGAGTTCAACTTCTTAAACCGATCCATAATCTTACTGCTGGCAGTGATAGAAGTAGCAATGTTTTACTATCGCTTCCTCCATCAGCAGCAGCATTATTGTTGCTGCTGTCGCTGCCAACTTCGAACCACCGAATTCCATATTCTCAATGCTTATGTCGCTGACTATCTTTAAACACTGCCTGCAAGTTTTGTACGCATGATGTCACTCACAAACAAGAGACATTGATATTGGTAGCTTAACGACATGTTATTACAGCAAGTAAGATACAACGTTTTCTGCAGTCATTTAAGAGTGCGCGATTTTCTTTAAAATATTACAAATCTAGTCATTTACGATAATATTTTAGCTTGTTGTTTTGTAAATTAATATTTTGTATTGTATGCCTTATTGTAACACACATTTGTCAATGTTAAGAAGATGTCGTGGATAAAAAAGGCCTTTAATGGTAATTTCCTTTATTTTCCTGTCTGATAGGTAAGTTTCGTAAATTGATGTGTACGCTAAACATAGGATATGAATTTCACTCACAACCTCAACGTAAAATGTTATTTTTCGTACTTGATACTGAAGAGTATTTGCTTGCTTTATCAATTTTTCAAGATCAAAGTGAGTTAAATAGATAAAGTGTAGTTTATCTGTCCACTTATCGCTGCACACCCTAACATATAAAGCCATATAAATTATTTTAGCTGAATATAAGTAATAAAACATAACATTAAGATGTGGTTTTAACGATTACATAAATCGATGTGCCATCTTAGAGCAGTACTAGTATTAATGTGAAGATTTACGAACAGTCAAGAGCCGTACTACATACGTTAGAACCAGATCAAGTTGCGTATGTATGTGAATCGGTGATTTATGGTCAATTTAAATCGGACGCCCACAAGCAAGTACATTCTCGACAGCTCTCGGGTATTTCCGTACCACTTCGTTACTCAGATAACACGTAGCACTTGACGTAGTTTGCCGAGTATTTCCGAATGAAGCAAGCACCCGTGGTATATATATACAGTCGGACCTCCTTCCGTCCGACTATTGGTATCATCCGAAGTAAATACCACGTCCCGGTGTATCTTTTAGGCAAGTCACATTGAAATGTGGTATTCGAAACGATGTATTATTCGAAATAAAATGACCCGATGAATTCGAATGAACAAGGTTCGTCTGTAATACATAAATTAGGTCAGAGTTAAACAGGATTTGTTAATTTTATTTTGGTTGCTCGGGTTTGAGTTTACGTCGATTTTGCAGTGTTTTATAGCTATGCACGACTGTCAGTTGACCTAACAACATCTCTGCATTACAAACTATACATGTAGTACAAACAGGTTCTCCAGCAAGTAACTGACATCTTCCCGACATGAATCGGAGATGAAAAACATTTTGAAATCTTCACCGTGACAATTTGTCTGAAGATAATACATCGAAAGTCATTTATCCCCCACCTCTGATCCATTCGGGAAAGTTGTCAGTTGTCAGAGCACGTTAGCACGATGTTTGTTGGTTTCGGGGTTCATTCAGCGCAACCGTACTAACATGGTTTTGCTATTTGCATATCAGTGTTGTGAAAACCAAACAAATCTTACGTTAACCACTAAGCCAACTTCTCTTCAGGCGAACAACGTTTGTAACTTTGTCGCGGATTGGTTAACCTTTCGATTTACCATACCGAAATCCACTGAATTTCGGTGAATTTACCGAAATCCATTTTGCAAGTAGAGTGACCAGCAATCGATACATATCGGCATTTCTTCTGTTGCACAACAAATCTTAACCTCCCAATTGCGCCGACCATCTTATTAAAATATATGTCTTGTTATCAACAGTGTTCAGTCATATATACGGCGGTCAATCGACTTAACCAGTGCTCCTGGGTTACCAACAAGTACACACCTGCTCCTCCGCAAGCAGCTAGTAACTTCTTCAAATAAATAAGAGTTCAAAGGTGGAGGACAAATGACTTTGGATGCATTATCTCAACGGTAAGTCAAGTTGTCATGGAAGAACATACGCTTCGCCAGGGTTTCGTATCCACGCCCTCTAGATTAGCAGTCGAGCGTTCTACCGACTGAGCAAACCGGGTAGGCCTCATACACCACGAGCTAGGTCAACGTACCGGTACTGTTCATAACTGAAATACTGTTGAAATACGGAGTCAAACGGTGTAAAAATATAATTAATTACAGTCGATCTCGTTCATTCGAATTTATCGAGTCCGAAATTTATTTCGAGTAAAACATGGTTTCGAATAGGCCTTTTCAATTCGACTTGCGTAAGAATAAATCGGGACTTGACATTTATTTCGGATAAAAGGTTGTCGAATAAACAAGGTTCGACTGTATGTAGTAAATTAGTTCACCATCTTGTTGTGTCAACAAGAGCATTTTCGGGCATGAAATATTGATTTTCTGAAACAATTTAATGTTGATTACTCCGACCCCGATCAGTCAAACCACAATAAACCCATCATATACTCATAAAGATTTTACAAGCTTAAACACTTGAAATTAAGGTTTGTTTGTTTGTCCTTCTGAAAAATATAAATAATCTTATCTTTACAATAAAGTGGAGAGAGACAGGCGACATTAAAGGTACCATAAATCAAGGCTCCACCCAGATTATGATGAATATATCGTGAGTTCTAACTGTCCGACAGAAACTGAATAAGCACGCTGCTCCAAAACCAATGATGGATGTGTTTTCCTTTATTTGGATTTTAATTCTGTTTTATTTTTCTAATGGATTAAATATAGGTCTAAAAGGTAAAGCGTATTTATTACTTATGAATCAGTATAATTACTGACGAAAATATTATTTTTTTGTCAAATGCTACACAATGAATGCCTTCAAAAACGCAATTTACATCAAAACATTTCTGAAACCTTGTTGTTGATGTCCATCAATCGCACTCAATATCGGCAAAAAATGTCCGATACCAGTCTATAATCGGACGAGAGCGATAATCGGACTTTACTGAAATATCGACATCAATATTGTAGTTTAAATACATGAACAAAGTTAGAAATGAAAAAATTGTGAACATAATATTCTCATTTACCTTTTTCTTCGTTTATTTATAAGAAAACTTTATAATTACGCAAGTAATATTAAGTATGAAACCAAAAAATAAAACGCATTATTAATCGATATTTCTGCTTCTCCAGTGTTTATCAAGATATAATTATCATTTTGCAAGAATACATATAAATGCACATATAAATGCATTTATATATATTCTTGCAAAAAGCATACATATTGTCTTCATATCTACATTCATTGACTAATACTAGAGGACTCAAGAAACGCCGCAACAAAATCAAAGGAGTCTGGCATGATTAAAACCTCTAACAGTAATAATCGGTACAATTCAATAAACTTTTAATTCCCCATTAATTGTTTTATGACTGCTTATGCACAGGTACTTTATTTGGCAAGTACAGGCAAACCCGTTTAAAACTGGATACACAAATAACAGAGGTTTTCTTCAAGTCCTCTTTTTCTCATTTTGTCACATATGATTTTGTATATGTTTGTACTTTTTTTTATCTCGAACTTTGTGTTGCTACTGTAGCTCGGAATTCAAAAGTTTTGAAACCGAGTAAGAAATTACAGTAAAATCTCACTTAAAGACCGCCTCATTATTAAGACCACATCAAATTAAAAACACAATTTGCAAGTCCATTTGCACTGTTTTACTCGTTATTCATCCTCAATATTAGGACCACCTCAATATGAAGACCAGTTTTCAAGGTTCCCCAATGGTGGTCTTATTATTGAGGTTTTATTGTACTGCAAAACGTCACACAAAGACCACCTGTTGTTTTCATTTTGTCAGAACCAATGGTGGTCCTCACTGTAAAACGTTCATATCGAATTTCAAACTTAGACGCATGACAAATGCATTAAATTTGTATTTGAAATGTACAGCACAATATTTGTTTTAGTATAGTACTATGACATTAAAATCGACCACAAATATGTTTTTCTAAATATTTTGCTTACAGATACTAACATAGCTGTGGACAAAGTTGCCACACAATTTGACACATATAACGACAGTGCCTTTACTTGGGCTCCTACATTAGCAGTTGATGGTTGCACTAATGTTAATGCTGAAGCATCAAAATGTTGTAGCGCATCCGACGTCCCCGCCAATGGGGACCTCAATTTCTGGCAAGTCAATCTTGGCGGCACATATACCATTGGGTTGATTGTTATATACGGAAGAACTGACACAGACGGTATTACACTGCTCATTATTGCAAAAGTTTTCAGTTTTGATACCATTTTACTAAACATACAGCAGACAATCACAAGGGATTGTCACGAGTTCTTTCCCTTTATCTCTTCTAGAGTTCTCTCCCTTTAATACTTCTAGTTATTTCCCTTTATCCCTTCTATAGTATATGTTCTTTCCCTTTATCCCTTCTATAGTATATGTTCTTTATCCCTTCTATAGTATATATTCTTTCCCTTTATCCCTTCTATAGTATATATTCTTTCCCTTTATCCCTTCTATAGTATATGTTCTTTATCCCTTCTATAGTATATGTTCTTTCCCTTTATCCCTTCTATAGTATATGTTCTTTCCCTTTATCCCTTCAATAGTATATGTTCTTTATCCCTTCTATAGTATATGTTCTTTATCCCTTCCATAGTATATGTTCTTTATCCCTTCTATAGTATATGTTCTTTATCCCTTCTATAGTATATGTTATTTATCCCTTCTATAGTATATGTTCTTTATCCCTTCTATAGTATATGTTCTTTATCCCTTCTATAGTATATGTTCTTTATCCCTTCTATAGTATATATTCTTTATCCCTTCTATAGTATATGTTCTTTATCCCTTCTATAGTATATGTTCTTTCCCTTTATCCCTTCTATAGTATATGTTCTTTATCCCTTCTATAGTATATATTCTTTATCCCTTCTATAGTATATGTTCTTTATCCCTTCTATAGTATATGTTCTTTATCCCTTCTATAGTATATATTCTTTATCCCTTCTATAGTATATGTTCTTTATCCCTTCTATAGTATATGTTCTTTATCCCTTCTATAGTATATGTTCTTTCCCTTTAATCCTTCTATAGTATATGTATATATACACTATACTATATACTATAGGAGGGTTAATGGGAGATAACTCTAGAATGGATAAAGGGAAATAACTCGTGACAATCCCCTGTGCTGAAGATTTACGAACTTTTAATAGCATTTTATAACACATATACCTATCTACTCAAGTTAAAAACATTACATTTCTTCTTGATGTATTCTTAAACACATTGTTCAAAATGCTTCACAATGCACACATTCCTTTAGATTCGAATAGATTTTTTAAATGATTAATTACACAAATGCTGCTCACATGTCATAGAAAATCCACCAGAATTCCACGCATTATATATAATGCGTTGACTGTAGAAACATTTAAACGATGACTATATTACGTTTGTTTCGCTCACAGTTCAGGGTGCACAAATGAATGGTTTCACGGTGTACGCACAGACTACAGAAGGCACAGGCACCATTCCCGATCTTGTTTACACTGATCCGGGAACAAACTATCCTCAAAATGCAAGATTTGAAATTTCGATCGAACCTGCAAAACAAATATCTTGGATAAGAATTGAAAGGACTGGGGTTTTAGCTATATGCGAAGTTGAAGCATACGAAGGTAAACTTTTTGAAACCAATCATTGTCTTGTATTACAGACGTTTTGACGGCCATAAATACCATTGTACTTACAGCTATCAGCGTTACGTCTAAATTCCTTCATGAAATGTTCGTAAAAGCAGCGTGCCTTCACAGTTTATACCTTGATAGTTTGACAAGTATATAATTGTTTCTGACAGCTTTGTTTCATGCGTCTGAAAGATCGGACAAAGGCAAAACATATTGAATTATACAGTAAAACCTCAGTTAAAGACCACCTCAAATTAAGAACACGATTTTCAAGTCCATTTACCTATTTTGATATTTATTCAACATCAACATTAAGACCAGTTTTCAAGGGTCCCAAGGTTAGTCGTATTATTGAGGTTTTACTGTTGTTAATTTGTTTAATGTATACTGTGCAGCCTGTTCATAGCAACACCCTTTGGGAGGGATTTAAACAATACTGTTGAAGTGAGGTTGTTGCTCAAGAGGTGGCCGCTCGAGAAAAGTAACACAGTGAATGTAACTGTTTGTGTGTTGGTTAAAAGATTTATCACGCCTGGCTTTATTTCATGGTTGATCTTCTCATCTTGAAAAAAAATCTTGACTATATTTATAGCCGAACTTTATCTATAACGTTAATAAAAGGTCATATAAATGCGTCGAGCACAATAAATGACACATAACGATACTGGGGGCAAACACATACACGTACAATATGCATATTTAATTAATGCTTTTATATTGTTTAATGTTGGTTTAACTCAGCCTTCGTGGGTCCCAACCAATACTTATTTAGTCATTAAGCAACAACCACCGAGCAGAAAGTTGACATAACTCGGAATATATTCCCGCCAAAATCAAAACATATTCCTGCCACCACCAACAACCACGTGACCTATGAACTGACCCGGAAGGATTTGTTGGTGGTGGCAGTGGTTCTGAACGCAAAGGGATGTAACTTTTGCGAGAAACTTGTTTAAGTATCTGATAATTTTGCGTGTTAATCTGAGATGGAAGACGCATGGGTCAGACCATAGATAGTTCCCACATTTACAATATTTACCTCCCTTGTTCTGAATAGTCGGCACATTTTCTTAAAGTATATAGGGGAAAATAATGTAGGCTAAACGATGAAAAAATATAATCAGAAATAAAAAAATAACGTATTCATTATGCTGATGTGGGCATATGGCAAAGAAAAGGTAAATGTCACATGCAAATTATCTTGGTATTTTTTCAATTATCATATTTTGCCGGGAATTACTCCTAGAAGTTCTTATCAGTTTGGCCTATCAATATGGCTGCTGATTAAGAACAAGGGAGGTAAATGTTGTAGATGTGGGAACTATCTATTGATGTTAATGTCGTCTGCTTCACATTTCAGTTTGCGACGATTTCACATACGGAGATAATTGTACAGAGCAATGTGGAAGATGTGTGAATAATGAATCGTGTATCAAAACTACTGGAGAGTGTCCGTCTGTCTGCGAGTCTGGGTGGTCCGGATCTATGTGTAAAGATAGTAAGAATTATTTTATCTTAAATTATATTTACCTTAGTGTAATCGACTGCTCACTTCTGCAAACCCATAATTCGTTGAGATATTAGTAATACTGCAATGCTGTTTAGAAAAATGTATTACAGAGTTCAAGAACCATCAAATATGTTTATAGTTCCAGTTGCTACAAACTTAAAATATTTTAACATTTCTAATTGCGACAAACCGGGACTCCTTTAAAACCAAGGAAGCACAATGTTTTCATTTTCTCATTGGCGGACAAAAACTTTGACGCGATTTTATAGGAAAGGAATACGATTTTTGTGGAAATGATACGTCGGAAATGATATCCAGTCTGGTAATGACTAGCCGAAATCATATTCATCATTGGTTTCTTAATAAGTTTCAGACTGTTTCACTTTTGTAGCAGTGTTAATAAGCGTTCAGAATATTTTGTAGATATCAAGAAAGAACATTGTAGGCGGGAAAGAAGCTTACTTTCTGTCTTTACATGTACTACATACTTCAATCTTTCGGTCCTTTTCAAGATATATTATGCAATGTTAAATACTTGTCTTCGCGTTTAATCGAAGAGAATTATCAATCACTAGTACTTAAAACAAAATGATTTTAGTCAAAATGGCATAGTTTTAACATTTGAATGAATTACCATTACAGAAGAAAACGTTGCTTTCAATATGACGGCAAGCCAAACAACGACGTTCGATGATTGGACAGCGGATCGAGGTGTCGATGGATGTACCAATCAGAGCGCAGACTCTACTTGCTGCAGTAAGACACTGCCAGCCAATGACGTGGAATGGGTGGTGGATTTTGGAACGCTGCGTACTTTAGGAAAAATAAAAATCTACGGCATGATGGGAGCAGAAGGTTTTTAAATTATTTAATTAAATCAGAACTTGTGTTTGGTTCCCTTCTGAAGTCATCTACCTTACCTATTCTATAGTACTATATATGTATAATTATAGAAGGTATCAAGGAAGAGAACTCTAGAAGGTTGGAAGGAGAGAACTCGATTGCATGAGTTCTCCCTCTACATCCTTCTAAAGTAATTGATCTCTCTCTTTTATGCCTTCTATAGAATATGCATGTATACATATGCTATAGAAGGGATAAAAAGGACAAAACTATAGAGGGGATGAAGGGAGAGAACTCGTGACAATCTCCTATGATTTGTAGTGTTGTTCTTTGCAAGCAGACGATAGGTTAAAAACTTTGAAAATTCTTCCTGATTTTGTTCAAAAACATGTATACCCTTAATTTTCTGTCTTGTTTCAGACGAACTTGCTGGTTTTGATGTGTATTTTGGTAGTCCATTCAAACAGTTTTTATACACAAATATGGGAGAGCCATACACAGACATGATTGAGATAGATACCGATCCACCCATACAAACAAGCATGGTATCCATACGACGGACGAATGATACGGCCAACATATCGCTAACAATTTGCGAGTTCGAAGCATTTGAAGGTAGTAGATAGACATATTTATTCAGGTTAAAACACACATTATCAATAATACACATGACATGGTAATATAGATAATTATTAATAAACCAACATATTTGATGTTGCCATAATATGTAATGAAACAACTACATTATGAACTCAACTTCTCAAACAGTATTTAAACTTACCACCACAACAGAATATTATCACAGAGTTCTGCGATTTCTGCGATTTCTGCGATTTCTGCGATTTCTGCGATTTCTGCGATTTCTGCGATTTCTGCGATTTCAGTCGTGCTGTCTATCTGTCTGAAAGTTTATCTGTCTGAATGTCTGTCTGGATGACGCAAAGTTTGGCTGAGCTTGTTCTCATAAACGAGTGGTTGGATTTCAACCAAACTTCACACGAGATATTGGTACCAAGTCTAGTTATGATTGTATTTTTCCAGAGGCTTAAGCTTCAAAGTTCCGTTGATTTCCCTTCTCTTTGCTATTTACCGTACCTTATGATATTTTATGCATTTTGTAATTTTATGCTAAAAGTAAAGTATATGCTTTTGGAGACGACCTTTATAAGCTTATACTTTCGGATCTTACCCATTTTCAAACATTTATGTCTCCCCTTGTTGTCCTCCTAAATTACTTAGTTGTTTTTATGGTCGACCAGATCATTCCTTGTACCCCTATTCCCATACATGTTTACCCTTGCATATCCTCAATGCCTAATGGTTTTCCCGCAGTTTGTGTGGAGAGGCATTGTCTTGTGTATGTGGCGTTCCCTGTAAATACTTAAACCAATCATACTCAAGAACATTTATAAAGAAATCTCCCCTATTCTAGCCCAGCTGTTCAATATGTCTTTAAAGACCGGTACCCTACCAGACATTTGGAAAATGGCAAATGTAGCTCCCATTTATAAGAAAGGTATCAGGTCAGATCCTGCCAACTATCGATCAATATCTCTAACCTGCATACTCTGCAAAACCCTTGAGCACATTGTCGCATCTAGCATAACTAAACACTTTACTAAGGCTAACATATTCTATGACCTCCAGCATGGATTCCGGGAGAAAAGATCATGCCAGACTCAACTTCTCATGCTAATTGAGGATATTGTCCAATCAGTCAACCAGAGAAGTCAAGTTGATCTTATACTACTTGACTTCTCCAAAGCCTTCGACATGGTAAACCATGAGAAGCTCCTGTCCAAACTCCACCACTATGGTGTCAGAGGCCAAACTCTTCCCTGGATAAGGAGTTTTCTTAATAACAGATCCCAAGCTGTAGTTGTAAATGGCTCTCAATCTCCTACCATCCCAGTCTCCTCGGGAGTTCCCCAGGGCTCGGTCCTAGGGCCACTCCTATTTCTTATTTACATCAACGACCTTCCTGACTCTGTTAAATCCTCTAAAGTACGACTTTTTGCTGATGACACAGCTGTTTACCTCTCTCTCTCTATCGCCTCCCATTCCAGCTTCTTACAAGCAGACCTGCACCAGCTTGAGCTGTGGGAGAAAAATTGGGATATGAAGTTCAACCCAGCAAAATGCCAGGTCATCCACATAACTAAACGCAAAACTACTATTCCAACTCAGTATCTTCTCCACAACACAATCCTAGAATCTGTTACATCTGCAAAATACCTCGGAATATCCATCACCAATGACATCACTTGGAAAACACATATTGACGAAATCACTAAAAAGGCAAACCAAACATTGGGCTTCCTTAGACGTAACATCAAAGTTCACTCTGAAACTCTCAAATCAACCGCATATAGGACGCTCGTACTGCCCCAGCTCGAATATAGCTCCATTGTCTGGTCCCCCCACACAGCAACTCTTATCGACCAACTTGAGTCAGTACAGAGAAGGGCTGCCCGTTGGACCAAACATGACTACAGTCGCACATCAAGTGTCACAGACATGCTAACCTCCCTTAAATGGAGACGTCTAGACCTCAGACGTATAGATCAGCGCCTGGTTATGTTTCACAACATCTTACATAATAAGGTTGCTATTCACCTACCAAACTATCTCACTCAAATCACAAGAGCCTCAAGAACCTCACACCCTCAAGCATTCCAACACGTCCAAACAAGAACGGACTATCACAAATACTCCTTCTTCCCAAGAACAGTTTTCCACTGGAATGCCTTACCTCAAGAAACTGTCTCCCTATCAGGTCCAGCTTTCAGTCGGGCTGTCAGCCAGACTGATCATGTGTCTCCATAAGTACACCTCTGTTTTTAACCTGTTTTTAACAAACCCAAACTTCTCTCTTTTATATCTTGTACATACTTCTCATTCTCATTAATTTTTCTTTGTCAGTTGACGCGCATCAAGTCGAAGTCCCCAATAGGGGTTAGACTATACGGAAGATAGATAGATAGATAATCTCTCTTTCAAAGAGTTTATGAAGATTTTAAATAAACTGTGTTTGAACCAATATAGTTTTAATTCGATATTTTGGACTCTTAGTGTTAAAACGTTAATTAGTGTGAATATCAAATATAGAGATTTTTTAGGCATCAGGTCAGAAATATAGTGCAGTCACATTGAATGTTCTTTATTACCAATTGTATTCCTCTAACCTTGTGCATGTATTGCAGTTTGTCCGGACGGTTTCTATGGCGACACATGCACGTCAACGTGTGGACACTGCCTGAACAATGAATCATGCTATGGAAATACCGGGAAGTGTCCAAATGGTTGTGTCGCTGGTTGGGGTGGCGATGTGTGTAAAACAGGTCGGTAACTAAATATAATTGTTGACTTATACCTACCTAATAAATAAGTGAACATTTATTTATATATTTTACCTTAATAATGTGTGTCGTAAAATTGATATAACCACAAAAAGTCAAATAAGGAATAACAGAAAACACCATCTTTTACTTTGAAACTTTTTTTCAGCCTGTGTTGACGGAGAATATGGAAATAATTGCGAGAACGAATGCGGTGCTTGTTTAAACAATGATATATGTGACATTGTCACTGGTAGTTGTCCTGACGGGTGCGACCTTGGCTATACCGGAGACAACTGTGAAGAAGGTAATTATTTTCTGTAACTTTAAACGCCGCTGCTCCATAGTAATTCGGTTATATACGACAATTAGTTGACAGAACGAGTCTCACGTGGGTCTTAAACAGTAATAACTTGTTCGTCTGCAAGCGATTGACGACTTCCCAAAATCAGGAGAGGACGCGTGATGTAAGTAAACACGGTGAACGTAAGCCATGTGTAGATTTCTTAAGAATACAAATGAAACAATTTGTGACAATTTCTTACAAAGTGCGACTGCTTTTTACGAAACGTCTTGAATTCTAAAGTATGGAAAAGAGAACCCTCTTGTGAATCGGGAAGATCGTAGAAATTAGTATGAATGCGTCATATATGTCAATTCTATAATTTACCTGAAATCAACATTTTGGCTAAAATACCTTTTTCAAGAATAAATATTCTAATAGTTGAAAACGCTCGTTTTAAATCCTATCCAAGGAGGAGTTATCTGTATTTCAGAAAACAGAAGTTAATTTTATAAATATGTACCGATTCCTTGAATTATTTTGTATATTGTTGACAATATATGTACCAGACTGTTCATGCATCATTTGCGTGTGTATTGTTTCCAGTTTGACTATGAAATTGTTTATATGTATTCATATTTATTGTACAGATACAGTCTTATTGATATGCACATTTCCTTACATTTTAAGGGAATATGAAAAAAGGATGATAAAATAATCAGATATGAAAATAACTTATTCATTATGCTCATGTGGGCAGTTGGCTCAGAAAGTTGAACACGAAAAAGTGGTTGTCGCATGCAAATTCTCTTGATATTTGCTATATCGGTTAATTCACTCCCTATAAGTGCTAATCAGTTTTGCCTATCAAAATGGCCGATGATTAAGAACAAGGCAGGTAAATATATTATACATGTGGGAACTATATAGTGTCATGACGGTTTCCTTGCAAATTCAGGGGCGTACCTGAAACATTTGAAGTGTACGCCAAGTGTAAGCATTACCAGTGTCAAACAACTGATATATTCGGGTGAATATTCACATAACCCCCCCCCCCCCCTCAGCCTTCAGTCCCCCCCTCAGCCTTCAGTCCCCCCCTCAGCCTTCAGTTTTTATTGCATTTTTGGAACTTTTATTTTTTCACTTTTTTCTGATGAATTGTACGCATTAACGTACGTGCGTATGCTTGGATACGCGCCTGGCATTTCTTGCTCCACTTCCTTATTTAGTTTTACCAGTTTTTCTGTATCTCCAGAGTGTTCCAATGGGACGTATGGTTATAACTGCAATATGACTTGTGGAAACTGTATCAATGGTACACAGTGTAACATCACCACCGGAAGTTGTCCATCGTGTGCTGCTGGTTATTCTGGGATCATGTGTGATCAAGGTTCGAGATATATTCTCCCGAGATATATTCTCGGTTTTTGTACATTAGATTTATCCACAGGAAATTGTCACGAGTTACCTCCCTTAACACCTTCTAGAGTTCTCTCCCTTGATCTCTCATATAGTATATGAATGAATACAGAAGGGATAAAGGGAGAAAACTGGTGACAAATCTCCCGTGGTTTTAACATATATATTTGTTCCATTACGTTGTAATCTTGTAGCTAATGCTCTGGCAAAACATGAATGAAACTGCAATCTTGTTGTCTCTCATGAAATTTGTAACACTACGTTTTCTGTCGTTCGATAGTGGTTATTGTATAGCATCTCTTATTTATGAAAGCACTTAGATTTTTATTTTTTATAAAATAAATTAAAAAAATACTTTCCTAAATAAAATGGAATGTTGAAGAGATGCCATATTTAAAAATTGCATTTTTAAACTAACAACTTATTCAATAGGTCTCAATTTTCTGTTATTGTTAACATGAAATTTTAACAAATTAATTATTTGATGTTTCTTTTCAGAATGTGTAAGTCCCTCATTTGGGCCAGATTGCGGTGAAGTATGCAATTGTGTCAATGATACAGCATGCAACCCCGTTACTGGTCTGTGTCCTGCATCATGTGACCCTGGATGGCAGGGAACTAGCTGCGATATGGGTAACATCAGACTTTTACTTTATTTCACACTCTCACCACACCCTACCCTGTATAGCTCAAACAATCACGCTATGATTATAAGTAGCAACAAACACTGAGTAGTAAACAGTAATATGCAATTATAATGTATCCTGTTGCCGAGTGGAACACTATGATAAAAAGGAGCAAACAAACACTATATTGAAAAGAAACAAGCAAACACTTCGAAGAAAAGAGCTCTAAAACACTATGATAAAAAGAGCAAACAAACACTATATTGAAAAGAAACAAACCAACACTATGAAGAAAAGAGCTATAAAACACTATGATAAAATTAGCAAACAAACACTATATTAAAAATAAACAAGCAAACACTATGAAGAAAATAGCTATAAAACACTATGATAAAAAGGAGCAAACAAACACTATATTGAAAAGAAACAAGCAAACACTATGAAGAAAAGAGCTATAAAACACTATGATAAAAAGAGCAAACAGACACTATATTGAAAAGAAACAAGCTAACACTATGAAGAAAAGAGCTATAAAACACTCTATGATAAAATTAGCAAACAAACACTATATTAAAAAGAAACAAGCAAACACTATGAAGAAAAGAGCTATAAAACACTATGATAAAAAGAGCAGCAAACACTATGAAGGAAAGAGCTATAAAACACTATGATAAAAAGGAGCAAACAAACACTATGGTAAAAAAGTAGTAAACAAACACTATGAAGAAAAGAGCTATAAAACACTATGATAAAAATGAGCAAACAAACACTATGAAGAAAAGAGCTATAAAACACTATGATAAAAAGGAGCAAACAAACACTATGGTAAAAAAGTAGCAAGCAAACGCTATGGTAAACCTAGCAAGCTTGTACTTTGATAAAAGTTAATTTACCGTAAAATACTTCGGAGCAGTTTCAAGTAAACACTATGGTAAACAATTAATCACTATAAATAAATTGGGGAAGGAAAATGTACAATTATTGTCGTATTTATACATTACAGCTTGTCAGAATTTTACATACGGTCCAGACTGTGTATCAGAATGTGGAAATTGTTTAGATGGTGAAGAGTGTAACACGGTAAATGGTTCTTGTTCATCTGGCTGTGCTCCTGGTTGGTTACATTCTCTTTGTGATATTGGTAAGTCTGTAATTGTAATTGCTCATTTGCTTCTGAATGGAAACATTACCACAAGTACAATGGAACCTTGTTCATTCAAATTTTCGAATAGATGTGCCTAAGGAGATATATTGGGACCTGATATTTATTTCAGATAATACCAAGTCTTCGGATAAAAGGTTGTCGAATAAACGAGGTTAGCTAAACTGAATATGGGTCACTCTAGAGAGGTTGTCTCCGAGTCAAGAGATGGTCACTCTAGAGAGGTTGTCTCAGAGTCAAGAGATGGTCACTCTAGAGAGGTTGTCTCAGAGTCAAGAGAGGGTCACTCTAGAGAGGTTGTCTCAGAGTCAAGAGATGGTCACTCTAGAGAGGTTGTCTCAGAGTCAAGAGATGGTCACTCTAGAGAGGTTGTCTCAGAGGCAAGAGATGGTCACTCTAGAGAGGTTGTCTCAGAGTCAAGAGATGGTCACTCTAGAGAGGTTGTCTCAGTGTCAAGAGATGGTCACTCTAGAGAGGTTGTCTCAGAGTCAAGAGATGGTCACTCTAGAGAAGTTGTCTCAGAGTCAAGAGATGGTCACTCTAGAGAGGTTGTCTCAGAGTGAAGAGATGGTCACTCTAGAGAAGTTGTCTCAGAGTCAAGAGAGGGCAACTCTAGAGAGGTTGTCTCAGAGTCAAGAGATGGTCACTCTAGAGAGGTTGTCTCAGAGTCAAGAGGAGGTTGTCTCAGAGTCAAGAGATGGTCACTCTAGAGAGGTTGTCTCAGAGTCAAGAGATGGTCACTCTAGAGAGGTTGTCTCAGAGTCAAGAGGAGGTTGTCTCAGAGTCAAGAGATGGTCACTCTAGAGAAGTTGTCTCAGAGTCAAGAGAGGGCAACTCTAGAGAGGTTGTCTCAGAGTGAAGAGATGGTCACTCTAGAGAAGTTGTCTCAGAGTCAAGAGAGGGCAACTCTAGAGAGGTTGTCTCAGAGTGAAGAGATGGTCACTCTAGAGAGATTGTCTCAGTGTCAAGAGATGGCCACTCTAGAGAGGTTGTCTCAGAGTCAAGAGGAGGTTGTCTCAGAGTCAAGAGATGGCCACTCTAGAGAGGTTGTCTCAGAGTCAAGAGGAGGTTGTCTCAGAGTCAAGAGATGGTCACTCTAGACAGGTTGTCATAGAGTCAAGAAATGGTCACTCTAGAGAGGTTTTCTCAGAGTTAAGAGATGATCATTCTAGGTAGGTTGTCATCGAGTCAAGAGAGGGTCACTCTAGAGAGGTTGTCTCAGAGCCAAGAGAGGGCCACTCTAGAGAGGTTGTCTCCTAGTCAAGAGAGGGCCACTCTAGAGAGGTTGTCTCAGAGTCAAGAGAGGGTCCATCTAGAGAGGTTGTCTCTGAGTCAAGAGAGGGTCCATCTAGAGAGGTTGTCTCAGAGTCAAGAGAGGGTCCATCTAGAGAGGTTGTCTCAGAGTCAAGAGAGGGTCCATCTAGAGAGGTTGTCTCAGAGTCAAGAGAGGGTCCATCTAGAGAGGTTGTCTCAGAGTCAAGAGAGGGTCCATCTAGAGAGGTTGTCTCAGAGTCAAGAGGAGGTTGTCTCAGAGTCAAGAGAGGGTCCATCTAGAGAGGTTGTCTCAGAGTCAAGAGAGGGTCCATCTAGAGAGGTTGTCTCAGAGTCAAGAGAGGGTCCATCTAGAGAGGTTGTCTCAGAGTCAAGAGAGGGTCCATCTAGAGAGGTTGTCTCCTAGTCAAGAGAGGGTCCATCTAGAGAGGTTGTCTCTGAGTCAAGAGAGGGTCCATCTAGAGAGGTTGTCTCAGAGTCAAGAGAGGGTCCATCTAGAGAGGTTGTCTCAGAGTCAAGAGAGGGTCCATCTAGAGAGGTTGTCTCAGAGTCAAGAGAGGGTCCATCTAGAGAGGTTGTCTCAGAGTCAAGAGAGGGTCCATCTAGAGAGGTTGTCTCTGAGTCAAGAGAGGGTCCATCTAGAGAGGTTGTCTCAGAGTCAAGAGAGGGTCCATCTAGAGAGGTTGTCTCAGAGTCAAGAGGAGGTTGTCTCAGAGCCAAGAGAGGGTCACTCTAGAGAGGTTGTCTCAGAGTCAAGAGAGGGTCCATCTAGAGAGGTTGTCTCAGAGTCAAGAGGAGGTTGTCTCAGAGTCAAGAGAGGGTCCATCTAGAGAGGTTGTCTCAGAGTCAAGAGAGGGTCCATCTAGAGAGGTTGTCTCAGAGTCAAGAGAGGGTCCATCTAGAGAGGTTGTCTCAGAGTCAAGAGAGGGTCCATCTAGAGAGGTTGTCTCTGAGTCAAGAGAGGGTCCATCTAGAGAGGTTGTCTCAGAGTCAAGAGAGGGTCCATCTAGAGAGGTTGTCTCCTAGTCAAGAGAGGGTCCATCTAGAGAGGTTGTCTCAGAGTCAAGAGATGGTCACTCTAGAGAGGTTGTCTCAGAGTCAAGAGAGGGTCCATCTAGAGAGGTTGTCTCCTAGTCAAGAGAGGGTCCATCTAGAGAGGTTGTCTCCTAGTCAAGAGAGGGTCCATCTAGAGAGGTTGTCTCAGAGTCAAGAGAGGGTCCATCTAGAGAGGTTGTCTCCTAGTCAAGAGAGGGTCCATCTAGAGAGGTTGTCTCCTAGTCAAGAGAGGGTCCATCTAGAGAGGTTGTCTCAGAGTCAAGAGAGGGTCCATCTAGAGAGGTTGTCTCAGAGTCAAGAGGAGGTTGTCTCAGAGCCAAGAGAGGGTCACTCTAGAGAGGTTGTCTCTGAGTCAAGAGAGGGTCCATCTAGAGAGGTTGTCTCAGAGTCAAGAGAGGGTCCATCTAGAGAGGTTGTCTCAGAGTCAAGAGGAGGTTGTCTCAGAGCCAAGAGAGGGTCACTCTAGAGAGGTTGTCTCAGAGTCAAGAGAGGGTCCATCTAGAGAGGTTGTCTCTGAGTCAAGAGAGGGTCACTCTAGAGAGGTTGTCTCTGAGTCAAGAGAGGGTCCATCTAGAGAGGTTGTCTCTGAGTCAAGAGAGGGTCCATCTAGAGAGGTTGTCTCTGAGTCAAGAGAGGGTCACTCTAGAGAGGTTGTCTCAGAGTCAAGAGAGGGTCCATCTAGAGAGGTTGTCTCTGAGTCAAGAGAGGGTCCATCTAGAGAGGTTGTCTCAGAGTCAAGAGGAGGTTGTCTCTGAGTCAAGAGAGGGTCCATCTAGAGAGGTTGTCTCAGAGTCAAGAGGAGGTTGTCTCAGAGTCAAGAGAGGGTCCATCTAGAGAGGTTGTCTCAGAGTCAAGAGAGGGTCCATCTAGAGAGGTTGTCTCAGAGTCAAGAGAGGGTCCATCTAGAGAGGTTGTCTCAGAGTCAAGAGAGGGTCCATCTAGAGAGGTTGTCTCTGAGTCAAGAGAGGGTCCATCTAGAGAGGTTGTCTCAGAGTCAAGAGGAGGTTGTCTCTGAGTCAAGAGAGGGTCCATCTAGAGAGGTTGTCTCAGAGTCAAGAGAGGGTCCATCTAGAGAGGTTGTCTCTGAGTCAAGAGAGGGTCACTCTAGAGAGGTTGTCTCAGAGCCAAGAGAGGGTCACTCTAGAGAGGTTGTCTCTGAGTCAAGAGAGGGTCCATCTAGAGAGGTTGTCTCTGAGTCAAGAGAGGGCCACTCTAGAGAGGTTGTCTCAGAGTCAAGAGAGGGCCACTCTAGAGAGGTTGTCTCAGAGTCAAGAGATGGTCACTCTAGAGAGGTGTTTTCTGAGTCAAGAGAGGGTCACTCTAGAGAGGTTGTCTCTGAGTCAAGAGAGGGCCACTCTAGAGAGGTTGTCTCAGAGTCAAGAGATGGTCACTCTAGAGAGGTGTTTTCTGAGTCAAGAGAGGGTCACTCTAGAGAGGTTGTCTCAGAGTCAAGAGAGGGTCACTCTAGAGAGGTTGTCTCAGAGTCAAGAGATGGTCACTCTAGAGAGGTTGTCTCAGAGTCAAGAGATGGTCACTCTAGAGAGGTTGTCTCAGAGTCAAGAGATGGTCACTCTAGAGAGGTTGTCTCTGAGTCAAGAGATGGTCACTCTAGAGAGGTTGTCTCAGAGGCAAGAGATGGTCACTCTAGAGAGGTGTTCTCAGAGTCAAGAGATGGTCACTCTAGAGAGGTTGTCTCAGAGGCAAGAGATGGTCACTCTAGAGAGGTGTTCTCAGAGTCAAGAGAGGGCCACTCTAGAGAGGTTGTCTCCGAGTCAAGAGAGGACCACTCTAGAGAGGTTGTCTCCTAGTCAAGAGAGGGTCACTCATTGTGGTGATTAAGTTTTACTGTTACAATTAGTATCACATGTTGTGATTATGTGACATGGTTTTTGTGTTATGTTTTATCGTGGATAGATTGCGATGAAGGCTATTACGGAGACTCCTGTGCTGAAGATTGCGGTAACTGTCTAAATGGTGCAACATGTGACTTCGAGACTGGACAGTGTCCACAAGGATGCGCTGCTGGATGGACTAGTGACTATTGTAAAACAGGTACAGTCTTAGCATATTGATCATAAAACTTGCGTATTATAAGCAGTTCCACTAGGTGCTGTATCTCAAGGGTCATTGTAATAAGTTCTGACAATTTTCACCATTTTATAGCCAAATTACCTATAAGTTAGAGAAAAAATTACTCTTCAGCCAGAATCCTGAGGGTCAAAACGTGGATTTTTGGAAATTCCATGGGTCAAATCCAGGGTCAAATGGAACCCCAGATATAATGACAAATATGACCTATAACTTCATACTGATATTTGGTTTATTTCATTCATATTCAGAATGTGCTGATGGTACATTTGGAGCCAACTGCGAGAGTAGATGCTATTGTGCTGACAGGATTCCGTGTAACAAAACAACGGGATTGTGTCCGGCAGAATGCGACGTTGGCATTTCAGGAGAGTTCTGTCAAACTGGTATGTTAAATATATTTGTGCATTGTGAGTATTTCTCTACGCTGTCTTTTGATAGGCCTGTAGTATTGGCTTATCTATTCATACACTATTTTATTGACATTCATTTGTTTGGCGTCTGCTGTTGTGAGTATTTCTCTACGCTGTCTTTTGATAGGCCTGTAGTATTGACTTATCGATACATACACTATTTTATTGACATTCATTTGTTTGGCGTCTGCTGTCTGGTTACAATTTTATGGACGTACATTTGTAATTAGAAATCCCATTCCTTGCGTATTCATGATCTCAATTAGAGTGTACAAGGAAACAAGTAAAGATTTTTCTCTAATTCCACAGGGGTTAGTTTTCTTAAGGGTATAGGGCCAACATGGCTCTCCCATATTTTGGCAAACCATACTTTGTTCATCAGTTATAGCCATTATCATAATAAGTCTTTATGACATAATTTTTTTTTTTCGTAAAGTGCATAAATGTATTTTGGGAATGGTTAATAATTAAATTGAGTAGTTAATTCAGCATCTAAGAAATTAAATGTTAGCTATGAACTTTAAGGATCTGTTTTGGATACGGCAAGGGGCACACTCTGATTCTTAAGTCAGTGATAAGTCCACCATTTCTTTTGAAGAAAGTTCTGATGAGACTGCTGGTCTGATTATCAAGTTAAAATATTGCCAAAGAATGAAAACTGGTTCATAAAAATATATTCTTATTAATTGTCTTAGTTTCGAGGTGGTCTTTAAGTGAGTATATGTTGGCTTTTTAAAACCAAAATGGACATTAACTAATGGTTTTATGACTATATCTTTTTACAGACTTAAACAGAGCCCAGAACAAAACAGCGAGCCAGTCGTCAATCTTGTCACGCAACGGCTTCATGTGGTTACCACAGTTTGCGATTGATGGAAATTTTGAGCAAGCAAATTCAAACACTACGCAAACATGCAGCGCTACCGACCCTTCGTCTTCTACACCCCCATCTTGGTCTGTTGACATGGATACAATTTCCAGAATAGATTATATTGTTGTGTATGGAAAAGCAGGTATGAACAATGTCACCATTACTAAGTATATCCACCTTAATCGGGCCGGTAGCCAGCCAAAATAACTATGTTTTGTGAGTTTTTAAATGTGCTGAGTATATCCACCTTAATGGGGCATGTAGCCAGCACAAAATAAATATGAAGGCTCAAACTCAAAGGTTATTGTCTAAAATGGACATGGATATTATGAAGTCATTATTGAAATAAACCATGCACATGACAATGATGTGCAGACCCGCACCTTTGGCCTTAAAAGGTAGCTACACGACTAACAATAATTTGAATGTGTGCTTATCTCATTAAGGTGTCGATGTCTTGTCGGAATCTGCAAAGTAAAAACCTGTACAGGCACAAAACCTAGTTCTAAACTCCGGTGAAATTGACCGACAACTTCTATTGTAAAAACTGTATTATCCCTCTCATAACATTATAAAAATACATATATGGTAGAATCTCTATAGTTAATATACTATGCCATTTTCTAAAGATGTTCAACTGTTTGATAAAATAATATTTTTTTAAATACAGTCAAACCTGTCCTTCCCACCACCTTTTACTAGCAACCACCTGTCTTTTACGACCGCTCTGATATCCTCCCGAGCATTTTTAAGCATTAAATGAATCTACATAAGCAATCACCTGTCATACGTGACTACTGGCCTTTAACTTTAATACACAGTGTTGTTGCTAAGCAACAGCTATTATCGAAAATATATTTTATGAGACTTCTTTATCCTGCTCCCCTGAGAAGTCTTTTAAGACAGGTTCTACTGTACTATTTTAATTTTACTTTGTTTCCAGAAACGAGTGAAGAACTTGAAGGGTTTAATATGTACCTGACAAATGACACAGACTTCGCGGGAAAGGAACCTGTATTTAATAGTACCGGAACAGATTATGGAGATGATGGAGATGGAATCTATATTGTAAATTTCACTGCGATGAATGAAATTATTTTAGCACGATACGTATACATAGCCTTAGACAGGACAGGTTCACTGAGCTTGTGTGAAGTGAGGGTTTTTGGAGGTATGTTAAGTATTTATCATATGGGCTGAAAACATTTTTGTAAGTTTTTTATTCAGTCTGAGAATGATGCAAGTTGTTTTATCAGATATTTTTATTCAACGTGATAGTGTCCTTTTTGTCAATGTTTAGAAATTGTATTTTTTGGTTTAAATTTTATCCAAGATAAGTTGAACTTAATGATATCCAAATGGGGCTAGTGGAGAGAACTCTAGATGGGATAAAGGAAAATAACTCATGACAATTTCCTGTACCTTATAGTGGTCTATATAACATGATACATTTAAAACTTTACTTGCACATACATATGTATATATGTATATTTCATTAAATATCTCATTCGCAATTGTAGATTAGCACTTTTTGTAAATAATGTACTCTGTAATGTTGTTGATGAAAAGTATTTAATATATTTCATCTGTTCTTACATCGAACACATGTTTCTTAATGTTTTGATTTAAAGAATGTCCTGTTGGAATGTTTGGTGACCAATGTGATGGCATGTGTTACTGTGCTGATGGTGTAGCCTGCGATGAAATGACCGGAGAGTGTCCCGAGGGTGGCTGCCAGCCAGGGTGGACAGGAACTCAGTGTAATATGGGTAGGTGGTTACCGCGATATTCAAGTATCAGTACAAAGCAACATCTCATCAACGGTATCATCAGTATTCCTGTAGTAAAGTTTAACCTCTATATATCAACAACCGATAAAAAACAGACGAAATTTACATCTCTAAAGATGTTGCTTTGGGGAGGTTGCTCTGAATTACAATTGTAGGCAGGAAATGAAAAAAATAGCAAAATATTTTGTGTTTATTTTCTTGCTGTACCAAGGCATGTATTTTTCTTTAATTACCTGAACAACTGGGTAATTCCAATGCAAATTACATAATGTAATGGACATGATGGAAAGGGGTTGAGAGGGGGATTGCCTGACTCCAGGTGTGAAGATTGTGTGTTTGATCCCGTGATTCAGAACTTAACAATTTCCTGAATTTTATGTGTTCTCTAGTTAGTAACCCACGGAACAGTCATTAAGAGTGATTTGTGTCAGTTGTAAGTATTCAAGTTCCACAAGCAATATAAAATAAATAAGTTTAAATTCAATACAAGTTTGATGTTGGTAAAATATACACTTAATACGAATGTTTCTGTTCCCTATTCATACTGTAGTAAATTACTGTTAAATTCCTTATGTTTGACAGCTTGTGAAACTGATTACTATGGAAACCAGTGCAGTATGACTTGCGGATCTTGTGCTGGCAACATGACTTGTGATAGATCAACAGGAATGTGTGAGCAAGGGTGTACAGATGGATGGCTTACTGACTGGTGTAATGTTTGTATGTATCATTTATCCCAATGTTTGAATAGCAAAATAACTTGTACCAATTTCCTAAAATGCCTGACACAAGTTGAGAAAATTATTCCCACTAAGGTGTAAGTCCCTGTTTTGGAAAAATATTGTTTTCAAACATCATTGACATTCAATGACTTACAGGTTTGTGAACATGCTGTTTACATTAGTTATGCATGCTCCTTAAGGAAAAAATCCTGACAGAGCTTGAGAAGACAAAAAAATATGTAAGAAACTCCGAATTTTATGGAATAATGCCATACAAACCCCGCAGGAGTCTGATTTCAATGGTAAAACTCCTACCAATGAATTTGAATATCAGGACCAAGTATCCATTCTCATCTTTTGGTCTGGTAGGACATTTACTCCCCTCTTAGTTCTAAATTGATGTGAATTTTTTTATTTGGCACAGCAGTGCTGACATGGCTTTGCTATTTGCATATCTGTGTTGTGTAAACCAATCAATTACACTGTATTACTACTAAACAAACTTCTCTTCAACTGAACAACGTGTGTAACCTTGATGCGGATTGTTTAAACTTTCATTAAGGGGTACGTTACCTTACAGAAATTACTGTGAATTTACTGAAATCCATTTTGGATATGGAGTGAACAGCAATCGTAACACCACAGCAATGTTTTCTGTTGCAGAACAATCTTAACCTTCAAATTGCGCTGACCATCTTTTTTCAAGACATTTTCAGTTTTTAAAGTCATTATAAATATACAGTCAAACCTGTGTTAAAGACCACCTGCGAACAAAGACCACTATTGCAAAACCTGTCTTCAAAGACCACCAATGTTATCTCCCATCAGACCATTTTCAATGATATTTAATCTGTTAATAGAGACCACCTGTAAACAAAGACCACATTTTGCTGTTCCCATGGGTGGTCTTTACAGACAGGTTTGACTGTAATTCATGTATTTTTCATTATTGTATCTGATAGCATGTTCTGACCAAAAGTATGGTGCTGACTGTAACATGACATGTGGACAATGTAAGGATGGTGTGTCATGTGACCATGTTACCGGGGAGTGTCCGACTGGCTGTGCTGCTGGTTTCCATAGTAACCTGTGTGATTCAGGTGAGTTAATATCAAATATGAAATTGACAGTCACTATCAAATTCCACACTTATGTCATATTTCTTTACTCAAATTAATTGAGACATTATTCTGCATTCCTTTTTTATGTACAATGCAACCTCTCTAGAGCAACACCCTGTGCAAGACACACATGTTGGCTGTTGTTAAGAGGTTGTTGCTCTAGAGAGGTTTAATTACAGGAAAAATTGATGCTCTTGTTGAGGGGAGGTCATTGCTCAAGAGTGGATTGCTCTGAAACAGTTGTACAATATCCCTTCTAGAGTTCTCTCCCTATATGAAAATACTATAGAAGGGACAAAGGGCGAGAACTCTAGAAGGGATAAAGGGAGATAACTCTAGAAACTTTATAGGGAATCGTCTAGTAACAATCTCCTGTGTGTTGTTTCAGACTTGTTATTTTAGCAAGTGTTTTTGTGATTCTCCAAGAACAAATATATTTGCAACCATGAGATGTTCGTAAAACATTATGCCCCCCATGACATTGACCTTTGGACCGACATGTGCAAACCAATATGCCCTCGTTTCTTCGAAGGGGGGGCATAATAATATTTTTATTTAATGTTCCAAATCGTTTTCTAGACCCACATATCATTCTTCTGATATTGTGGAATAATTTGCCTGTGTTGTAATACTGACGGTATACAAGTCATGTGTAAGCCAACTAAAATTAATAATAAGTCCACCATTGCTTCGGAGGAGATGGTCTTATTCCCTGTAGTTACGTATTCTCTCTGTTTTATATGGGAGGTGGACTGATTATCGACTATGATATGGAAGAAAATTTAAAAACTGGCTCAATATGGTCTAATTAATGAGGTAGTCTTAATTTCAGAGTGGTCTTTATGTGAGGTTTTATTTTAAATTGCTTGATAAACTGTGAGAAATATACATAGTAACCATAGCAACCATCTGTGTTACAGTTTGCACCAACGGGACATTCGGAGAGAATTGTGAATCGTCGTGTGGTAACTGTGTTAATGATACAATCTGTGATACTGTGACAGGCAGCTGTGACGTCGGATGTGTGGACGGTTATGTTGAACCGTTATGCGCTAGCAGTAAGTTGGGTCGAAGTTTAAGACCGTTTTACATGGGCATTGTCGTTGAGTACAGTGGTCAGTTGACCTAACCAGCGTATCTGGGATATCGACCAGTACTAACCTTGCTCCTTCACAAGCTACCAACAATTTCCCCGCATGAACAGATGTGGAGAACTGTGGGATGATTACGTTGAGTCAGATTATCACAGAGAACCAGGTTTGAACCTTTGACCTCAAATTTGGCAGCGGAGCATTCTACCAATTGAGCTGACTGGGCAGGCTAAGGCTCACTATTATACGATATTGATGGTATTTTTTGTCATTAGAATTATTGTAGTTTGTTGAAAGTGATGTTGAAAAAGTGTATTAATTCTTTGTGAAGTTTACCAAATTATACTGGTCTGATTGTTGATTTGTCTTAATGTGAGTTTCTTTTGTATTTCATTCTTTATAAAACATTCTAGCCTCTGCACAGAAAAGTGACGACTCAAATGATGAGAATCTTGGTGCAATACTTGGTGGAGTATTTGGTGGGCTGGCAGTCATAATCATCATAGCTGTGGCTTGTAAATTCTGCAGAAAAGGGTATGGTATTTCTTGGACAAAGTAACCCGATTCTGCAGTTCTCTGTTGGCATAATTTCACCACTGTGTTTATTTAGATTAGACTACCATCGCGTAAATTACAGAAAAGGACTGATACTGGACGCTTCGTTCAAAGAAAGTGATATATTCGACATAATAGCTGTATAATATTTTCATGCATAAAAGTCAAGTCAAAAGTCACGGTTAATTTGTTTGGACAATATCACCTGATAATAATCAGTTGTAGTACTGACATTTACCCTATATGTTGACAGGGAAGCAAAGTGGGAGAAGGTTAGAGAGCTTGGCACAGATAGCTTGACTCCTGATTCCAATATTCAATCTTAACCACAAACTTCACATGCCCGAGTTGTGGATAGTAACCATGGAAGCAGCCATGGAGAGTGATATAAATAGGTTTAAAACTTGTCTTTAAAACCTGTCTCACTATCGGTGACAAATATATATTTTTTTTAATTTAACTGACGAGTGCTGATGAAGCACAGCAAAATGAGCAAAATGAGCAAAACAGATGTGCATTCTTTAGTAACAACAGAATTCTACCTAGCGCTGTGTAGGGAAAGTAGCGGTGCTGTTTCTTAAACGTAGGAAAGGTAGTCCCTATCTTTAGATAGGTAGCGTGATCTGACACTGCTAGCTTTGCTAAATAAAATGGCGTCCATGCGGAACAATGTCCTTTGGTTTGATTGATGCCATTTTGTTGCTAGCTAAGTGTTCAAGCGTTAATGGACACCTACATTTTCTACTTTGACTAACTTTTCTCGCTTACTTCCC
This sequence comes from Mactromeris polynyma, assembly GCA_032209605.1. Lineage (NCBI taxonomy): Eukaryota > Metazoa > Mollusca > Bivalvia > Venerida > Mactridae > Mactromeris > Mactromeris polynyma. Next base: position 20,313,654 of record JASFXZ010000006.1, on the reverse strand, counting down.
CTACCTCTACAAAATGCGCCTCTGGACATCCAAGGATGTCAGATATAGGGGTATGTAAGTAGAACATAAGAACCCTTAAAATACAGAATCTTGGAAATCAAGGATGAAGTTAATGCCAATAATGAGATTTGCACACCGGTACTCTTGACTGTGCTTTGGAAAATTTCTTTTAGGTCAATCAAACTGACCCTAAAACACCTAATAAACACTTTCATAGTTTTACTTGTATGGAATCCATCTCTTCTAAAAGCTACAGGCAACTGATACACTGAACCTGATTAATGCAGACTCTGAAAACTCTTTCAGAATGTAATGTCTCATTCCTAACACATAAAATGACGCAAGCAGTTGACATTTTTTCTGTCTTTTTTTTCAGGAAATCTTCACAGAGCGGGAAAGCCATGGCATATTATCCATCACAGGCAACAACAACAACAACTGTTGCAAGTGCATATAATCTAGGATATGAAGTAAATGAAGGTGTGTATATTTTACAGATCAATATTTACTAAAATATTGTCCAACAAAATGTTGTTAATAAGTATTGGTGAAGAAGCAGTTACGATAGTCTAGTTCCAGCCCTTAGATGTTACATATTTTTGTTTGTGATTGTTTCCTGATATGTTGCTTTTAAGCTAACTTGGCTATGTTGCGCTCTTGGTGAGCTTTTCGCATCATCCAATGTCCGCCATTTATTTGTTGTCTGTTATCTGTCGTCGATGGATACCATGATAGTGTGTCGTCCGGCAACAATGGCTACAAATGAATTCTCCCCCTGACTTTTCCCATCACCCTATGTCCGCCGTCCATCCATCTACAGTTGATACAAACACCTTTTAATGACATCTCACATACTACGGGCTGGAATGTCGCCAAACTTCACCTGAAGCATTGTTTGATCAATATTTACCCATAATGTTGAAAGAATTCCGAAAACTAGGTAGGTAGGTCAAATCAATGATAAACGAAAAACAAGGTCCGACTGTATAATAAAACTATTAAATATTAATACTTGTGTCATGTTATCTACCATTGTATGTGTGTTTCTCTTTTCTCTAGTTTCAGGCACCAGGCAGTCATACAGCTTTCAGAATAGCACGAAATTGTGATGAGATCAGAAAATGTTAATCCCAGAAGTCCACCTTAGTTTACAGCTGAAATGAATGATATGTTAATTTCTTCAGTCAGTTTCATTTTACACCTTTGCTGCGTCTTTTTATCTTTTTCGATTTTTTTCTGTATAAACTGATGCATCAATTTGTTCTCTTTCGGGATTGGACCTATAACCGTTTCTCAGCACTCAAAATTTACTCAACCGAGTAAAAATGTAGAGATGAGATTTCTGTGTGCAAAGTGGATTACCATGTTTCTGTGTGATAAATATTCATTTTGATACATGTTTTTTTATATTTGGGTAGGAATGAGAATATAGAATATTACTCTGTTAACATTCATTCAAATAGAATATTACTCTGTTAACATTCATTCAAATAGAATATTACTCTGGTAGCATTGATTCATATAGAATATTACATTGTTAACATTCATTCAAATAGAATATCACTCTGTTTACATTCATTCAAATAGAATATCACTCTGTTAACATTCATTCAAATAGAATATTGCTCTGTTAACATTCATTCAAATAGAATATTGCTCTGTTAACATTCATTCAAATAGAATATTGCTCTGTTAACATTCATTCAAATAGAATATTACTCTGTTAACATTCATTCAAATGGAATATTACTCTGTTAACATTCATTCAAATAGAATATTACTCTGTTAACATTCATTCAAATAGAATATTGCTCTGTTAACATTCATTCAAATAGAATATTACATTGTTAACATTCATTCAAATAGAATATTACTCTGTTAACATTCATTCAAATAGAATATCACTCTGTTAACATTCATTCAAATAGAATATTGCTCTGTTAACATTCATTCAAATAGAATATTACTCTGTTAACATTCATTCAAATAGAATATTACTCTGGTAGCATTGATTCATATAGAATATTACATTGTTAACATTCATTCAAATAGAATATCACTCTGTTTACATTCATTCAAATAGAATATCACTCTGTTAACATTCATTCAAATGGAATATTACTCTGTTAACATTCATTCAAATAGAATATTACTCTGTTAACATTCATTCAAATAGAATATTACTCTGTTAACATTCATTCAAATAGAATATTACTCTGTTAACATTCATTCAAATGGAATATTACTCTGTTAACATTCATTCAAATAGAATATTACTCTGGTAACATTGATTCAAATAGAATATTACTCTGTTAACATTCATTCAAATAGAATATTGCTCTGTTAACATTCATTCAAATAGAATATTACTCTGTTAACATTCATTCAAATGGAACATTACTCTGTTAACATTCATTCAAATAGAATATTACTCTGTTAACATTCATTCAAATAGAATATTACTCTGTTAACATTCATTCAAATAGAATATTACATTGTTAACATTCATTCAAATAGAATATTACTCTGGTAGCATTGATTCATATAGAATATTGCTCTGTTAACATTCATTCAAATAGAATATTACTCTGTTAACATTCATTCAAATAGAATATTGCTCTGTTAACATTCATTCAAATAGAATATTACTCTGTTAACATTCATTCAAATGGAACATTACTCTGGTAACATTGATTCAAATAGAATATTACTCTGTTAACATTGATTCTTATAGAATATTACTCATTTAAAATGGATTCATATATAGCAATATTTTGTCAGCATTCATTCATGTAGAGTGTTGCTCTGTTGAGTTTATACATAGTAAAAGGAGAATCCAAGTACTAGAATATACGTTTTAGTTAGTAGGGTTTGTACCTTCTATGTAACAAAGTTTATGGCAAGTCAGTGGTATCTGATTGTATTACTCACCTATGATTAACTTTAATTGACAACAGTCACTGTAGGCCTAGAAAAATGTCTGAAATGTTCCTGAAATATGTTGAAAATAGTAGGGTAATTAGGTAGATTTTTTGTGCCCCCACCAAGCTAGTGGGGTAAGGCACTTAAAGTTACCCTCATTTGTCTATCGGTCTGTCAGACTTTAATTTGTGTCATTCATATCTCAGACCGAAACAAACAAAACTTTGTACGAATATTGGTCTTTGCATGAAATGGCACACCTGGGTTTTTTTATTGGATGTATTGGTAAGAACAGAGTTATGACCCTTTACTGTGTAATGTGGGGCACCTGTGTCCTATAGATGTATTTCTAGTTTCTATTCATTTTTATAGGTACAGAGATCACTAAATATGGCTGTATGAATTTATGAAATATGACTAAGAATTTCTAGCCATTTATTAGTTGAGTCAGGGGGGGGGTAAACTATTAGTGTTGTTCAGCCTGTGGGAACCAGACATTTTATAGCCGTCTGTATGTATGTTGTGTGATCGTCACTAAGATCAAGAGTAATATCTATGAATTAATAGATATCGTTTAGTAGTACTTGTATATTATATAATGTAAGTTTGCATGTCGTGTATGGCCAAATAACAAGTTTATTGGTGAATGTTGATATTTATAATCATTATTTTTTTTAATTCTTTTAAAGTGTATCTTGATGAGGATGTGCTCAAACTATGTAGCATGCGTAAATGGATAATAAATATATGTCATATATACCTACCATAGTTATGTTATACATTTTGTCGATCTTATAGTCAGTACAAAAAGATACCTAAATCTTACCTTTTTTTAAAGAGTCGGTAGTGATTGCGTTGGAACAGTTGACATTCAGACACTTTAAGTGATAATGATGACATTCTTTAGTTTTATGCAACCAATGTATGCACAAAATGTAAAAGAACTTTTACACATTGCTGAAGAAAACATTTTTTATTTCGATGAATTTGACATGTAACTTGCATTTAATAAGACATTTAGATCCTTATTGCTTAGATATTTCACTGTCACTGAATAACTCTAGGCAAAAACGGTTGAATGTGATGATTACTGTTTAAAACTTTTTTTATTGATGTAATGAAACCTAATTTTATTCCCTGTTCATGATCAAAATGATAAATAAGAACATTCTCTACAATTTGTCGAATCCCTTCTTTCGTTCTGATGTCTAAAATCGGCTACTTTCAGTTCATAAACACATCAATATCAAACTAACAGGTCTTTTTGTAAAGTGAGATGCAATAGAACAGTTGAAAAAACAAGAGATTGTCATGAGTTCTTTCCCTTTGTTTCCTATCTAAAGTTATCTCCCTTTATGTATATTGTTCATATATAGAAGGGGCAAAGGGAGAGAACTCTAGATGGGAAATAAAATGGGAAAGGAACACAACTCCTCCAAACATATGTGGATTGTGACCGAAATCTAACTTGTTGTATTTTATTGTATCCTATGCTATGTGAATTGAATCCATCCATCCTTTCAAGAGTTATTGATTGGAAACCAATGTTTCGCACTGACAGATGCACAGGGTAATGCTTCATGTGGGGGTATAAAAAATCCAGACAAATAAAATGACTTTGAATAAAAATAACCATATTGAACACAACAAACACATTTCAAGTGTTTAGTGCAAAATGATTGCAGTTTAATATGTAAAAAACATATACACAACACAGTATGGCATAAATAGATCATAAATTACATATGTACAATAATAACAGTGAAACAATTACAGTATACAACTTAAAATTACAAATGTGTATAAACTATAAAGTGATCATAAGTCAAGTAACAATCACGCCAACAATGGAAGTTTGACATCATAAGTTATACATAGTACTTTCAATACACTCATTTTTGACAAATATTTCATGCAGTGTAGTTTTTAATAATATACACAGTGTATTGCACATTGTAATACCTTTAATTAATGCTTGAAACCAATGTAAATGATTAGACAGACAAAGTAACATTGAAATCCAACCAGTAGCATTGTAAACTAATTAATTAAGTTCCAGGGGTGTCAAAGTTCCAGGGGTGTCAAAGTTCCAGGGGTGTCAAAGTTCCAGGGGTGTCAACATTCCTGATAAATCAATTACTTCAGATATTACAAGCCAAAATACCAGTTTTTGAGATCATTGCAAATCTGGGGAGGGTAGTTTGAAGGGGGTTAAGGGCACCACACATATTGTGATCAGTAAACGTACTGATTATATATTTTTGCAAGACTAATGCATCAAAGGAGAGGGTTGTGTTGCAGACAATAGTCTGAAAAAATCCACTCTATTCCAAAACGTGCCAGCCTGACAAGTTCATCACATCGCGCATCTATAACCACTTCAAAGGCTGTGCTGCCACACGCCATGGTCGGAAAGTAAGAACCAGTTGCTAGGAAGTGGTTTGAGGACGTGTCAGGTTTAACAGTTGACAAGTCAGGACTAGTTGTTTCCCAGGAAGAGCCTAGTATTGTGGCGAGTCCTGATGGTCTCATTGGTGATGACACATTACTCGAGATTAAGTGTCCAATGCGCTTGCTACAGACATTGCTAGATTCCAAAAAAGTATGACATTTTTGTTGAGAATGAAAAACAAATCCTAAGCCAAACTGGAAAGGACGGTTATTACTGTCAGCTTCAAATGACAATGTTTTGTACAAAGCGCACAAAGTGCAAATTTGTTGTCTGGACAGATGAGCATGCCATAATAGTTGATGTCATTTATAATGGTCAGTATGTGAAGAGCCTGCTACCAAGAATTCGGAAGTTGTAATTCCATAATTTGATAGTTAGGTTAACTGATGAAATCAATTTCAAGAGCTTGAAGATTTCTAAGGAATACATGAACCATTGTAGTAAAAGAATACATAGTTCTCACATCTACAATATTCACCTCGCTTGTTCTGAATTGTTGGCCATTTTGGCGTCAATGGCCGACTTAGGTTGGAGCTATGGTTTGGGCAATAGTACTATAAATAGACGAGTTTTTGTGCAGTGCGCATGTCACCAAGCGAACTCGTGTAGCCCGAACTATTGCGGTGATAGCAATGGCCGACAACAGCATTTTATTGCAGTTTATTGTTGACATGTTTATTGATGACCGAAATGACATGATTGCATTGAATTTATCTGAACGGCTATTAATTGGCATTGACTTTATGCAAAATATACGCCGAGATCATATACCATGCATACTTGGGTATTCAGAGCGTATTATTCCACAGTTCACAGACTTTGATTTTCGATATCATTTTCGGATTAAAAAGAGCATTAAAACTGGCTGTGGAACAATGGGGGATCAAATTAATAAACCTGGTCTGGGCCAAATAATTCAATAATATCGAATTGGTCCGGGTCCGTAAATAACAACGACGACGCCACCAACAAGAGATGGTATATTATTTCAAAAATACTAATAACGACTCCTTTTTTGTCTATCCTAACAGAAGGAATATAGTTCAACATCTTAAATACGAAATGCTGTGTGTATTCCTCTTTTTCAATACTCACAGCTCGTCTTCTGTTCCACAGGACGCCATCTTGGAACTAGAGTGGAAGCGCATCTAAGCGTGGTCCGTTGGTAGCCGAGGTGAAAGGTCAAATGACGTCATTGTAGTCGAGGCTATCAATGTTCGGTTGCAGCTATTGCCGCTATCGACACAGCGATCGCCCCAACCGAAGTCGGCCAATGTTGACGAATTGACAGACGACAACAATTGAGCGGTCAAAACAAATGGTAAAGTTAACAAAAGGGCGTATTTCAAAACAAATAAGGCAAAAGAAAGACAGGGAAAGGGCTTAAAAAAGTACTACAAAAGTATTAAAGATGTGACAGAATCGCACGATGAAGGTGAAGGGGCGGTGGAGCTACAAAATGAACACGCACTAGGCCTAGATCACAAACATAACAGGATCAACAGTGAGCCAGTTGTCATTTTGGATGAAGATTTAGTTGTAGAGGAAGCGACATTAAGTGCCAGAGAAGATGTATGGAGAGACGGTCGACATGTGGTATAAATGGGGGTGTTGCCAGATGCACTTTCAGCATGCAGTAATTGTGGCCTGCCTCTTCAACTACACCATGCTACAGCCATGATAAATTATGGATTATCAGCTATAATTAAGGTGAGGCTCAAAATAAAATATGAATGTCACTGATAACCAATAAAGAGGGATAAACAGAGGGGCCACCAATTCCCATTTCCCTCCCCCTTAACTCCCACTTCCCTTCCCTCTCCTTTTTCTGGCTTCCTTCTCCCTCTTCTCCTGGCTCCCGCTACCTCCTGCTTGCGGGTCTTTTCCCCTCTACTCCCTAACAACTGTAGAAGCGATTAGGGCGTGAACTCGAGTGATCATGGAGTTGCGATAAGGGCATGAAATCACGTGATCATGGTGTAAAGGGGTAAGGATAAGGTTCAGGAAAATCTTAAGTACCATTACAGATTCAAACTACAAGAATTTAAACTAAAAATTCCTTATCCTTTTTTTCATATTAAGCGAATTCTTGAGGCTGTTGCTAACATATATCGGTTTTTCCCGTGGCAAAAATAGAACCGGAAATTGAAAAAATAATGCATGTGCAGAATGTATCAGATGACTTTGTTTATTTTCGACTGTACAGTAATGGAAACACAAACGAAAAAAAAGATCGCCAAATTTTACAGCTGCGGACTGCTTAGCGAGGATAGCGGTGTTAATGGTTTAAGTCGCAATCAGTACCTAAGGCATAATCTCACCCCTAGCAAGATATTTTCTTATATAATAATCGTAGATCTATTTCTACATGTGATTTTAACAGCTGAAACATAATTTTAATCAATCGTTCGCAATTTCCAATTGCATCGTTACCGCTGTGACCTTAATGGACATCATACTTCTAATTTTACTGCGCTACTTTTTAATCGGTTTGATCGAATCTTAGACAAATTAGATCTATATTCAATTCAATGAGAAGTTTGTTAAAAAATTAACACAAAATAAAATATACACAGATACTGCAGTGCTCTTGATCTATGCATTGATTGATTACATCAAATAATGTGTGGGCTACACTGTACTCCAATGTTTTGTAATATTCTAGCAAATGCATGCATTTGTCATCGAAAGATTAAACTAAGAAGAGCCTCTTTTCAAAACAGGAATAACAGCGAAGTCAAAAACACTCGTTTGGGAGGCCATTGGTGGTGCCTTCAATGCTAGAGCTCATGCCCCCAGGAAACCTTCTGAGCTTCAGAAGAAGTGGGATAATATGGTGCAGGTTCACAATAACCTGTACCAGGATTACATGAGAGCACAGATAAAAACTGGTTTGTATACACTATTTTCTATTAGTTAAAATCATGTATTGAGGAACACAAAAATCGGTGATGGCCCAGCCAGGAATTGAACCCAAGACTCAGGTCTACTTTCATCTTGTAAAGACAGTAAAATTTAAGAGATTAAAATCTATGAACATTGATCTGAAAATGCCAGGCAGAGGAACGGGACGTATAAGGAGAGCGGAGGAAACACTAAGGGACCCGGAGGACAAAGGTAATGGCAAAAAGAAGGGTCCAATAATTGATTTCGAGAAGATAATGGAGGCATCTGGTATGATGTCGGTGCTGAAAAATGGTGGACATTTCCGCCAGTCTGAGCATATTTATTCCAGGGAGTAGGGCATTTGATTTCAGGGTACCTCAGGAATTCAGTTAGCAGGGTTGTGTACAGTTGTATTGTTAAATGCCCCTACATGTGAGCTGGTGAGGAACTGATCAAATGATTTCAGGGCACCGGCAAAACAATGTAAGGTCATATAGTGAGATGAAAACAGGTCGAAATAAGTAATATTCCTACATCTGTTGAGTATATATTGAGTAGTGTATATATCTGGATTTTGATAATTTCTACTTAAATTTGGAGATCAAGTGCTTGACTTCAGTAAATGGGTCTGATGTACAAGTCTTATAGCCCATGCAGGATCCAGTAGTCAGTGGTGCAGGGGTGGGGGGATGGGATCCAGACTGCTGACTCATCTGGACTAAGTCTAAAAGGCTGTGTGATCCCAATTTTGTGTTTTTGCTACAAACTAAATGGCTATGCGATCCACATCAATTCTAAAGGAATACTCGACTCCAGTAAATAGGTTGGTCTGTCATCTGTTGGCCAAGTTCTCAGAACAGAAAAATCCCAATGTGAATGACAAAGATATGGACCTGACACAAAATTGGGACAGACAGATGGTTGTTTGAATAGGATATTACCCATGTTTATTTATTACAAATCTATGCCAAGACAGTTTTGAAAGACCTGTATTACAGATATATTTATCTGTAAGAAGTTGGGACTTGGCCCTATGAATGTGAGAATCATTGACTAAACCACGCCTGGTAGAGGACGGGGACGCAAGACCTGGTTTATGTAACAAACTTGATAAGCCGATACAAATTTCTTCAGGAGTGACGGTGTGCACCTCTCAGATTTAGGGTTAGAGATGTACATCGACAGCATCCGGTACTTATTAAAAAGTATTGTAAAATCCTAAGAATTTTGGGAAAATAAATTAGGGCAATTTACTTTGTGGCGGAAAATTCTGAAGATTAGGTACGATCAGGAGTGCACAGGTTTCAAATTGTGGGCAGGTTTTCCTCAGAGATAGAAATTATAATGCATACCTAAGATCGTTCTTATTCCATAGTGCTAGTCTGAGGGTCAACCATGATTTTAACTTAGTTTTGGGTTAAATGAGAGTTTAGGAACTGGCCAATTAGCTATGACTAGGCGTTCTTTAATTAGCTTTTAGTTTCATTAGCACGACTTTTACCAAAGACGTATATTATGTTGCACTGGTGGTTTATTTAGGTACAGTTGGTACTTTGCAGTTTTATTTTTATTATTATGTTATTATTATATTATTATTTATTGTGACAATAGCGGTAAACAGGTTGGGCATCTTCAATGCCATGTAGCCTTGCTGCATGCTAACAGGTACATCTTTATATGCGCCGGGCAGCGACGTCAGCATTTTCGCTACATTAAATACTTTAAAAGATAAACTTTGGTAGGTTTGTGCAAGAATGATTGATAATCTTCCATAGTGCTGGACTGTGGGTAGATCCAACTTCATTAGCGCTAGTCTGATGAAGTTCTCACATTGTCTTGACCATATCTGCCACTCTCACTTTACATATATTTTTTACGTGGAATTATCTGACAAAAATATTCACATTTATTAATGATGTATTGTCCTTATGATATTAGCCATGTCAATAGAAAGTATGGACCAAATGAAAAATGAATTGGTGTTGTTGTTTGTTATGACCAAGTCCTAGAATAATTTGTATGTTTTGACAAGACAATAAAATATAGAAGGGTGTAATCAGAAAAAGAACATCTGTTTCCTTGTCCTTATGCCAATAGACACGCTTCAAAATCATCAAGTGAAATGATCACACAAATAATGCACTTTATGTTTTGCATAAAAACTTTCTGTATTAGCTGTCAGCAAATTGAGCTATGCATGGACAAAATGGTATGTAAGTACCAACTATTACAAGTCATATATATGGCACATGGTGTTCATTGAAAAAAAGATAAAATGAAATCTCATTCTAGATTCTGGTAAATTTGATTGCCAGAAAAGAGAATTAATGGTGACACGGCCTGAGGAAATGGCATTGATTAATAGCCAATAAAATAGACTAAAATCAATCTCTGCTAGAAGGGCCAGGTCGCCGAAGTCCCCTACACGGGCATTGCTCCTTACCCCCCCCCCCCCCCTAGATCATTGAATCTTTTATAGGACTGAGAATTTTGGCTTGTTGACACCCCTGGTTATATTACTTACATGTAATCCAATTAAGAAGACCTCAAGCTAATTAAAACCTAAACAGTACATTGACAATGAGCCTCTTTTCTCTAATAAGCAAATAAAATTTACAGTTTTGCTTCCTTGGCACTTACTACTAAACTTGTTCAGCAAGGCAAAACAATTCATCACTTTATATCTTCATCCCTATGACACACAGTGCAAGAAATTTCTTGAAAAAAAAAAGAGAACAAAATTTTGCGGAAGATCATCAATGTCTAACTATAGAACACGTTTGCACAGTGTAGAGGTCACTACCGTTCTCCTCCTGAGTTATACCATGTCGCAATGGAAGGAATGATATTCTTGAGTCAGATCTGAAACATTCCTGGTTTCTTTGTCTATCAAACATAAACGATGCTGATTGATTCTCTAACATCAGCATGCTGGAAATGAACTGAAAAAAAAGAAACAATTCAAGTTGACTAAGAGCGACAAGAAAATGACAAAACAGTCAAATATAGCATGGGTGTCACTTATTCTTAAAGTACAAGGCAATTCACCAAAGAGGGCAGGTGTCTGGGGGGTACTCCCCTTAACTATAATCAGTCATACAAGAAAAGTAGCCGGGGTGATGATGCTGAAGTTACCGGGTATTTTTACCGGCTCACAGCTCTTATTGACACCCCTGTCGAGTGTAAGACATCATGGTACAATCAAATACTCTAAAATTTAAGACAAAACTTTATGACTGCAATTCAGCGACAAGTACACTTTTCACTGGCATGCAAGACACTGTGAATGAGCCAGTCTTATTAAGATGAATAGATTTATAATGTCAAGACTTACCAAGACAAAATTTAAAAGCCCAAACTCAGTAAAAGGACTGAAATGTCAATGCAAACTTTTGTCAAATAATAAATAATTCAACTCTTAACAAACAGGCCCTGTTAATCAGTAACAAAGTGTTCACTTTGGGGTCAAAAGGTTGTGGCTTTGATCCAAGACCGAAACATACCAATGATGGAATCAGTAACTCCATTGCCTGCACTTAGCACTATATGGGAAATTCCAGGACTGGATGGTTATATTAATGTGACTAGGTTAGGTAATAACATCACATATCCATGATGTGGCCAAACTCCATTTGCTACAAGACCCTGTCTCTGTATCACTGGAAACTTGTTGGATGAATTTAACACCCAACACACACATTGAAACATTGGACTGACAAAGTTACACTGTTTCTATACAGGGTTCGACATTAACCTTTGAGTCCACTTGTCCAGTCAGGCAAGTAGACCAGAAAACTACTTGACCTGGTCAAAAATGCACTTGCCTGACCAATCAACCTCCTTTTGCTTAAATACTTAAGTATAAATGATTTGTCACAATAGTAAATGTTGTAAAATACAAATCACGTGTTTTTCAAAATAATTTATTCTAAAATTTACAAAAAATGTAAATGACACCCACTGCTTTTAACCTTGCTCTAATTACCAAGTTATATTGCACATGTTTTATAATCTACCTAATATTCTCTAATAATTGCCACCGGGAGCATTACAATTTGAGAGGAGGGGGCATTTAATAAAGGTAAAAATCACTGAAAATCAACTTATTTTTCAAGTCTTATATGCATATATTAGAAAAAGTACGGTACCCACAAGCCGTTCTTAAACATTTGATCTAAGCCGAAGTGTCGAAACTTCCACTCGCTAGCCTAAAATATTTTTCTTATTTTTTTAAGCATTACAGTATTTCAAATATATTTTTAGACTGCTTCTGTTTGAAATCAAGTTGTCCAGTCGGGCTAGTGCCTTCAGATTTTACTTGTCCTGACCAAAGTTTTGGTTGTCCCGGACAGTCGGACTACCGTTAATGTCGAGCCCTGCTATACTGACAAACCATTTAACTAATACAGCATAACCTCCCTTGAGTGACCTTCCCTTAAGCAACAACCTCTCTTTAACAATTTTTGTAACGTTTCCAAATTATTTACCACCAATTGAACCTCTCTTGAGCAACAACCTCTCAACAACAGTCAAAATGTGTGTCTCCAAAAGGTTATTGCTCCGGAGAGGTTGTGATGTAGTTACATCATGTAATTACACTTACGGTTGAAAAACTTCTGTTGGGGCTGCCATTTTATTGCGCACTAAAAATGCAGCTAATACTTCAGCAACCTGTGGAGAAAGATAGTTTAAAACCGAATAAACCAAAGGTTATAAATCAAAAGGCTGATATGAAAACTTAATTGCCAATTCTCAAAGAAATTTAACAAATGTAATATCCTTAATGTTCAATTCAGGAAGTTGAAAACACGTAATATCGTAATCCCACGAAACTTCAAGTTATGCAAGGTCATTTAGTTGAATGTAAGGAAGATTTTTTTTAGAAAACCCATGTGTTACATAAACTATATTGCAGGGCACACTGTTACAAGTCATTTATGAAATGGATGTTTCATAATAGCCATATCCATCTGTCACCATCCCGAACAATTTACTCAAAATTTTTGACCTTGGAAACCATTTTTTTCTGGCACATTAAGAACCTGTAATTCAAGGAATACCCAAAAGACTAATATCTCTGATTTTCATAGGACAAAAAAATACAGATACCTGTTCAGGGACATCCTCGTGTACAGCATGACCACTTTTTGGTAAAACTTGCATTTGAAATTTACCTGAAAAAGAAAAATATGTTGTCAAGACAAACTGTTTACATCAAAGCATATGTCGCTAACCATAAGCACAGACAAAAGACAGACCAAACACTAAAGAACCATGATAAGAATCCAGGTGTCTCACTCTACATAAAGTTGCATACATCGGTATCACAAGCCATGAAAATGTATCAGATGCTATGTCGGTTTGTTAAATAATCATACTTTTCTAGTAAAATTAGTATATTTCCAGTTTTCATTTTTGGCTCCGAGGGGGGAAATTGAATTTGAACTGGGGGAAAATTATACTATTTTGGTAGCGGAATGGGGCCGATATTTTGAGGATTGAGGGCCCTTATCCTCCATATAATAATAAGTTCCACAATAATTCACAAAATTTGAGAGGACATTGTCAGTTGTAAGAAATATTCCTCGAATTATGTTAAGAGCCAAAAAATACTATTAGAAATTGGATTAACTTCAATTCCTTTGTAACAAGTAATACTTAGTTTTCTTAAATGAATTCCCAGCCATTTATAAATTTAAATTGTTAAATATACCTTGCATTTGACCAATTGTTAAATCTTTGTCGAGTCGATCCACACCTGAAATATATACGAAAGTTTGACAATAAGACAAGATTCAGTCAGGTTCCATTCTAGTATTTTACACGATCAATAAATCAAACGCACCAGATCTACCAAATCATAAACCTTCATAAGCATCCTTCCTTCATGAAGACAACGGAGAAACGTTGGGGATGTTGAGCAATGTTTTATGTTTCTTTTCCATAAATAAACATACTGGATCCAGCGTTTGTTTTGCCCCAAAAAAGGGCCGAAATTGGGCCCCATTCACAATCACCAAAAGTATGTTTTTTTCACAAAAATCAGGCTTAAAATTCACAATTCAGGCCACTCAATATTTTCAGGTTTTTGTTTACGAATGTTGATTAATCTGACTAACAGTATTTTTAACTGCTATACTATAGATTAATACATTGCTATAGTGTACTACATGTAGTCATGTAAATCAGAATCTTTTTATTTTAAGCAAACTTATGATATTCACAATTATGGTCAATTCAACGCTATTTTCAATTCTACGGGCCCTGTGGCCCCATTCACAAAAGGGTGGAAAAAAACATTGTGGATCTACCATATTGTCGACAAATATGCTGAATTTACATATAGAAATTTACAAATCATAAACCAACTATGCTAAATCCTACAAATTTAAAGCCAAACATTCAGAATCAATGAAATTATAAACCAAATATGCCAAATTTACCTTATGACAAACAAAAGGATCTAATTCTGCATCAAACACAATAAAAAGTGTGCTGGCGCAATAAATCTTCATTGTTAAGTTTCCAAAGACTTCAAAACTGAAGGAGTAAAACGGTTGCCAAGGAATACAGTAGAAAGACCTCACCTGCCAACAGTAATAACTTTGGAACATCACATAATAGGAACTTATTGGATAATTCTTCAAACCATCCTCTCCAATATTTTTCTGTTTTACTTAAATCTATTCTCCATGTATACTGTACCCCGGGTGCCTTAAAAATAAAAGAACAGAAATATATACCTAAGTATGTATGTCACATATCTTGTGTTGAAGTGTGACATGTGGCAAATACATTAAAAGAAATCTGAACGTGAAATGATGCAGATCACTGAATGCCGTTATATATAATATAAAATTGATTTTTAAAATAAAGCAAGTTTTCCCCCACTATTTCTCCACAACAACAGATGAAGATAATGGTGGCAGCAAATAAGAATCACAAAATTTGTTCAAATTTTCTTTCATATGAAGAAAATTTGTAACATTTAATAAAGTTTGTTCTATCAATATTTTTATTATCTAATGTTTAAACGGATTATTCTGTTTCTTACATTAATCCTACATTTCTCACTTTTAGTGAGTTTAAAATTTACCTCAGGCTTTTTAAATTCTCCACAATTTGAAATTTGTTCAGGTGTGTTCTGATTGGATGAATTTGAACTTCCAGCATTTTGATTGGAGGATTGGGTTGATGACTCAGCATTTTCATCTTCTTCAGTAATTGTTTCTCTTGCATCATGGGATACCTCAGCCTCATGCTGATGTTCTAACTCAGAGGATGCCGTTTCATTAGTGTCCATCCTGTAAAATGTTAAAAAAAATCATGATATAAACTCAAGGCTCATATCTCATGGTCATCTTCAAACAATATTTCATACATCTTGCAATTAGCAGATTCAATATAAGTAACAATTGGACAACCACATCAGTATGAATAGGAACATTGTTTTAACCTGACTTGCACCAATACTTGAACATTTGGAGCAGTTTGATTTCCATTGTTACAACCTATGTTAAGTATTTTCCGTCCTTTAATTCTAAATTTGTCTTCCTTGACACTTTTGTGGACATTTGTTTATGGTGTAGAAGTATTGAATAAAATTTGTTCCAAAAAGTTGTTTTTTAAATCAACAATCTAATGAGTATAGATATTCTTTTTACTGGTCTTTGTATACAACTCTTAAGTGCGTTACAACAATTATTTTTAGCAGATCAGACATTTAGAAACTCAGGCACACATGATACTGATTATTTCTTTCTTCTTTATTTTCTGATTTTAAAAAGAAAAGTTACTCAAACATCTATTTCTGATGATAATTACCGCTTTACTTGTCCAACCATGGAAACTTTGGCTGAATCAACATTTCTGATCTGACCACTTCTAACACTGAAAACAGTAACAATATCAATATAAGGACAACAATGCATAGTATGCTCACCACTGACTTTGCCAGTTGATGACTGAAGTAGTCAAATACTGTCATCAATATGATCATTCAAGCCGGGGTAATGAAACAAAAGCGTTTTACACCAAACAGAAGTTAGTGAAAATACCGAAACCTTATTAGTCAGAGAAATAACTTTGATGAAGACTTATAATTACTCTTATATGACAATATCCCTAAACACAGCACAGTGTAATTAAATATTTGCAAATGTACCTAAAGATGAATGTATTTGCATACCCATAAACTTGATAAAATTCAAGTTAAATTTTTTTCCAACCATATGTAAGTATAGATGAAATATATCTCTGAGCTTCTATATAGATGTAGAGTACTTTTAACATGACAACAACTTGTGTTAGAAAAGAAATACTCTGAGGTGTTCAATTACACTGGAAGTCTAATTGAATGTGGACCAAATCCCATGTCAAATGATACATCTGAACTTCTGTATAAGAGTACACATGTGGTTGTCAAAATGTTTCCAAATCAGCAATTAAGAGTTAGAAATGTTTTTTACATAATGTAATAATTAATAATTTTGTATAATATAGAAGTATTGTTACATTTCACAGAAAGGTATATAAAATGTAGACCTGCACATATAAAGGAAAATTACACAGACTGACATTTTTACGACTTTTGCAAACATTTCCATGTTTCTAACTTTACCACTCATTCATGAATCACAGACAAACAGAACACTGAATGGTTAAATGTAAGGTAAGCTACTTACCACCACTCTATAGCTTGTTCCAATGATGAGAAAACTTTTGGTCGACCTCTGAGAAAACTTTGCATACTTGATAAAGCTTCGAGCGCTGTCCCTTCCACTACATCTATGACGACGAGACCAGTAATAGACGGAATTAATCCTCTGACAACAGTATGTACAGCTATTGCACCTCCCATGCTAGAGAGTAAACACAAGCACCATTAACAATATAGTTTATATTACATTTCCTGAACGTGTACAAGGTATTCAACCACAGCTAATCAAGAATGAAGTTACCATTAACATCTACCTAGTCAAGAATGCAATAAAGATCAAGTAAATTGTGAGGGAACTGCTATTGTGGACAAATGGTAACTGGGTTTATACCTTAAGAAGACTCCAATTTCAATTAGGTGCATCCTTCTGATAACCAGGTCTTCATTTACTACACTCCATGAATAACCAGTCTCAAAACTTTGAGTCTCTGATTGGTTGATTTTGAGCACAGTTTGAAAATTGACCAACAGCAAAGCTGCATTCTCAGACTGGTCTCCTTACTTACATTGATAAGCTTAGGCAATAACAAAAAATACAAGATAAACCAGTCTAATCAAAGTATGGCAATGGCTTCAAAATCTAGAAAATGAATAGGTTCCTAATCTCAGTATTTACAAAGAAATAATCCACAAAAGAAAACATTCGCAGGAAATACTTCTTACACTTCTCCTAAACTTTGTCTGAGATAAAACAACCATACCTGTGTCCAATAAGTATAATAGGCGGCGGGTTTTCACCATATAATTCCTGAACAATATCACCGACATCGGCAGACATAACTTCCGCTGATAGGGTTTGATCATCTGTGGATACACTGTCACCTGTGATATGAAAGTATCATTCTTTATCTGATTTTTTTCTATATTTCTAAATGATATTAAGTATGATGTAAGCTGCAAAATTTTTAATTTCACAAGCAACAGCAACTGGTAAGAAATTACCAGAATGATTATATATCAATTATCATACCTCCTAGGACATTTACATGCATATACTTCACATATGCCAAGCCAGTGAAAGTGTATTTTTTCTCAATAGCATTGTAAGATCACCATACCACCCATTATCAAAGGGAAATGAATACATCAAAATAGTTAACTACATGTAATAACAGCAAATTTCAGACCAGACTATTGAGGCTTGGAACCAATTACCGTACATGTATTTCAAATGGGACAATTGAGAAATGTATTTAAAATATTTGGACTATTTTGAACCCAGCCATTTTTTTCAGTTTTAGGGGTGGTATGGCAGTCCTTTTGATAGGGTAAATTTGCATTGTGAATCACCAAATTTGAGTATTTATATGGCTACAATTTTGAATAATTTTACTGAAGGGGAATTTCCTTTGAAGAAGGGGGAAAATACGTACTTTTTACTTTGGAAATGGGGCCAAATATGCAATAAAAAAGAACTGGAACCATTTCTAAAGCATGTGATTTAGATCAGTATAATAACACAAATATAATATGGCAGAGAGCAGCTGATGTCACAGTTGATATCATTTTGCTTGGTATGATAACCTCTCTTGTTGCCATGTTGCATTTATTCCAGTACTTGAAATCAGGTTGTTGCATTTAGTAAATACATGTAATAATGGGTAAATCACACACTTCATAAAGAAAGTTAAGTTACCATGGCCTCGAAGATCAACAGCTGCACAACGACAAGTCACAAGCTGTGAGAGATTTATCTGCAATAATAATGACAACTAATTTAATAGCATAATAAAATGAAATGTACAATAACATACAAGACAAATAAAATAAATGAAAATTCCATATTTAACTTACGTATACTTCAAAATGAAAATATAAGTATATTAATGAGCTTCAAACAATAAATCGAGGATTCAGTGCAAGACTATCGTAACTCCTATATAAATACAAAGGAGTTGCGCTGAACCCTTGAAATGCAAGTTTGTTTAAACAGTGTTTTTTTTAATTACCATTAGTAGAAAAAGCCTTGTTTTCACAAATTAATTGTCAAAAACAACTCCATGTTCAACTTACTTATAAATATAAAGAGGAATTGTTTCGACGTCTTGTATAATAAGATACATGCAAAATGAATAAAACATGCTATCCTGGATAAAAATATCCGACATAAGTGCCCATAACTTTACATGGTTATTGTATGCTGAACAATATTAAGATATCAAGACCCACTTACTGATAGAAGTGACCACGACAATGCTGAAAATCCACCACCATGTAGAAACAGTATAACTGGTCCCTCAGTACCACATTCATATACACGGAATGTCTACTATGTCAAGGATTAAACAACGTCAGAGGAAATTGACAAGGTTCTTGCCATGTGTGCATTTTGATGCATTTCTAAAGAGAACTTTGTCAATTCTTGATGGATTTGTATAAAGTAGGTGTCGTTCGAAAGATAAAGTATTTGTTCTTAGAATTTTTTCTATTTCATAGATATATTTTGATTTTTGAAATGCAATTTCAGCCACGGAGAGTTTAGGTGTGAAATTCGTTAGACTCCTTGTACTTTATAAACTATGATAGGGATAAAGGGAGAGAACTATAGAAGGGATAAAGGGAGAAAACTCGCGACAATCACCATACATATACACAATCTTCAAATTAATAATTAATAAACTTATTACTCAACATGCAGAAGTAAGTTAATATCATTTAAATTAACTTATCTTTAGATATATCATTTTAAATTACTGATTTGATATGACTGATTTGTATTATGTCCTGAGGCCTTAATTACATGCAATAAATTGTTATTGTTTATGTTATTATATTGTTATTATATTGTTATTATTTGTTACAAGTCGACGTCATAAGATGACACCACAATAACATATTTCCATAGTTTGTCCTGTATTAAACTGACACCGTTTTACCTAGATGTTTTATCATCTTTAGCACCAAACAATGATTTTAGAATGAAACTAAAGATAAAGGGATATATGCATTCAGAATTGAAAATATGTACTAGCGTAGATAACGGGTAGACTAGAGTTGAAAGTAGATTAACACAATGTGAATGAAACTTACTTATATGATCTATGAATATTTATATCACAACATTTCAAGGAGCAAGTGTGATTATCTGATTATTAAATTGGAAAAAATATTTACCATATTAATCAATACACAACACAAAATTTATGCATGTATATTAATAAGGATACATTTTCCCTGACTTGTACATCATGCATCGTTTCGAAGTATTTGTCCCAATAAACAGGAGTGTAATCTCTCTTCTTCCCAATAGGCTTCTTTTTGCCACCTCTGAAATATTGAATAATATTATTGATACCGATAGTAATTAGCAGATTAATTTGACAGTAAAAATGTTAGTCAAAGGAATAGGAGAATGCAAAGCATTTACAGTTCTGAAGGCTGTCATAAAAAATTGCGTACAAACCATAGGCCTAAGATGTGGCATTGACGATTGATTGATACTTGCACATAGCATCAGAAAATTAGGAGATTAATATCTTAATTGGTGTGTACGTCAGTGATGCTACATAAGCAAGGCTGTAACAACCCAAACTCCATGTTCAATCTAGCTCATCACGCAGGCCTTTTTCTGTCCATTTTGGGAAAAAGACCCTGGATAAATTGGGAAAATTTGCGTCATAAAATTCGCCAATTTGGGAAGAAATTTAATTGCTTAAATTCTAATTTTGGGAATTTTCATAGTTAAAAGAACAAGCCTTCTTATCTATGTTTTATGATAAAACAAACATTTTAATCTACATTTCAAAAAGACACAAAAAGTTCACAAACATTTATGACACAAGGGACAATAATGGCTAGAATAATTCAAAGAGCTTCAAGATGAGCAGAGGGCAATTAGGACTGGTGTACCATTTTACCATGAATACACTCAAGTTTTGTAGGGTCGTATAAATTTATAGGTCTATCCTGGAGCCAATTATCATTGACAGCAATCTATCAGAAAAGTTCATCATCAAAATGTAAAATAAACCAACATGATTTGGAATATGAACAAACTTGTCAAAGCGCACTCCATTGAGGGATTTGATCAGTGGGATGTTCATCGCCAGTATAAATAATCACTATTTTTGAATGAGCAGGGATTGTGGGGAATCATCAAAATTAGATTGGGCCAGGGGTCAGCCCAGTGTACTCTCCTTACTTATTATCATTCATCCAAGAAATGTAGACAGGTGATGATCAAGTAATCAGATAATTTTATCGGTTCCCAGCTCTTATTAACACCCTGGAGACTGTAGCAAGAATTTGGATTGTTTCTGCAGCTATATCTTGCAGTTATTTCTATGAGTGCAGTGCCATACTGTCTGGTACACAGGGTTTCTTTGAGTTAAACTTCTTATTTCTGGCGTCAGTACACCCCGAGCGTTACAGTATCCCTCTCAGACAGTGCTGGGTCCTTTCCAGAGTTGGGAACTTGATATATCAGTGGCATGAGTGAAGACTGAACGATTTTGACTGTTTCATTATTGATTATAATTAATTTATATTTGCATTGGTCAATTTGGTGTGCTATTCTGTATAACATTCGTCATTCTTTAGGCAGTGCGATACAACTTAAATAATTCTATTTAAAACAAATGACGTAGAAAACACTAGAACAATTAGTCATAGGCAACACAAGCTAGTGAGCGGTCAAATTTTGCTACATCACAAGACCATATAAATTTGCAGATGGGACCAATTTAACGAGGCGAAATTTACTTTAACACATTCAAGAATTTTACAAATTTATTCATTAAATCACAAATATTGAAAATCAGTTAAACAATGTCTAATTTTCAACATTACCCAACACCTGGCTGAGGCATAGGAGGAAGACCACCGCCAATTCTCTGTTTTATCGCCTGTCTTTGAAGAAACGACATTGTGCTTGTTAGTTAATCTCTAAGCAAATTGAACGAGGTTACTGGATTTAATAAATTCCTAATAAAACACTTACAATGTAATAAGTGTATGTTTATTACAATTTTATTATTTAAAACTTACGTTAAGAATATAATTTGTTAATCGAACTTTCGTAAATATATTTTTCGATTTGCATCGAGATTACCATGCGATGTAAATAAATGGCGGACTAGTTCGGATATCGGTTTGATTAGTAACGCGAAAAAAGGCCAATATGTAGATTACTTACGCCTTAAGGAATATGATTCTGAAGAAGATTAAATAGAAATGGTTAAGAAGAAAGTGAAAACATCACAAAAGCCGAAAAGACGCGGTGCGTAATGTTTATATGATCTTAATTCTTCACGGAACCAAGTTCATACATGTTTTCTTAACACCTGCCAAGTGCAAAACTGTGAATTTAGTATCGTTTTGCATTCATTTGGTCGGTTTTTGCACATGCTGCCTATTGCTCCCTTGCGAACTCATGATTGTATTGTCTGTTATTCGTTCGATACCAATGTCAATTGAGTATTGCATATATCTAATTGCCTCTTGTAAGGATTTAAACATTTCAAAACATTACAACTCCACCCACACACTGTCACTTAACATGTCAAACTTCATCCATTGCTTCCTAATAACACATGTTATATGTAATGTGATCACCCAGATCTTATGTTCATTCTAATCCGGGTGAATATGTTGCTTTTATTACAACGTTGTTCATTCTTGAATTTCTTCTATTTAAATCTAAATTATTATTTTTTAAATTGATGTTCCAAGGTATAAATTTGTTATCACTTGATGTCAGCATTTTATGTTCAGATCCACTTTTGTGTTGACACTTGAGTGTTGGCTTATTATATGTATGATTTGAACAACAGGGTTCTGTCTTCAATAGTTCAGAAGCTTATTCAAGTTATTGTTTATCTGTTACCATGATCATGATGGCATGAATGTAGTGGTGTATGGTTAGATGGCTGCTTGTCAGCTCATTCGATGGAGCACCATACTAGTGTTTAGGGTTGTGGGTTTGAACCCTTTATTTGATGCATTTTCCCCATAATGTACTATTTCATTGACAGCATTGTTTGACAGCTTATGGCAGTTGATTCTCAAATGACAAAGGGAGGGTTTAATTCAGTGAAGTGGAGTGAATTTAGAAATAGACTGCCGCCCAGTTATCTGCATTGTGATGGTATTTGTTTTCATAATGGGACTAGAGTCACATAAACAGCAAGGGCCATGTAGTGACTCTTCCATCCATTACGGTGGTTAAGGAGCCATGCTAAAACATCAATATAACCACTGACCTTCCATACTACCATAAGCAGTTGGATAGCCTCCTCACAAATCTGCTTTTTAGGTAGGATTTAACTCTGCAGTGATGAAGGCTAATGAATTGAAATTGACAACAACAACCATTTGACTACAGAGGCCCCCTAATTTCAATGTTACTAAGCTAGGGCTGATGTGAACAATGTTCTTAATATGGCTTAATTAACCTTAACATGAATTTATGATTTTTTATGAATGTGATATACATGACAGTTCAAAAATATTAATAATGATTTTACAGAGACAAAGTGGCAACATGAAGATGTACAAGTAAATACAGGTCTACCTCCACAAGTGGAGGGCCAGCTGAGATGCTTTTGTCGAGTGTCTGTCACTCAAATAACCTGGGATGTACCAAACACCCCAGAGGTGACATTTATCAATCTCAAATGGTGGGGAGAGCCAGGAAATGGAGTTATTTTCAGGTATGGTTAATTTAGCAACCCCAGATTTCCTTGATACTGATTTTAGAATTTCCCATTTATCACTGGGTAGATTTATCACAGGGTAGTGTAGAATAATTTGTTATTACATTATCTTCAGTCAGTTTATCTAAATAAGGCATGCACCATTTAAAATCCAATAAATTACTCTTTCCAACAGTATATATGATTTGAATTAGTTGATTGACTGAATTACCAATACATGTAACTAATTTGCTTTATTTCATCAAATTTTACAGTCATATGATATGTATTATTTTTAAGTGTATACATATCTTTCCTATGTGCTGACTATTCTTAAAACGGTATTGAAATTAATGTCACTTTGGTTTGGTTTTGTTGCAGTACACTACTGTGTTTGATTTCTGTATGTTTTATATGTTTAATGGATCATTAAGTATGAATTATTAATGATATCTGTTGTATATACATGACGTTAATAAATTCGTCTTTCAGGCCTGTTGACTTGAAGTGTGGCACAACTGGGCATGCCAAGACAACGGCCAGGTTCCCAGTGAGATCTGGC
This sequence comes from Mactromeris polynyma, assembly GCA_032209605.1. NCBI lineage: Eukaryota > Metazoa > Mollusca > Bivalvia > Venerida > Mactridae > Mactromeris > Mactromeris polynyma. The sequence goes on along the minus strand of JASFXZ010000006.1, from coordinate 20,289,481 downwards.
CCGAAACAGTTCTCTGCATACTTGGCTGATATGTCTAGTTTAGTTATGGATGTATTGAGTGGTCCTATGCAAGTTCCAATTGGTACTGTCGAAGTACCGAGCTTAGGAGAGCTAGCTCCAAGCAGGTCAATTAATGGTCTGTATTCAATTATATCACCCACCGAGGAGAAGATTGGAGAGGTACATGTCTCTGTTGTGTTGGAGCCTCTTGTAGGTATGTGAAATGTTGCTGTGGACACAATGTTATATCAGATATTATAAGCATGTATTAAATTTTTAATGTGTTATAGAGAGCTTTGACAAGTTAATTTAGCTTCCTTATTGGATCGCTGTAAAGTATTTAAAAACCCCGTATTCACATTTTGCTTTTGCTGTATTTTTAAGTTACTAACAGTTGATTGTAATTGAGCTACTGGCGTAAATATAAACAGAGAATCGTCTTTGATTAAACATTATAGTGGTTGATTTGAGTTTGTGCTTATATAAATCATGAATGCTACAATTGTATGACCAGGATATGATTAATTATGGTCTGAGCATATTTATTTGTCCAGATAATTATTATATTTGAGATACATCACATCAAATATACATACATGTGTATAAAAAAATATATACAATATTCAGGATATGTTGATTGAATCAAAATGTTAAAGCTTATTATAATTCCCTCCACAATGTTATTATTATATTGTTATTAGGTATTATTATTGTATTATATCTTCCACAGATACATATGATGGTATGAGTTCAGTGCCTACCACTGATGTGAGTATGGAGACTTACTCTTCTCATGTAACACAAGAATCAACTTTTCCCAAACAGTCACGCCCGGTCCCTCATACAGATCAGCCCAGGAAACCTGTAGATGACCCTTTTATTTCTCCAGCCTCACATCAGGTATTATAGCTTATAGTATTTAAATCAAACGTCCTCTTGGTGTTTTAGCTCTATTGACATTTGTAAGTCACATTGTTATCATCTTCTCATTTTCTGACTTTGAAGGTAGCTTAGACACATTGCTTTTAATACAATTTATGTAACAGGGTCCGCACATTCTTGAAAAGTCCTTGAATTTGATGCCTTCTCCTTGAAAAGTACTTGAATTTGATGCCTACTCCTTGAAAAGTCCTTGAATTTGATGCCTACTCCTTGAAAAATACTTGAATTTGTAGCAGCCAAAATCTCCTTGAAAAGTACTTGAACTTTGAAAAAAAAGAGTAAAAGTCGATGTGTAAAAATGATATAACACATGATACATTTGACGTAAATTTGTAGTTTGTGCACTTAAACTGTCTGTAATCTCTTCTTGTGTTATTTAATTTGCTATATATTCACCAATTTCAAAGAAAAAAAAACATTACTATTCTTGTGTGTGTTATGTCAAATAAACTATTATTTAAATGTATTGCATGTCGGTACATATTTTTTGCGTTTTTATTTGAATTTGATTTTTTTAACAGAATGCTGAAGTCAGAATGACGAATGGTTATGCTGAGGATTTACGTCAACATTTACATTATGACCATGAAGGGAGCTCCAGAAATCAGAACGGAATGGAGCATGACTATGCACAGAATGTCTTATCACCCATAATGCCAGCTGTTCCGAAAAGAGATATCAATAAAGGTATTTGTGTTTGAACTTCTGTTTTGATTTTTCACCATTTATATGAATGTTGTTTTAAATATTATGAGGTTAAAGTTGATAAAGTAGTGGACAGTGCTATCATTGAGGGTTGATTACTTTGCAATGCTGATTGTACACTTAGCTAGAATAGTTTTTACTTTTTTAACCGAAATAATTCATTGGGTGGATATTTTATATATATCTCAATTTATGTGAGCTCTTTAGATATCGAAGTATTTTGCTTATTTGAAACACTTTATACAATTTCTTTTCTGAAAAAAAATACTTGTGGTGTTTATGAAGAGGTGTGTGGTTGTTCCCTTTGCAGGGTTCGAACCCTACAACCTCGGGGTTGAGTGGCCAATATCCTTGCATTTTTTTTCCAGAAAATATGCCAGTTGAACCACCCCCACAAAAACCAGCTGATGGTGATTTGCTGTCTGTTTTGTTGGACAAAGGAAACAAATTACGAGAACAAATGATAATATCATCGTTAGAATCCAAGTCTAAGGTCGGACATCACACTCACATGGAGCCATCTACTTCACATCTCACTAATTTTTTTCCTTGTAATGAAGCCGTTGATTTATCTATGAGGTGAGTTAATTTCATTGTTTGGCTGGATGAAAAAGTGGCAGTTTTTGATTGTTATTCTGGGGTCGTGCTTGTTAAATAAGTTCATGAAGTGTTATTTGATGTCATTTGTCTTGCATTGTAAAATTTTCAAATGGTTTCAAAAGTAAGATGCTGCTTTTTTTACACCCTCTGGTGTAACTCTGATGAGAAAGATCGGGGGTAACTGCATGATGACCATATTTCTGCGACACGGCGGGAATTATGCCGAGTTCTTAACCAACCTGGATGTTTTGTAGTGCTATTTTTAGACAGAAAATTCAATTGTAGTGGAGTGCTTGCATTTTTCGTTCTTTGCCATTCTCATCCCTGATTTCTTCCTTGGATATATTTTTCTCATTAACTGCAGTGAAATATTCATCTGATATCCTCCATACTCTTGGACAATTTGTGGAATAAAAGTTGTCATTCTGGTTTTTGCTTATAGAGGGCTTTGGGTGTCCCCTAATCTTTGAAGATTTAGACCTTTTTTGTCACAGCGTTTTATCTTGTCATGAAATCTTTGTTTATTATTTTAATGTTATGGTTTTATTTGACTTCGGATGGTTATATGTATATAATTTATGTCAATTCAATTATTTCAGATGAAATACTTTGACAAAATTAAGTTTGATTTTAATTTTATTGTAGAAGTAACGATGGAAGCTTTTTACGTGAGATTTTGAAAGCGGAACAATTCTATGGAACCAATGAAGATGTAAATATAGATGACGCAGCTGTTGATCTTGTGTTTGGACATCAGCTTACTGATGATATTAGGGTAACATTAATTTCCTAAAGCTTATTAACGTCATTTGATTGTTCAGATTTTTTGCAAATATGCTTTAGTTACAAATCTACAAAAAGTCTGTATCGGTGTGCAGTTAATACCTTTAACTGAGTAACTATCTGTCAAAGTAATAACGTTTTTTCCACATTACCAAATAATTTGTTTTGGACATTTTAAGGCGAAATCTTTTTGTTATTCTGGCAGCTGACTATGTTCTCGCTAGAATTGTTGTTCATGGGCCTTGTTAACAAACATTTAAGACTGAATCTCAGATTTGGACATTAAATTTGCAAACTATATATTCACCAGTCGTTTGTTTTCATAAATTCTAAAGGAGTGAAAATTTGTCTATATTATTGTTTTACCCACTGTTCACTTTATGCCTAGTTTATAAACATTAACAGGGGTTCCATTTGACCCTCAATTTGACCCTTTGACTCCTGGGTTTTCCAAAAGATCAAATTTTAACCCTTATGATTCTGGCTGAAGAGTCAATTTAACTCTAAATCATAGGTGTTTTGGCTATAAAATGGTAAAATCCCATCAAAAATTATCAAAATGACCCTTGAGATTCAGCCCCTAGTGGAACCCTGATTAATATTGTTATGACAACGTAGGAGCAAAAGGAAAATTTTACATTTTAAAGTCCGAGGCTGAATTTCAGTCTTCTATTAAATATTTTTGAATAAGGTACCTGATCTTGTATTTGTCTATTTCAGATGTTGAAGAATCTACATGGAAGTCCTGGCAACAGTATATCAGGAGATGATGATATCCTCAGTGATCACGAGGATCCTATACATAGTGAATCATTACTTAATGAACTGTTTTATAAAAATTCCGCAATGGCTGGAGAATATGGTGAAGTCAGCGGTGATGAAGCTGCATCAAACTCAAGGAAACACAAAAATATTGATGATGAAGCTAATATGGTATGTGACAAATTTCTTTTTCATCAAGGATGTTCCTAGAAATTATTAGTGCCTTTTTTAAATCTTTTGTAGAAAGTAATGTTTGAAGAAATAGCATACTTATTAACTAAGGAGAACATTATATTTGGAAGTAATGTTTCATCCCTTATTGATGTTACTTTGCAAGTTGTATGGAAAAACTGTAATAGGTAATATGTTTCAAGTGAGTCATCGTTCATCATTATACCGATCAAATAGCAATGTATGTAGCATTGAATTGATAAAAAATTAAAAAGACATCAAAATATTTTCAAGACTTAGGTTGGTTGTTATTCACTGTTATAAGTGCATACTTGTGATTTATATTATAGCGTCCACCTTCCCGCAGTTCTTCAGTATCAAGTCTCAATCTTGCCTTCCCACCTGATCCTGCCCCGAAGAAGAGATCCAAAACACCTCCTAGAACACCAAAACGTAAACCAAGAGTGAAATTACGCCGGAAAGGCAGTAAAAAACGTAAATCCTCGAAATCTCGTGCAAGTGGCAGTGAGTATAGTGACAGTGATGCATTGAGTACGGCCAGTACACCGAGGTCCGAATCATCACGAGTGTCATTTGATATGGTTCCCTCGGACATTGATGAGCCAGTAACCAAAGGTAAATATAGCACCTTGTGTCCTCGTTGTTCTTGAGTCTTGAAATTCATTTTAGATATAATTGCATCAGATTATAAATTAGATGCTGTTCTCAATTAGTCAATATTAATTGTAATGGCTAATTCAAGATTAATTACAGTCGGACCTCGTTCATTCGAACTCATTGGGTCAGAAATTTTATTTTGAATGATACACGGTTTTGAATTGGTCATTTCAATTCGACCTGTTATTTTTTTGGATGATACCAAGTATTTGGATAGAAGGTTGTTGAATGAACGAGGTCCAACTGTAATTATACAAAAGTAGAAAGTACCATTTTTCATTCATTAAATACCAATTATAATGGATGTGTATATTTAATAGGCAAACTTGTAAGTTACAACAGTAATGTTTAATTTTAGACTCAAGTGGAAATTGTATTCACCACTATAAATATCTGTTTCCTTTTTTCAGCATGATTAGATGAAACATGCCATGATTTTCTTAATTAGAAGTAATTCAGTCTTTGCGTTAAGTATTTTGCATTTTCCACATTGGTATATATATCTCTCTTATAAATCATTGCAATCAACTGTATTCTTATACACAGTTCTCACATCTACAGTATTTACCTCCCTTGTTCTGAATTGTCGGCCATTTTGATAGGCATATTTCCTTAAAGTTAATGGGGAATATAATGTAAACGATGATAAACTAATCCGATGTATAAAATTAACTTATTCATTATGCTCATCTGGGCATTTGGCTCAGTAACTTGAAGTAAAGTGGTTGTCACATACAAATTCTCTTGGTATTTTCTCAATTATCACATATTTGGAAATTACTCCTATAAGGGCTTATCAGTTTTGCCTATCAAAATGGCCGACAGTTAAGAATTAGGGATGTAAATATTGTAGATGTGGGAACTATGTATTGAGCAATTCTATTGAGTTCCACGAGCACAAAATTGATTTCACTTGTCTCAGGCTTCGGCTGATGGGTTATTATTTCTTTCATTTGACTGCAGTTTATCATGTGTACTTATTGTATATTACAGATGAACCAGTAAGAAGGCACAAAAGTGAGAAGATTGATGGGTTAAGTGTTGAACGTTTGACATTGCTCGGTCGTGTCCACGTTGCCCGGGTAACTATAGACCAGTTATCATTGTCTGGACTAGACCTCGACACTTTCACCAGTAAACCTAAAGTGAAGTCAAAATATGGTATCAAGTCTTCAAAACCATCTCCCAAAGGAAAGAAATCATGGTAATAATTTGTAGCATGTGTAACAATTTGTGGGTTATGTACTTGATGGTTGGTTTATTTTAATGATTAGTTACTGCCTACTTAGTCAATTTATGTATATATGTTGGAAATCAATGACCATATAGCGATAAGGTGTGAGGTTAGCTAGCTGTTAAATCGATTTAAACCCCCAGTATTTTTTACTGACAGTTCCAAGGCTGTAATTCGCTATATGATTGTTGTTTCTGTTTGTGTTATGAATGTTTTATGTTTCCCTTTCCCCTATGCAATTCTGTCACTTTATACAGTGTTCAGAGTGTTTCCTGCCCAATTTTGGCCTATTGTGGCCAGTTGTCTTGAATTGTCCTGTGAGCTTTTCCATCCATTAATTCCCCCCTCCCCCTCCTATTACTGTCCACTTTGATTCTCTTAATTATTCCTTATGGTCTGTTGGGCCGTTCCTTGTGCCTCTGTTCCTTAATATGTGTACCGTTTGACCTCCTTAGGTGCGTTATGTTTTGTGGATTGTTGTTTTTCCTGAGGTCTGCGTGCGGAGGTATTGTCTTGTGTATGTGGCGTTCCCCGTAGTTATGTATTCTCTCTGTTTTAGTACCTTAGTACTTCAAAGTGATGATATTTCTGGTGTTTTTATGTCTATGTTTTAAATACTGCGTTTCCTCCTTAATTGGTGGATAAATTGTTTTCTTTTAAAGAAATATTATTACATGGACAAATTAGTTTTTTTGAGTGCATTCAAGGGTTAACTACTGACAAATTTAATGTGTAAAAATTGTTTTGAGTGTAAATTAATCTTTAATGTTTATTTTGTAAATATTATTTTAGAATATACAATACAATCAAGCTTGAGTCATTTTGTATCATCTTATGCAAGTAAAATGTTTCAGAGCCAAAAAGTGACAGTTTACTAATTTAATGATAGCCATCATACCATTTTAGTTTTCAAATATAGAGTATACTCATTGTCACGTGTTCCTGACTTTTCATACTGCCTTTCTTCTATTTCAGTACATATTTCATTGAATACCAGTTTCCTGTGGTAGCTACCTCCAGAGATAAATACTCACCAAATGCCATGGCAACCGAGGTCATGAGAGTTGTATCAAGGAATGTAAAAAATGGAGGTATGTTTTGGGTTTAAATTCGTAAGTTTACAGGATTGCCTTGTTGATTTGAGTCTTAAGCTCTCAGTAGATAATAGTTGTTCTTATTTTGTTTGGGGCTATGTCAGTAATTCATTTAGTTGAACAGTATCTGCCAATTGTAAACATGATCATTTCCTTATATTATAGTTGGACTAATAAAGTTGGGGTTTTGTTGCAGTGAAAGACATAATTTTAAAGTATCTTATTAATTCATTCCATCTACTGTCTAATGTGGTTAACATTTTCATCCTGTACAATTATAGTTCTGTGTTTATTTTTGCTGATAGTTTCTCCTTAGTTCTTTATGGTCGGTCAGGCCATTCCTTGCACCTCTGTTCCTATGCATGTTTTAGGCTTACACCTCCTCAGTGCCTGATGTTTTGTGGACTATTGTTTTCCCAGGGGTCTGTGTGGGGAGGCATTGTCTTGTGTATGTGGCGTTCCCTGTTGCAACTTTATCTCTTAATCTCTTATTGCAAATTAATTTACTATCTTTTAGATATGTTTTATAGTGTTGCTAGGCAGGCTATAATGACCATGTTTCATTAATATTATTTCAGTTGTAACATTCAATCATCGGTCAGTGTTTCCTGTGATGTTTGATGGCACTGCTGTAGAAAAATGGTGGAAGTCAGCTCTTGTGTTTAAACTGTATTCGAGATCAGCAGGACAGAAAGTGGTAAAATATTGCTATTTGATTGCTGGATTTCTCTCCCTCTCTGTATTGATAGCAATTGTTGAGTGATCTGTATGTAATGTGCATTTGTTCCTGGTATTTCGGTATAGATCATATTGTTAAATAAGATATTAGCTAATGTATCACGTTTCTTTACATACATACTGTAAATCGGTTGTTATAAGTAAATACTTATATTTGCTAATATTTATGAATGAAATTCTGGTTTAATTTAAATTTCAAGTTTTGCTTACAAAAAATGTACTACAACATGCAAATGACTGTATTGCTAACTTGCTAATAATTCCTAGATTGAGTAAATAAAATTCACACAGTAGTGATCAATATTCCTTTCATACAAACCATGCATTTCATCCCATCTCTTACAACTTGCTAAAATTTAACAAGAAATATCTTGAAAAAAGATGGTTGTCGCAATTTGAAGGTTAAGATTTGTTGTGCAACATAAAAGATGTCAAGGTGTTACGAGTTGTAGACAGTCCAGATCAAAAATGGATTTTGGTAAATTCACCGAAATTCAGTTGATTTCGGTAAGGTAACATACGGTACGTTTTATTGAAAGGTTAACCAAACTGAGTCAATGTTACAAAGGTTGTTCGGTTGAAGACATATTGCCTTGGTGGTTAATGTAAGATTTGATTGGTTTACACAACACTGATATGCAAATAGCAAAACTATGTCAGTACGGCTGCGCCGAAAAAATACCTAATGAGTATCTTGTTTCTTCTTACGCAATAAATTAACACCTTGTATTTCATGTATTGTCTCGTATTTCAGCCATCTCTGATCGGTAGCTGTGGAATACCATTAAAGTCTATACTGAAATCAGAAAGTCTGTATGTAGGGAGAGATATGGAAGTGAAAAAGTCTGAAAACTCTGGGAATACTTCATTAAATGGTTCCAAGATAGGTCCTGACGGAATGATTGGGGCTCTTAAGGTGAGTTTTACTATCGCAACATTTCTGCGTAGTGTTATTATCTTGTAGGCATGTATATATCATAGAGGGTCACAGGGAAGACTGGTCTTGCCCAACTGTGTTGCCTCTTTAAATAAAGTCGTTATTATTACTATTAATGTCTGTGATTTTTCTTTTAATGTTTCTGTGTCTCTGTGTTCAAAGACTGATACATTTCTTACGAACTAACATACAGTTTTAAGTTCAGCTTTACCCCATTAAGTATAATATGATAATGATCGGAAGTACCATATGATTCTTACATCTTCTGTTTATCTTTCAGATAATTGTTGAGTTAGCATCTGACAGTAAAGAATTTCCCACACAACTTGCGAGAACCAAGCTGGCTGAGATGACTGGGAAGGCAAAGATTGTTCCAATTGCCCAGACCCCAGAACCACCTGCCCCTCCACCTCTTGCACCAGTTGCAGCCCCTAAACCCCCTGTCCCTCCTGCTGCTACTGTCAGGGTATCTGAACCAGAGAGGGGATTTCCTAGAGGTAGAGGTAAGGGGCTGATTGTGTTTGCTATGTTGACTTGCCTTATGTTATCTATAAGACCATCTAACAAATTTAAAAAAACCTGAATGTTTGGGGTACCCTTTGATCCTGATTCATTCCTGAAACTGTTCAGTGTTTTATTCCTCGGCATTAATGTAATGAGTTACATACTATTTGAAATAAGACTTAAAAAGTGTACCATTGTTTGCTTCTGTTAAAAAAATCACTATGAGGAAATTGATATATAACAAAGTTTGTTGTGCCATGGGCCGAATCTTATTCAAGGTCTTTCATAACATCCCAAACTTCATGATAATGCTGGTTGTCATATGGCACTTCTGTATCTGGGACATGCGATGCATTTACTATATCAAAATAATTTTTTTCTTGCAGACGGTCGCAGCAGATCTCGATCACCAGCATCAAGACAGAAATCAAGTCATCAGTCAAATGTTGAAGGTCTGTCTGCCCAAGCACCGGTTTCTGTACAGCATTTCCAGGGAGACCAAGTAGTTCTTCATTATCCCAGCATTCCACAGCAACATGAAGGGGAGGTAAGTACAGGTTGACTGTTGCATTATCCCAGCATTCCACATCAACATGAAGGGGAGGTAAGTACAGGTTGACTGTTGCATTATCCCAGCATTCCACTGCAACATGAAGGGGAGGTAAGTACAGGTTGACTGTTGCATTATCCCAGCATTCCACAGCAACATGAAGGGGAGGTAAGTACAGGTTGACTGTTGCATTATCCCAGCATTCCACTGCAACATGAAGGGGAGGTAAGTACAGGTTGACAGTTGCATTATCCCAGCATTCCACAGCAACATGAAGGGGAGGTAAGTACAGGTTGACTGTTGCATTATCCAAGCATTCCACAGCAACGTGAAGGGGAGGTAAGTACAGGTTGACTGTTGCATTTTAATGGAATACTTGAATACTAGTTAAGAACAGAGGCCTTCTTCACAAACTTTTCAAGACTGAAACTCAGACGTGGACTTTAAATTTGCTATTAAAGTTATATCTGCCAGCCTTTCGTTTTCATTTAATGTAAGTCATACTCATGTTTAATATTGTTTAATATTTTATATGTTTGATTCATAGAAACAGGAGTCATAACAAAATGATTGGTTGTCCACCATGAACACATGACTAATCTGACATTTTACACTGTTTCCTTCCAGGTGACAACTCTACATGCATTGATTCTGATACCGGACGGTAAATCTATCACCATGCAGGGTATCCCATCTCTACAGGCTGCTAAACGACACCCAGTCTTCCTACAAGCAGGTAATGAACTAAATCCTCTGCATTTCTTCTTCATATCACAGCAAGTTTCAAATCATGTGACTTGCAGCTTTTCCACTTAATTTATCTCTAATGGAGATAGAATCTGCATTCATACATGTAAAATGTGGTGTGAAGCTGTACTAAAAGCATGTAATTTGTGTATACATTATCTTTTTACATTTGTAGCATTTTTGTTGAATCAGGGTCATGATTCATGTCCAGTACATAAGTGTGGCATTCTATCTTACTGTATTAAGTTATTTCAGTATATTTTTATGTATATATACTTGCTAAAGTTACACAGTTTTGAACAGGCTTGTTTAGCTAATTTTATATTTCATACGATTTGCACCATACTTGGATCTTGGAATTCATTGGGAAAACTTAAAAAATAAAAATTCTTAGAAAAATTTGGTTCTCTTCAAACCTTCACAGGCATATTACACATGATCAAATCAGTAGTTATCTCTGACTTTCCATTCAAACAAACATATGCAGAAATCAAAAATCAGATGAACATATTAGAAAATGAAGTAGTTATTGCAATAGAAAATGGGAGTACTTGTAATGTTTACTATTAAGTTTGTTGCACAAGAAATTGTCATGAGTTCTCTCCCTTTATACATTCTAGAGTTCTCTCCCTTTATTATAGTACTATAGAAGGAATAAAGGGAGAAAACCTGTGACAATTGCTATATGTACATAAACTATAGAAGGGACAAAGGGAGATAACTCATGACAATTTCCTGTGGTTTGTTGCTGTTAGCTTATTTGATGACAATCTTGAGATAGTGATTGTTACTGAATTACACTCACTTGAATTGTTTGCATGTATTGATGTGATTACTTTGTTAAAGGTTCACATGGACGTGACATGTCTGTAAGGAACACGTACCTGGTATGTAAGATGTTCTGGTGTGAGGAGGCTGTACATAGCGCTGTATGTTGGGGAACCAGCGAACCACAGTTCAAATTTCAACAGGTAAAATACATATGAGCGCCGCTGTACGATTTCCAACCTCTTCTTTAAGTGACGTTATTTCGAGAAACGTCACATGTGACGTCACTATGTAGTGACTGCAATATTTGCCCCATATAGCAATATGAAAACGTAGTGACCATATGGAGTAAATATTGTTTGACATCACTTACAGAAGAGGTTGTAAATCCCATAGCATCTCTCATATTGTATCATTGATTCTTACTAAAAAATGTAATTTTTCTCACATGCCCCTTTATTGTCAATGTGACAGCATTTAGGTCTATGGATTGAGTGCCTGGCTCACTATCTCAAGGCCATGGTGTTTAAATCCTCCTATGAACAAGAGTCTTCCATGTAATTTGGTTACATCACATGCATGTATATTTTCAACTTGTGAAAATGATATCAAACTGGTCTATGGATTGAGGTTCTGGCTCATGATCTCAAGGTTATGGTGTTTAAATTCTTCTATGGATTAGAATCTCCTGTGGTATTAGTATTCACTGAGTTATGTGTAGGTACTGGTAAGTAACCCAGCAAGCAGTCATAGAGAGTGATTAAAATTATTATTATTAAGTTATCCAGATCCCATTTTACATTGGATGTAAAGTTTAATCAAAACAAAGTTTATTCAAAACAAATTATTGATATTGTACACGGATCTACAGTAATGAAATTTTCTTACCTTTTAGCAAAGTAAAAACATTTTAAACAGGCATTTGAACTGCTTATTTCATGACATGTGATGAAAATTATTACATACCAGTTTATAAAAAATATGACATTCAATGAGTTTTTTTTTTATTGTAGAGTTGAAATTATGTTGTTGGTAACTAATAATACTATGGAAAACTAGAATAATATTGTCTGACTCGGAATATTTAATCTCATAAGTTAAGATGGTCATTCTTGTTGCTTTTATCTGTTTGCTCTTCATAGGTTCATTAAATGCTCATGTAAACAGTGATTTGAGTTTAAAGTTGACAATTTAAGTCTTATATGTTTACTCAGATCAATATATTTATGTTACCCTAATTGACAGGTTGCGCCAGTATTGATGTCAAATTCTCTGCTTGAAAGATTGAAGAATAATTTTATGATCATTGAAGTTTGGGACAAAAAGACATCAGCTGAACATGATAAGGTATGTTGACTATATAACCCAAAAATTCTTCTAGTTGTCTGATGTGTGTAGAAGATTTCCACAGTGTATGTAGAAAAAAGAAATGTAATTAGCAGTGAATGATTGCTAGGCATAAAAAGAGGAAATAAGAGCAACTGATAGTGAGTGTGATTGACTAGAAATAAGTCGCTCACTATTTACAAATAATTTGGAAAATCGAAATTAAAATCATTCGTCTCGAATTGTTGTTTTGACTTTTGTTTTACAATTATTATGTTAAATAGAACTTTATTTGCATTGGTAAAGCTGTACATTGTGGTCACTTGTAACAACCTGTTTAATAAATGTTATATAACCTGAACATTTTTATTGGATCACTGTAATGTAAGTTTCCACTTATATTTCAGCTTGTTGGAATTGTGAAGTTAAGTTTACATCAGTTTTACATGTCATTCAGGGATAAACGTATCTCTGCTGCTTTGCTCAAATCTCAGGTAAGATTTTAAACAAAAGTTTGTGTAGAATTACTGAGTGTTTATTTAGATCATTATGATGAACATTAAAATTGCATCATATCTCGAGGCTTCAACGCAACACGGTTGTAACTCCTATGTATTTTATATATGAGTTACGACAGTGTTGCGTTGAGCCCTCGATCTGTGAGTTTTATAGCAAATCAACAGCTTTGGTAATGTAGCAAGCTCAGGCAGGCATGTGATCTATCAATACGTTCTTATACTGTCAAATATTTCAAGGAATGCCAATGAAACTGAATGAAATTTGAATTATGTAGAGAAGTTGTGTTGTGAGCAAGACTCAGGTCTGTAGATTGAAGGCTAAGGTCTCAGACTTGGTCACTTAACATTTATGGGGTGCTAAGGCATTCAACAGGTAATAGTGACATTACTTGCTTCTGGTTACATTAGTTCCTTGTATAATTGTGCATCTGTAAGGTGTTTCACATTCAAAATATTTTCATATTTGGGGTGTAATAACGATTGTGTCAAAATAATGTGAAAACTGAAACTGAGCTTTATTATTATCTGTAAAAAAATGAATTGTGCTTCATTTCTTCCATGAGTTTATATAATGATATCATCGAATATTTCAGTATCCAGTTATTGCCATAGAGAATTACCTTCCAGTTGTTGATGTATTTAGTGGTATTCAATATGGCCAGCTCAATGTACTTCTTGCCATGGGATCTGCAGAACAGGTAAGCAGGGTGTTTCCCTGACACAGAAATCTTGAGTCCTTGATTCCCTTTTCTTTCTAGGGACTCCCATTTTTCCACTAACTGTGCATCCCTGGGACCCCTAAAATAAACCTTTGTCAAGTATAAACTACATATCTGGGACCCTACGATTCACTAAGGACCACCAATTTGTCAAACACGAGGGTCCTTGGAGGTCCACGGACCCTTAGCTTACCCAGGGTTTTCCCTAGGATTTTTAAGCTAAGGGTCCTTGGGTGAAGAGAGAAAGCGATATATTATCTGCATATAAATAAAGATGCTGGTGGTCATAATTTGCTTTCTCTCGTTAATTAGTTTTCTGACAAATTACTTCAGAAACTTACTTGCTTGTATGACAATTTTCTTGTCAGGTCTTGCCACATTGCGAATTTAAGCTAGATTAGAAGTTTAATCTGAGTGTACTTTGACTTTTTCATGTATGTAGCATTACAGAAATTAGTCTGATATTTTTCGTTGGTAAATTACCACTTTCTTGAGATTTTTAATGCTTGATGAAATATAAGTACTATTTTGGTTGTGTTCTTCCTGTTTTTACCCATTTTCTGATTGATACATACCTCACTGTATAGTTCTTGGTTACTTATATTCCAAGCATGCCCAATCTACTTTGACAATAAAATCAGACGGATTGAGGTCAGTTGTTCTATTTATTGTATATTACAATCATCTATCAACAATGTATTTGACAGGTTTCTCATCTTGTAAGATTGAAAACAGAAGGTGTGTCTGCAGTATCAATGCCTGAAAGACCCCAGCATTATCTTGAAAGGTAAAATGATAAAATATGTAAATTGTACTTTTTCATTGACTATCAATGTCTTTACATTTTTTTTTCATACAACATATACTTACACCAATGTGTCATTGTTTAGAACTGCCTAGTTGGCTCAGTCTGTAGAGTAATTGTCTGCCAATTTAAAGGTTGTAGGTTCTAACACTGATTCAGGTTCTGTGACAATTTGACTGAAGATAATAAATCTGAAGTTGTGAGGAAGTTTTCGGTTGCTTGTAGAAGAACAAATTACAGTCAAACTTGTGTTAAAGACCACCTGCGAACAAAGACCACTATTGCAAAACCTGTCTGCAAAGACCACCAATTTTATCTCCCATCAGACCATTTTCAATGATATTTAATCTGTTAATAGAGACCACCTGTAAAGAAAGACCACATTTTGCTGTTCCCATGGGTGGTCTTTACAGACAGGTTTGACTGTAGTAGTATTGGTTCGTAATCCAGGAACACTTGTTACGTACATACTGTAATACTGTTGAAAAACTGCATAAAACTCTGACACAATTGGGAACGGGAAAGTTTAGTTTCAGGAAATAAATATTATTTTATGTTGCTGAAGTTGTTGTATTGTATTTTCATGTCTTTCAGCTACCGTACATTTGTGTATTTGTTTTATATTTTGAAGTAATGCATCTTGATACATTCACATACTTACGCTTACTTGATTGTTTTTCAGACAAGATTTACTACATCAGGGTGACAGTATTCCTGCACAGATAGGAACTGAATCTGTCGGTATGTTGTATATTTCTTACTGTATCACCATTAAGAGATATGAGTAAATTAAAATCCATAGATTTCTACTCGTAGCTTCCAGAAATTAATGGAAAATTTTGCAATATTTACAGAGTTTTAAAGATTTATTCCAGTAATCAAATCAAATTACTTATTCATACCGAAAATCTGTATTCTTTGTTCAAATATTCATTTTCACTATTGATATTTTAATATTCCTAATCCCTTTCTTAATGAAGTGATGGTTTGAAGTAGTCATGTTGGCACGGTTGAGAATCTTCTCCTTTTCAGCTGATATTCTCTCTTTATTCGAACAAAATGATGAAATAAAAGTTGTCTAATTGGGTCAGCTATGTGCAAACATGGTTACTTTATTCAAGGTGTACAGGGTTATCAACAGATTTTTTAGGTATTCCTTCTTCTTTGAAAATGATCATTCTCTTTCCTGAAAAATATGTAAGCATTTTTCGTATTTTTCCCTGTACTATAACGGTTGATATATGCTTATAGTACTATTTAGTTCAAAATGTGTTGTGTATATTTTTAGTTGAGCACATATTTGAGATGGTGATAGAGGGTGTACGAGGATTGACAGCATTTGAGAACATGATCTGGGGAGAGGCAGATTGTTTTGTTCAATATCAGTTCCCCACCCAGCAACAAACTGGATCACCCGGAGCACCTGTCATCAGACATGGTTAGTTGTGAAATCCCTATTTCTACTTCTGTAATTTTTTTTATTTCTCCCTCTCCGTGGGCGTCATTTTTGTCTTCGGCGTCTGCTTGTCCGTCCGTCCACTTTTAGCTCCAATACTGCTGGTTGGAATTCAACCAAACTTCAAAGGAACAATCAGCATCAAGTGTAGTTGTACATCCTCGTCGTTTTGTTCCGCTTGGATAATCTTTCACGGAGTTAAATTAATACAATATTCTTATTCAGTTACTTGTTTTATGACATTTAGCTAAAGAAATGCAAACCGCAAAACTTAAAAACTGGAAATTAATTGGAAGAAATGTTCTTGTTTTTTTCAGCTGTTCCTACAATGAAGGTGTTTCGTACAGCTACAACACTGTGTATCTCCGATCCAACATTCCATGATGTTACCAGACATAGATTATTGTTACCACAGGGATCACCTGTACAAAGAGAACTTCTTACAGGTAACCTTAAACATCCATACAGTAAAACCTCAATAATGCGACCACCCTTGGGACCCTTGAAAATATGTCTTTTTTTGAGGTGGTCTTAATATTGGGGTTGAATAAAGATCAAAATAGTGGAAATGGACTTGAAAATTGTGGTTTTTTTACTGTTGAGGTGGTCCTAATATTTAGGTTGTCTTTGAGTGGGGTTTTACTGCATTTTGTTAAATGTTGACTACCTTATACTGAACATTTCAATGATGAAAACTGCAGGTTAAGGGTAAGACAGTAGTTTAGGCAAACATATAATGTGATACATGTCTGTACTCTTACTGTTTAAACATTCTGATATATTCATCTTGTTATATAATCCAGTTTTCTAACTGCAGTCAAACCTGTCTGTAAAGACCACCCATGGGAACAGCAAATTGTGGTCTTGTTTACAGGACTGGTGGTCTCTATTAACAGATTAAATATCATTGAAAATGGTCTGATGGGAGATAAAATTGGTGGTCTTTGCAGACAGGTTTTGCAATAGTGGTCTTTGTTTGCAGGTGGTCTTTAACACAGGTTTGACTGTATTTCTTTTAGAAAAACTGTTAAAGCTGAAATACAGTTGTACATCATTTATTCGACAACCTTCTATCCGAATACTTGATGTGATCCGAAATAAATATCAGGTCCCGGTGTATCTTCTTAGACACGTCAAGCTGAAATGGGCTATTTGAAACCATGTATTATTTGTTATAAAATTTCGGACCCGATGAATTTGAATGAATGAGGTTCGAATGTACATAAATTTGTGACAAATTTGCAAGGGAAATTGATTATTTTCTTTACAAAAATTCAGAGTATTGCTGAGTATTGCATAAAAATTAAAGCCGAGGGCAGTAAATCTTGTAGTCAGTTATTTGTGTTATATGTTGCTTAGATGTTTTGATAAGATCTCAACTGATGCATATATGTTCTTTGTGATATATTTACAGCCTGTGCAAATGCTGGTAACAGTTCAGGTGGTATACCTGTAGAACTTTGGTGCAGATATTATCATCCTAATGTCAGAGATCAGTGCATAGCAAAGGTATGTAGTATGTGTGACGTAATTATTTGTACCCCAAGATACGAAATATGAAGGGGCTATATTGGAGTTACATCCATCTGTCCGTCTGTCTGTAGACAAAATTGTCCGCATTATTTCTCGGCTACCCTTGGTCAGATTTCAGTGAAACTTAATAAGACTTAAGATAATGAAACAAAATATTGCGGTACATATTGCGATACATTGATAATGTATTGCAATGTATTGTGGTACGCTTCAGGCTTATTGTGTCAACCCTTCTGTTGTATATCATTTCATTTCAATGTTTAATATTAATTTTTTTTTTTCATGTTTAGGCCAATCTTCCATTAGCTAAGTTATGTGCTATGATAACGATGCAGAAGAGAGGGGAACCATCTGTACAGACGTTCTCCTTCCCACTGAGTCCCATACAAGGGGATCAAGCTGAGCATAAAGTGAAATCAATGGATGCTGGACTTATGGATATCACCATACATTATAAACATCAAACTATGCAGGTAAGAGTGCTTTATTTACATATACTTGATTTTGAACATTGATTACACCTGTATTAAGCAGTTGTGTACAGCTTATCTTATATATTGCTCTGTAAAAAATGGAACAGAGCAGTAGTGTAGAGGATAAGGTCTCTGCCCCTTAACCTGGAGGTTGCGAGTTTGAGCCCCTTAGGGGTCATGTTCACACCTCATAAGACACCAGTATTGCTTTTTCCAGGAAGCGTACTAGAGAATGATTCAAATATGCAGGAAGCTCTCATCAAAGTCGAAAGTTAAATAAATTGGTATAAATAGGGTAAAAGCAGCTTTGTTCTACTTGTTGTCAATTCCAATGTATTTTGAAATGGTGTCAGTTGTTTTATTTTACAAGTTTACGATTTGACAAAAAATGGTGTTGCTTTTACCATTAGTTGAAAAATACAACAAATTTTTCAGTTAAATGTTCTCCCTACATCGTGACTTTCTTGATGTTATACTTGCAATTATCTATAGAATTATTTTTAACAGTATTTATTACGCTCATATAAATGTATCAGTTGAATAGAAATTAATGCACATAATATTATGTTACATATTTATCTGATATAAAACAACATTATTAACTTGTAATTAATTTCTTCTTATCAGTCCGAGACGGGTGTAGCTGCTGCGAATAAGAATCTAACTGGAGCTCAAGTCTGTATATCTGTCGGAGTGAATAGAGCGTGTGGATTGAAGGTGAGTTCTATGTGTATATTAAAGATTATTTGGGTTCAGAAGTACAACAATGTTGTTGCAAATTGCCAAAAAAGATTCATAAGTGTCAAGTAAATACTTATTACTGTTTGCTGCTATTTTCACGTTACTTCCGGTTTCACTGTATTTTGTTTTTTTTGACAACAACTTGAAACTCGGCTTGTAATGTGAACATATTGTAAAAATGTAAAAATTACAAGATTTAAGAAAAGTTCATTTTCCTTTATGAAAGTTGCGAGTCAGATTCATATGTATGTTGTAAAAAGCTACTGTTACACCACATATTTTCTAATCTTATTCCTCGAAGGACTTAACCGATCGTCAGATTATGTTAATTACTCGCATTGGTTGGGTTGTCCAATTATGCGGATTAATCAAATGTCAAATCGGACCAATTTGCCCATCACTAATGGTAAGACAGACATTCATGTTGATACATTTGTATATCACATTTAAGTGACATTGAAAAAAACTCACACTAAATATTGCTGTGCTTTGTGTTATAGGCTGCCGCCGAGAGTGTGGCATATCTTGACCAAGGTATGCAATACCCAGCAGAAGTTGGTGTGAACTCGTATGTCAGGGTGCAGTTGTCTTTCCTTGGAAACGATGGGGAGAGAATCACTAGAACTGTGGCGAGATCGTTCTCACCGGAGTACTCACATTTTATGGACTTCCCATGTCCACTGTTATGGACAGAAGCAAATTCTGATGCATTGTGTCTCGCAGAAATTTTGGAGACGGCAGAAGCTATCTTTGAAGTGTGGCATCAGGTGCCTGGCTTATCATCAGGTAATATAATTAACAATTACTTACAAAGCAGCATCCCATATGATCTTGTTGACAAATGAATTGGACAGTAATTTAGCATCTAGCAATATTTAATGTATAACTTCATGTGTACTTCCGAATTTCATAATACATTTAGGTTGATTTAACACCTGAATTCTTCCATCATGATATGTAAGTTGTTGTTTTTGAGCTCCATTTATTATCTTCTCAAATGTACTTAAACAAATTTAGTTGTATTTTTATATACATTGAAGTGAATTGACAGAATGCTGTATCCTGTGTTTCAGATTTTGATCGACAGTTGAATTCCCTAACTGCAGATGGTGGTAATGGTCGACAGATTGTGGAGAAAACATGCGACGTTTTACTTGGCTCTACTACAATACCCCTAGTGAAATTATTGTCACAACGAACAGGTAGTTTGTTATAACTGATCTTTCCTTATAAACCTGTATTTTCTTTCTTGATGAAACCATTTTTGTGACATTTTTATTTTTTGTTCACCAATTAATGCCACTGTGGGTGTAATTGTCGATGGCCATAGAGTCACCAGTATGTCCCTGTCTTATATGTGAAAACAACTTCTTAGCAACGTGTGAATTTTCTCTTCATGGAGTCAGCTATGAAGTGTTATTTTTATGCCTTAGGCATTCATCGAATGGTGAAGGAGCATAAAATGTTACCCCATGTCAGTCCATCCATGCAAAAAATTGCAGTAGCTCTTGAAAGGATTGATGGATTTATATTGGGCACTTATGCATAGGATAATAAATTACTGCAGAAGTTCGACGTCGGTTACAATCCTACAAGTTTTTTAGGAGTTGTGGCCCTTTTTCGATGTAAAAAATTGGTTTTAATCAATAACCCTTGAACAGATATTTTCATTTGCCATATACTGTATATTTTGTAGGAATCAATGGCTGGTTTCCAGTGAACATACCTGTATCAGCCTGGACATCGAACCAAGCTGAAAGTCGGGACCAAGCTGACGAACAAAGTAAATGTCATAATGATGGTTTACAGAGAGTGGGTGGAGGTATTGACTTGTGCATCAAGTTTGCTCACCATGAAGATAGGGAGAGGGTGACTCATGCTGCTAGAGGAGTTGGTTGGTCCCCTGTTGACCTTGACATTGAGCAAGGAGACTGGGAAAGTGAAGGTATGATATTGTATGGAGAATATGGTACTGTTTCTATTGCGTTATATTTGCAAAGACGTGTATATGAATTTGACTTACATTTTGTTGATTCTTATACTAACTGATTTTTAACTGACTAAAATGCAACATTTGCAGTCTAATCATAATGTACATGTATGAACATCAGCTTTTAAAAAATCTACATTTTCTATTTCTTCTGCACTTGTTATTTGATTACCAGAGGTGCGTTTTTTAGAGGTGAGGGAAGTAAGCGAGAAAAGTTGGCCTATGTAAAAAGGGTAGCTGTCTAAAAAACACTTGAACACTTCACTAGCTACAAAATGGCGCATGCCAGACCAGACGACACTGTTCCGCATGGATGCCATTTTGTTGAGCAAAGCTAGCACTGTCAGATTACACTACCTATCTAAAGATAGGGGCTACCTTTCCTATGTTTAAGAAACAGCACCACTACTTTCCCTATGTAGCAGGTAGAATTCTATTTTTCCTACCTCGAAAAAATGCGCTGGTATTATTCTTGATGATATTTTCATTTCCATACATTTGAATATTAATCGTTGTTAACAACATGATCATATAAACATGTTGTTTATAGGAAAAGCTGTCTTTATTTCAGATGAAGATAACAACAGATATCACCATATGAACATCACTATCGACCACGTAAACTTCCCTCTGCAAAATGCTCTCATTGCTGGGCAGAATACATTAGATAAGACAGCCAAGTGTTACGTTAGATACAAGTTTTATGACAAAGGTAATGTTTGCTTCTGTGTCTCCTAGAATAAAGTACAGTCAGACCTCGATTATTCGACAACCTTCTATCCAAATACTTGGTATCATCCGAAATAAATATCAGGTCACGATGTATCTTCTTAGGCACGTCCAATTGAAATGGGCTATTCAAAAAAAATGTTAATCGAAATAAAAGTTGAGACCTGACGAATTGGAATGAACGAGGTCTCGACTGTATGTGTTTCAGTTAGCTATCAAAGAACATGTTTCTGTTTGTCAGGTTTAAGGCCTAAAAGCAATTTTTTGTCTCTTGGAATTATTAAAACTGCTTTGTGAGGTGAAACATTTTTTGGCTTGGTTGTTGCTCCATTTTTTCCAACCACATGATCAATAATTTAATCACTTGGTACAAATATTTGCTACAATGAGATAATGTGCAGACAAAACTTATACAAATGTTTGTTTTTGTTCATAGTCAAATATATTTTTGTGAAATAGTAAACTTTTTTGTTTCCTTTATGGAAAACTACTTCAGTGCACATTGTGCATGACTAGATTTATGTATAGGGGTGGTCTTAATATTGAGGTTGAATAAAGAGCAAAACAGTGAAAATAGACCTGAAAATTCCATCCTTAATTGTGAGGTGGTCTTATTATTGTGGTGGTCTTTAGGTTAGGTTTTACTGTATGCAAAGATTGTTCTAATTATTTTTGTATAATTTTACTTGTTTTGTATTTCAGCTGCTGTTATGACCAAATTTGCTGATGTATCGGTGAATAGTAGCGGTTATATAACGTCCCAACCAAGAAATCGACACGACTTACAGATAACAGATAGCTCTATGTACAGATGGTAAGGTTTAACATGTCATATTGTTCATGTTCAGAGCTTTTGTTGAATGTTTTAATCTATGCATAGTTGTGAATT
Source organism: Mactromeris polynyma (assembly GCA_032209605.1). Taxonomy (NCBI): domain Eukaryota; kingdom Metazoa; phylum Mollusca; class Bivalvia; order Venerida; family Mactridae; genus Mactromeris; species Mactromeris polynyma. Next base: position 20,267,089 of record JASFXZ010000006.1, on the reverse strand, counting down.
CGAAAACAAGTTATTCCCCAAAATTAATGTGTAATTACTTGATAGTGACTTAATATAAATTTATGATAAATATAGATGTTAATGGCCACAATATATTCTCTCGTGGCTGTCAATGCAAGAACTACGTGCAAAACTATTTAACCCAGGCCAGTTAATGAACTTACATATTAAGGTATTAGATCCATAATGGTCAATGTTCAGAAACCTCTGAATGATAATTACATTTTATGTCCTATACTGAGTTTAAAAACAAACAGTCAAACCTGTGTTAAAAAAACAGAGAGAATACGTAACTACGGGGAACGCCACATACACAAGACAATACCTCCCCACGCAGACCTCAGGAAAAACAACAATCCACAAAACATAACGCACCTAAGGAAGTCAAACTGTACACATATTAAGGAACAGAGGCACAAGGAACGGCCCAACAGACCATAAGGAATAATTAAGAGAATCAAAGTGGACAGTAAAAGGAGGGGGAGGGGGGAATTAATGGATGGAAAAGCTCACAGGACAATTCAAGACAACTGGCCACAATAGGCCAAAATTGGGCAGGAAACACTCTGAACACTGTATAAAGTGACAGAATTGCATAGGGGAAAGGGAGACATAAAACATTCATAACACAAACAGAAACAATAACCATATAGTGAATTACAGCCTTGGAACTGTCAGTAAAAAATACTGGGGGTTTAAATCGATTTAACAGCTAGCTAACCTCACACCTTATCGCTATATGGTTATTGATTTCCAACATATATACATAAATTGACTAAAGACCACCTGCGAACAAAGACCACTATTGCAAAAACTGTCTGCAAAGACCACCAATTTTATCTCCCATCAGACTATTTTCAATGATATTTAATCTGTTAATAGAGACCACCTGTAAACAAAGACCACATTTTGCTGTTCCCATGGATGGTCTTTACAGACAGGTTTAAATACATATTATTATGAGATTTTACTATGTAAAAAAATCCATTTTGTTAACGTAACCCAAATACGTCAAAATTGCAAAAATGTGAATAAGACGAATATCTTTATTTTTTTAGAAGTAAGTAAAATTAATAGGAGTAGAATCCAGTTTTCGACCCTGTTTAACAAAGTTTGTTTGAATGTGATTGTCATCTATTTTTGTATTACATATAATCACATTATTTTTGTATTACATATAATCACATTATTTTTGTATTACATATAATCACATTATTTTTGTATTACATATAATCACATTATTTTTGTATTACATATAATCACATTATTTTTGTATTACATATAATCACATTATTTTTGTATTACATATAATCACATTATTTTTGTATTACATATAATCACATTATTTTTGTATTACATATAATCACATTATTTTTGTATTACATATAATCACATTATTTTTGTATTACATATAATCACATTATTTTTCAGGTATTTAAGGGAGGAAAGACTAGAGATTCAGGTTTGGGTTACATACGGTTCTAGGAAGGAAGATCCGCAGAGACCAAAACATCGAGACAAGTTGATTGGTTCAGCGTATATCTCCATGGAAACACTTTGTGACCAAAGACGGAAACAGCATAGAGTCAGGTATGAAGTTGACTTGTGTTTTGGTTCAATATACAGGACTCATTATCCACTTCGGATATTCAATCCATTTCATAGGCTTCTTAATAATTGCTCCGAAATGCTTATTTTTCAAGTTGTATGCCGGTGTAACAGGCCAGTTCTTCCCCCCAGTCCAGTTCTTCCCCGGGGAAGAACTGGACCGGTCCAGTTCTTCCCCGGGGAGGTTTTGGACTAGTCCAGTTCTTCCCCACCCAGTCTGTTTCTTCCCCGGGGAAGTTCTGGACCGGTCCAGTTCTTCCCCCCTAGGAATTTATTTTATTTTCAACTTTCACGCCCTGGAAATTATCTAATTTTTCGTGTTAGGGTGGGGAAGTTCTGGACCGGCCCAGTTCTTCCCCCCCTAGGAAATTATTTTATTTTTTCAACTTTTTAACCTTGAAAATGTTCTTATTTTTCATGTTAGGGTGGGGAAGTTCTGGACCGGTCCAGTTCTTCCCCCCCTAGGAAATTATTTTATTTTCAACTTTCACGCCCTGGAAATTATCTGATTTTTCGTGTTAGGGTGGGGAAGTTCTGGACCGGCCCAGTTCTTCCCCCCCTAGGAAATTATTTTATTTTTTCAACTTGTTAACCTTGAAAATGTTCTTATTTTTCATGTTAGGGTGGGGAAGTTCTGGACCGGTCCAGTTCTTCCCCCCTAGGAAATTATTTTATTTTTTATTCTTAAGGTGGGGAAGTTCTGGACTAATCAAGTTCTTCTCCACTAGGATTTTTTGTTATTTTTTACAACTTGGGGTGGGGAAGTTCTGGACTAGTCCAGTTCTTCCCCCCCTAGGAAATCATTTTATTTTCAACTTTCTCACCCTGGAAATTGTCTAATTTTTGTGTAAGGGTGGGGAAGTTCTGGACCGGTCCAGTTCTTCCCCCCTAGGAAATTATTTTATTTTCAACTTTCACGCCCTGGAAATTATCTGATTTTTCGTGTTAGGTTGGGGAAGTTCTGGACCGGCCCAGTTCTTCCCCCCCTAGGAAATTATTTTATTTTTTCAACTTTTTAACCTTGAAAATGTTCTTATTTTTCATGTTAGGGTGGGGAAGTTCTGGACCGGTCCAGTTCTTCCCCCCTAGGAAATTATTTTATATTCAACTTTCTCACGCTGTAAATTGTTTAATTTCTGTGTAAGGGTGGGGAAGTTCTGGACCGGTCCAGTTCTTCCCCCCTAGGAAATTATTTAATATTCAACTTTCTCACGCTGTAAATAATCTAATTTTTCATGTTAGGGTGGGGAAGTTCTGGACCAGTCCAGTTATTCCCCCCTAGGAAATTATTTTATATTTAACTTTCTCACGCTGTAAATTGTTTAATTTCTGTGTAAGGGTGGGGAAGTTCTGGACCGGTCTAGTTCTTCCCCCCTAGCAAATTATTTAATATTCAACTTTCTCACGCTGTAAATCTAATTTTTCATGTTAGGGTGGGGAAGTTCTGGACTAGTCCAGAACTTCCCCACCCTAAGACGAAAAAAAATAAAATAATTTCCAAGGGGAGAAGAACTGGACTAGTCCAGAACTTCCCCGCCCTAAGATGAAAAATAAGATAATTGTCCAGGGGAGAAGAACTGGACTAGTCCAGAACTTCCCCTCCCTAAGACGAAAACAATAAAATAATTTCCAAGGGGAGAAGAACTGGACTAGTCCAGAACTTCCCCGCCCTCAGATGAAAAATAAGATCATTGTCTAGGGGAGAAGAACTGGACTAGTCCAGAACTTCCCCGCCCTAAAACAAAAATATTTTACTAGGGGAGAAGAACTGGACTAGTCCAGAACTTCCCCACCCTAAGACGAAAAAAATAAAATATTTTACTAGTGGAGAAGAACTGGACTAGTCCAGAACTTCCCCAACCTAAGACGAAAAAAATAAAATATTTTACTAGGGGAGAAGAACTGGACTAGTCCAGAAATTCCCCGCCCTAAGATGAAAAATAAGATAATTTTCCAGGGGAGAAGAACTGGACTAGTCCAGAACTTCCCAGCCCTAAAACAAAAATATTTTACTAGGGGAGAAGAACTGGACTAGTCCAGAACTTCCCCTCCCTAAGACGAAAAAAATAAAATAATTTCCAAGGGAAGAAGAACTGGACTAGTCCAGAACTTCCCCGCCCTAAGATGAAAAATAAGATAATTGTCCAGGGGAGAAGAACTGGACTAGTCCAGAACTTCCCCTCCCTAAGACGAAAACAATAAAATAATTTCCAAGGGGAGAAGAACTGGACTAGTCCAGAACTTCCCCGCCCTAAGATGAAAAATAAGATCATTGTCTAGGGGAGAAGAACTGGACTAGTCCAGAACTTCCCCGCCCTAAAACAAAAATATTTTACTAGGGGAGAAGAACTGGACTAGTCCAGAACTTCCCCACCCTAAGACGAAAAAAATAAAATATTTTACTAGTGGAGAAGAACTGGACTAGTCCAGAACTTCCCCAACCTAAGACGAAAAAAATAAAATATTTTACTAGGGGAGAAGAACTGGACTAGTCCAGAAATTCCCCGCCCTAAGATGAAAAATAAGATAATTTACCAGGGGAGAAGAACTGGACTAGTCCAGAACTTCCCAGCCCTAAAACAAAAATATTTTACTAGGGGAGAAGAACTGGACTAGTCCAGAACTTCCCCTCCCTAAGACGAAAAAAATAAAATAATTTCCAAGGGGAGAAGAACTGGACTAGTCCAGAACTTCCCCACCCTAAGACGAAAAAAATAAAATATTTACTAGTGGAGAAGAACTGGACTAGTCCAGAACTTCCCCAACCTAAGACGAAAAAAATAAAATATTTTACTAGGGGAGAAGAACTGGACTAGTCCAGAAATTCCCCGCCCTAAGATGAAAAATAAGATAATTTTCCAGGGGAGAAGAACTGGACTAGTCCAGAACTTCCCCGCCCTAAGATGAAAAATAAGATCATTGTCTAGGGGAGAAGAACTGGACTAGTCCAGAACTTCCCCGCCCTAAAACAAAAATATTTTTCTAGGGGAGAAGAACTGGACTAGTCCAGAACTTCCCCACCCTAAGACGAAAAAAATGAAATATTTTACTAGTGGAGAATTAAGAACTGGACTAGTCCAGAACTTCCCCAACCTAAGACGAAAAAAATAAAATATTTTACTAGGGGAGAAGAACTGGACTAGTCCAGAACTTCCCCGCCCTAAGATGAAAAATAAGATAATTTTCCAGGGGAGAAGAACTGGACTAGTCCAGAACTTCCCCGCCCTAAAACAAAAATATTTTACTAGGGGAGAAGAACTGGACTAGTCCAGAACTTCCCCTCCCTAAGACGAAAAAAATAAAATAATTTCCAAGGGGAGAAGAACTGGACTAGTCCAGAACTTCCCCGCCCTAAAACAAAAATTTTTTACTAGGGGAGAAGAACTGGACTAGTCCAGAACTTCCCCTCCCTAAGACGAAAAAAATAAAATATTTCACTAGGGGAGAAGAACTGGACTAGTCCAGAACTTCCCCGCCCTAAAACAAAAATAAAAATATTTTACTAGGGGAGAAGACCTTGACTAGTCCAGAACTTCCCCACCCTAAGACGAAAAAAATAAAATATTTTACTAGGGGAGAAGAACTGGACTAGTCCAGAAATTCCCCGCCCTAAGATGAAAAATAAGATAATTTTCCAGGGGAGAGGAACTGGACTAGTCCAGAACTTCCCAGCCCTAAAACAAAAATATTTTACTAGGGGAGAAGAACTGGACTAGTCCAGAACTTCCCCTCTCTAAGACGAAAAAAATAAAATAATTTCCAAGGGAAGAAGAACTGGACTAGTCCAGAACTTCCCCGCCCTAAGATGAAAAATAAGATAATTGTCCAGGGGAGAAGAACTGGACTAGTCCAGAACTTCCCCTCCCTAAGATGAAAACAATAAAATAATTTCCAAGGGGAGAAGAACTGGACTAGTCCAGAACTTCCCCGCCCTAAGATGAAAAATAAGATCATTGTCTAGGGGAGAAGAACTGGACTAGTCCAGAACTTCCCCGCCCTAAAACAAAAATATTTTACTAGGGGAGAAGAACTGGACTAGTCCAGAACTTCCCCATCCTAAGACGAAAAAAAAATAAAATAATTTCCAAGGGGAGAAGAACTGGACTAGTCCAGAACTTCCCCGCCCTAAGATGAAAAATAAGATCATTGTCTAGGGGAGAAGAACTGGACTAGTCCAGAACTTCCCCGCCCTAAAACAAAAATATTTTACTAGGGGAGAAGAACTGGACTAGTCCAGAACTTCCCCATCCTAAGACGAAAAAAAATAAAATAATTTCCAAGGGGAGAAGAACTGGACTAGTCCAGAACTTCCCCGCCCTAAGATGAAAAATAAGATCATTGTCTAGGGGAGAAGAACTGGACTAGTCCAGAACTTCCCCGCCCTAAAACAAAAATATTTTTCTAGGGGAGAAGAACTGGACTAGTCCAGAACTTCCCCACCCTAAGACAAAAAAAAATAAAATATTTTACTAGTGGAGAATTAAGAACTGGACTAGTCCAGAACTTCCCCAACCTAAGACGAAAAAAATAAAATATTTTACTAGGGGAGAAGAACTGGACTAGTCCAGAACTTCCCCATCCTAAGACGAAAAAAAAAAAAATAATTTCCAAGGGGAGAAGAACTGGACTAGTCCATAACTTCCCCGCCCTAAGATGAAAAATAAGATCATTGTCTAGGGGAGAAGAACTGGACTAGTCCAGAACTTCCCCGCCCTAAAACAAAAATATTTTTCTAGGGGAGAAGAACTGGACTAGTCCAGAACTTCCCCACCCTAAGACGAAAAAAATAAAATATTTTACTAGTGGAGAATTAAGAACTGGACTAGTCCAGAACTTCCCCAACCTAAGACGAAAAAAATAAAATATTTTACTAGGGGAGAAGAACTGGACTAGTCCAGAACTTCCCCGCCCTAAGATGAAAAATAAGATAATTTTCCAGGGGAGAAGAACTGGACTAGTCCAGAACTTCCCCGCCCTAAAACAAAAATATTTTACTAGGGGAGAAGAACTGGACTAGTCCAGAACTTCCCCTCCCTAAGACGAAAAAAATAAAATAATTTCCAAGGGGAGAAGAACTGGACTAGTCCAGAACTTCCCCGCCCTAAAACAAAAATAAATTTTTTACTAGGGGAGAAGAACTGGACTAGTCCAGAACTTCCCCTCCCTAAGACGAAAAAAAATAAATATTTCACTAGGGGAGAAGAACTGGACTAGTCCAGAACTTCCCCGCCCTAAAACAAAAATAAAAATATTTTACTAGGGGAGAAGACCTTGACTAGTCCAGAACTTCCCCACCCTAAGACGAAAAAAATAAAATAATTTCCAAGGGGAGAAGAGCTGGACTAGTCCAGAACTTCCCCGCCCTAAGACGAAAAAAATAAAATAATTTCCAAGGGGAGAAGAACTGGACTAGTCCAGAACTTCCCCGCCCTAAGATGAAAAATAAGATAATTGTCCAGGGTTAAAAAGTTGAAAATAAAATTATTTTCTAGGGGGGGAAGAAATGGACTGGGTGGGGAAGAACTGGACTAGTCCAGATCTTCCCCGGGGAAGAACTGGACCGGTCCAGAATTTCCCCGGGGAAGAACTGGACTAGTCCAAAACCTCCCCGGGGAAGAACTGGACCGGGGCAGTTCTGGACTGTTACACCGGCTGTCAAATGGGCCCTACTTTTCCTACATTTCCCTACTTTTTTACTTGCTCCCTACTTTTTCTTGGAAGAGCCCTACTAACCCTACTTTTATTCAAATCTGAGGTGTTAACTCAAAATATTTATTAGATCTGCATGAATCAAATAGGTCTGTCTAATCATGGAGAATTTACTGTGCGGTGAATTTGTATCATTTTTGATATTCAAAAGTAAGGAATTATCCCTACTATCCCTACTTTAGGCAATAATATCCCTACTCTTGCCCTACTTTTTTAAAAACAATAACCCTACATTATCCCTTCTTTATGAAAACTGGTGGATTGACAGCCTGTGTATGTTTTGTATTGTATTTAAAATATATCGTATATTTATTAAAAGTTGATAACTAAGGGTAAGATGAAATCTTTGAAGTTTGTATATTTATTAATATGGAATGTTTAATATTTTCATTCCAGCGGTATGTACCCTCTATTTAAACAAGGAACGTGTAACCTTGGTGGTGGCTATATCAGAGCTCATATATCTGGAAAACCTCAGTTTGGACGTAATGATCAGGTAAGACAGTTGGTTTATGAAACATTACTTTCATGATTCTCTTCGCTGTTTTGTCAAATGGTGGAGTAAGGCCAATGTAAAAGGTTTAAGAATACATAAAGTGATCCTGTCAACTTCACCATGCCTAAAATCTTTTTATTGAGAACTTGTAGATGTCATGAATACAGTAGCATCTGTATTTTCTAGGAATGCAGATGACTTCATTGAACTTTACTGAAAAACATTCTTGAAAAATTGTTTGTTGTACCCCAACCAATGCACAAAGCTTGACCCTGAATTAATATTTTGACTCTTCCAAAGTTTAAAGGTACTTAAGTCTTATTTTTTGACAAAATACCCTTAGTGATAAATATGAGAAAATTAGTCATAATTACCTTCATACAGATATACTCTACAACACTGCATCGTCACTTTCCTTACATGTTCACCAAAACTGCAAAGTGTCCTATACTGGTATTGTTTATTCTGACCTACGCGCCGAGTTAGCGCTAGCATAAGAAATAGCTGTATCAGACTCGTGTTTTGCACCATTAGACAAACAGATCTGAACTGTATCATTCCTTGATAACTAACCCATTGGTTTATGTGTTTATTGTTCGGAGATCATGTTTGTAACACATAATTTTTTTTATTTTATAGTCTGAACGACAGGAAGGGTTGATAACTCTAGATGGTGATGAGATTGATGTGGATGTGGACTATGATCCGGATGATAGCTTTCATCAAATCTTAAGTCATAAACCTGCACAGAAACCTAGCTCTCCAGTGAAGGAGGTGAAAAAAGAGGGGGAGAGTAGTGAATCTGCAACAGTACCAACATTTTCTGTCATGATACAAGTAGAAAGAGCTCTTCATCTTCCACATATGCATGATAAACAGAAGTGAGTATTCTTAATACTATTATATTGCTTTGTATACTAATGGTAAGAGTTGAGTTTGAGACATAGTCTCTTGATTTCCCTTTCACATGCAGTTTTTATATAAGGTCTTTAATGTTTTTTAGGGTTTCAATAATTATCAGATTCTTTAAAGCCATTAAGGCAAAGTAATTGGTGATGCATGTTTTGTTGTAAATCAGCATTTTTTTAAAGTTCATATGTCAGTGATGAGTAGAAAGGAAAAGTAAATAAATGCAATATTGCTACATTTCAGGAAGCAAGACTACATGGCTAACACCTATGTGTCCTACCCTACTGCAGAGTCAACTATACCTTCATATACAAATGTCTTTCATAACTCTGATAACCCTGTCTGGGACCATGAACATGAAACGCAGATAAGTACTGAAATGTTGCAACAGGAAAATAAACATCTGGTATTCAAAGTGTGGCATAAACCGGACGGTGCCCCCAAAAGTCCAGGTAAGTTTTCCACATTAACTAGTAAAAATCGCGATTAAAAAATCAGCCCTTTAAGGTTAACATTGAAACATTTGTAATATGTACAGTAAAACCTCAGTAATAAGACCACCTTTAGGACCCTTGAAAATTGGTTTTCTTATTGAGGTGGTCTTAATATTGAGGTTGAATAAAGAGCAAAACAGTGAAAATGGACTTGAAAACTCTGGTCTAAATTTTGAGGTGGTCTTATTATTTTGGTGGTCTTTAGGTGACTGTATTTCAATAGTGCCTCTTTTAATGCAGAGGCATATATTCTCTGTGACAATTTGACTGAAGCTAATACATGAAGTCGTGTTTCCTCCCCTTCTGATATGGGGAAGTTGTCAGATGCCTGTGTTGGAATAAGTTAGCACTGGTTGGTAATCCTGGAACACTGGTTACTAACTATACATAACTCAAATACTGTTGAAATATTGCATAAAAATTACAACATAACTTTGAAAATGTGTATTTTTATCAGACCTGGGGCGATTACTAGTAAATATAGCATTATTATACTAAAGTTACTTTACTAAAAAATGTAATAATTACATTACAATTACTTTAGTGATGTAATCAGAAATTACAATTGAGATTACATAGATTACACATACATTTCTATGGTCATTATTTTTTTTCTAAGCAAGATTTTAGCTATAGTTTCAGCCATTGCCTGGCTACGATACTGGAAACATTATCTGATAAATTAAGAATTGTTAATTATATGAAGGCTTTCTAGTAGACAAAATTGAATCCATCTTTATTCTTTCTACAGAACTATGTTGCAATTTGCTCTTGTGGAATTTCACAAGAGTAAAAAAAGCTTTGTTTTTCATCAGCATGTAAAATTGAAGTTAATATTGCTATTTTTTATCTGTCTTTTTGTAGATAAGTTGACTGACCGAGTTCTAGGATTTGTATCTGTTGATCTAACGCCTTTGTCCAGTGGTTTACGACAAATATCTGGCTGGTACAATATTATGGATTTTAATGGCCAGGTCAAAGGTCAAATTAAGGTTTGTATATATCAATATCATGTGGAATTGTAATGGGATGTTTTTATGTTAGTATTTTTTAATGGCCATGGGGTAAATCTGTTTCCTAAAAAAACTGCCTCTGAGTTATTGATAATGATTTTATCAGCTTTAACGCTCCAGAATACATTTGTACTTGAAGTCAGCTTGTGTAACAACTAAGGGTTTACATACAATTCGTTTTTTGAGTTGAAAACAACTGGAAAATGCTTGGCTTTGCTAGTATTAAATGAATTGCTATTTATACGAATTCCAACCTCTTCTTTAAGTGACGTCATTTCCAGAAAACGTCACATGTGACATCACTATGCACTGACAGTATGCAATATTTGCCCTATATGGCAATATGAAAACGAAGTGACCATATGGAGTAAATATGTTTACTGCTTGCAAATAGTGTCATCACATGTTGCGTTTTCTTTAAATGACGTCTTTTACAGAAGTGGTTGTAAATCCCATGTACCTTCTATCAAATTTCAGATAAATGTGATACCTCAAGAGTCTGTGATATCAGGAGGGAGTTTGATCCCTGAACAAGGATCAGACCCCTACTCCTACCCTTCTGGTGCAGGATTCCTGTCTTTGCCTGCTGTTGGTACACAGGGACCAGTATCAGCTCCCTGGGGTCTCTCTCTTCCATCGGATGATCTACCCCACTATCATCAGCATTATGATCAAGTGCGGGTCCATCATGAACACCTTCAACAACAACTACAAGATCATATACAACAGTTTCTACGGCAACAGGAGGTGAATCAGATGCCTGATTCTGAACCCAGCTCTACAGAGATTACTAGTTTGAGCCATGGCTTGTCAGATCCAATAATGTCCAACCCTGGTTCCTCTATGTACACTAGGGAACCATCAATCCACTGGCGACCAACTATGCCTGAATCATTGGGTGAAGAGTCTGCTTCCAGATCCTATCTTTTCTCTTCACTCAGGTAGGGGTTAAATCAATGTAACTGTGATAATATGAAAGGCTTTTACAAATTGGAACAACAAACAGTTTCAATTGATAGTCATTTGAATTTCAATTTAAGAATTTTTAAATCTGACTTTACTTTGTTATGAAATAATTTTGTTCATGACATTAATGGCTTATATACTATGAATAGCTTTCGTTACGATACTGATATTGAAATATTTCATTAAAAGTGGAACAATTCCCAATGGATATAGGTTTATCACTGTGTTTAAATGGAAACCCTGCATTAAATGGCATGCCTAAGAATTCTGTTATTAATAGGGAATAAAAAGATTCTAAAAATGACAATATCAATGGTTTGGTGTAAAACTATCATTTTGTTAAAGCAGCATTCTCAGTGTACAGTAAAACCTCACTTAAAGACCACCTCAAACCTCACTTAAAAACCACCTCAAAATTAAGACCACAATTTTAAAGTGCATTTTCTCTGTTTTGCTCTTTATTCAACCCCCAAATTAAGACCACCTCAATATTAAGACCATTTTTCAAGAGTCTCAATGGTGGTCCTATTATTAAGGTTTTACTGTTCTTGATATTTTTGCGTTAACCTCTTATGACATATAGATATGTTGAAATTTAATACCTTAAATATATTCCAGGAAACAAATGCAAGACCTTGATGATATTACTAGTAACCTACGTAGCAAGTTAACTTGCGGACCAACAAACGTTTCTTCCTCCACATCTGTGAATAGACTTCCTGACTTTGATGTTCCAGTCAATTTTCAGTCTGGCCAGTACCCTCTGACATCTACTCAATCTTCTTTCACATTGTCAAACTTTCCACGTAGTCAAGGTGATACACCTAGAGACGACCTTGCAAATACGGGGTCACATGGAGCGGAATCGTCTAGAACAGCGGGTGATTCGGGTCAGTTCTCGGCGGAACAATCTGCAGAAAAGTACGATGGAGATTCCGCTCCCGTGTCTCAGAGGAGCTGTAGTGATCGTTTGGACACGCTCAGGTCTGGTGTCACACCTAGAGATTTTCTGGACAGTGGAATTAACCATACTAGTAATAATTCTCATGTTGAAGATGTTGAACCTAATCTTTGGCTTACAGCGTCTCCCAGAGATTCAGCTGATGAAAAGAAGGATGAATATTCAGAATCAGGTGGATTTAGTTTTCGAAGAACCCCACGTGATTCTGTACATACTCCACGTGAAGTGCGACCCTCAAGTGGAGACTGGGAGAATTCTTTGAATGGACACCAGACAGACAATGGAAGGGCTAGACCATCTTACGATAATAGTGAAGAAAAAGTGTCTAAAAGTGATCAAAAGCAAATGAGTATAATACAAGAATACTCTGAAAATGATAAAAGTGGATCGGAAGACGAAGCTGAAAATAAATACTATCATCAGTATAGAGACTTACTAGATAAGGAAGAAGGTGATGACGATGAGGAGGAGGAGGACGAGGGAGAACTAGTTGTTCCTAGGAGAATTAATGATGTGTCAGGGAAATTCTCTCCCACAGGGGAGATAATAATGCTCAGTGATGATATTACTAAATCAGTGCCATATGGATTTACCTCCCTTCCATCTCACAGGTCAGCTGAAAATTCAGAAAACACACCAAGGTCTGTACGTAGTGTTGAAAATGATAAATTTTCTCAAAGAGAAGCTGACGCAGTTTCTGAAGACGAAGATTTAGACAATGACATGACACCTAGAAATGCTGATGAAATACAAATGGAAAACCAGGAGGAAGTTGTGTTTGATGAGAAGGATAGTTGGTTGTCAGACTCAGACAAAGAACCTGAGAGAGATTTAATGAGTGGGTATCAATATATGCAAAATCAAGGGCATTTAATGAAACATAAACCTCAGAGACAGGACTCGGACACTGGTTATAGTTCTCGTGATAATGTATCTGAAAGTTACCTCACACCAAGTGCCGGTGGGACCAATTCTGAGACCGATATATCAAGATTACATGAACATGAACATTGGGAACACAGAGAAAGTGATGATCATGTTTTCCCAGAGAAAATGAAAAATAGACTATTGGCAAATGTTGAGCTTGAATCTACAGGTGGTAGTTTTGGACTGAGGTATGATGGCGGTCACTCTAGAATATCTTCAGCTGGCAGTCGACAAACACGGAAATCATCAGAACCTTCAATAACTGAATCATTTGATGAAAAAGAAGAACGAAATTATGCTAACAGAGAACTAGAGCCTATTGAAAGTCAACCAGCCTCTGCTAGGACTGAAGAATTGGAAGATTTCTTTCATGAAGTGGGTGAGAAACACAGTCATGTAACAAATCATGTACGTAGTGATAGTGAATCTTCTGGAGATAGTGATGATGAAGTAGATAGGAATGGGGATCGTTACGTTGACAAAAATACATTTAGTGGTCATAATGGACTTGCTGATATTGATAGTGATGCTAATGATGACTTTGAAGAAAATAATAGCGTTAAAAGTGTCTCATCTCAACCTGGAAGTTTTAGGTCACAGGAACCAGTTCCAAATTTCTTCATGCCAGTCCAACACTTAGAACAATCTCTGAAAACTCTGCAGATTGCTACAGACAAGGTATGTTTTAACTTTTTATTCATTTTTTGACTTCAAAGAACAGTTCTGATTGTGTTAGTGAAACATTATGCATCATGTTGTAGTTTTCCAAATGTGTCCCACTGCCTGATACAGCAGATAAAAAAGTCTATGGTGTGGTAAAATGGATTGTTTACCACACATGTTGAGAGAAATATTTGTTCACCATATCTTCACCATATCATATCAATTTTTGAGTACTTTAATGTTGAATTTTGTCAAAAAGCTTGTAACATTTATTAAAGATAATATACCTGTATATTTATGAGTGTTGAATAAAATTGAAAGAACCTTGAAATAAAAAAATATGTGTAAACCATGGTTATTCGGGTGAGTTGAAGAAATGTCCATGGAAAAAATCTTTTGACTTCAAAAAACTATAGCCAACATTTGTACACAAAATGTCCCCATAAATGAATGCGCCAATGATCGATATTGTCCACGATATGAACACAATTATACTTCAAGCACATGTAAACAAAGAACCGCCAATCTTTAAAGATAGGTACATTTGTGGAGATAAGTTGTTTAGAGTTATGGTTCTTAATTTGTATTTAATCAAAAAATATGTACTAAAATTACAATGAAAAATAATTGTGCCGACTTTGTTGTGATGCCATCCTTATTATCTTTAATATCATTCTGATGTTTTATAGGCTGATCCTTCCCAGGCGTCGGAGAAGGCCGCTGCAGCGTCAGATATGGTCTCCCGCCTAACTGCGAAAGATAAATTTGCTCAACGGAACTCCAAGTCTCGCCTTCCAACCACAGAGGAAACAAAAAGAATTGCAAAGATTTTCTCCTCAAAATTCTCATAGCATTGTTAGTGACAATTTCTGTAGATATCTTGTTTTGAGAAGTTTGTTATGTTGTGATATTTCTGCTGTTGCTATGGCGACAAAAGGTTTAAAACTTTCTCATTGCTTATGTATATGTGCCAAGCGCTTTTATAGCAACTAAGATAACATTTACTTGTTATAGAATGTTGAATACTAGATATTGAGTGTTAGGGCAAAACTATTCTGCTTTCTACCAATATTTAGTCGAAATAGTTAATGCCAAATCCTCAATATCTACTTTAGTATGTCTCACTGATATTTTGTTAATGTTCTTTAACGAGATATTTAACTTTTAGTGCTAAATTTTGATTTTTTTCTATTTTTTGTTCACTTACAAGTCAGAAAATGTCTGATTTGGTGTTCTAATATGCTAGGGTATTTTGTATATTACTGTTTTATTTGACTTTCTCATCACTTGTTAGTTTGCACTCACATGGCTGATATTAGATCTGTATATATATCTATCTACTTCTTGTTATCATATCAAACCATACAGGAAAACAGTGCGACTCAAACTGGAAGTAATTGATCGACAATTGTTACTCAGTAAAAAAATGTTGATGGTTTAGGATTGGAGTCGCAGTGTTTTGCGTGTCTGGTCTGTTTTATGTTGTTGTCACGCATTCCTGTTGTAACATTTTGTCTCATTTTTACATTTTACACTGAAATAAATTTACATAGTGGCATAACCAAGTTAGCCGTAAACATAGAAATATGTTACTGAAAAATATTTTCTCTAATATTAAATTAGGGATTTTTCCATTTGACCCTGGAGTTGACCCTTTGGCCCCTTGAATTTCCAAAAAGCCACATTTCGACTCGGGATTCTAGCTGAAGAGGCATTTTTTCTCTCAGAATTATAGGTATTTGGCTATAAAATGGTAAAAATCGGGTCAAAAATTATTAAAATTATCCTTGAGATTCAGCACCTAGTGGAACCCCTGTTTGAATTCAACTGACCTAGGGGACTAGGGGTTGACTGTATTTAGATTTTACTTGAAACTCATGAAGCATAATTCATCCTCTAGTCATTGAAATGTTCATGTGATATTCATTGTTTCTGTGTATTGATGTTGGTCTCTCATTATGTGTTAATTGTCTAATGATATATTACAGGTATCCATTTCATATTTTTTCTTTGTACAATTATTTTTTCTTAAATGAAACAGGATACAACAGGAATTCAGGGGATTGTGTTGGGGGGGGGGGGGGGCAGTTCTTGATTTGGGGCTTAACACACAATTTCGATACAAGACAGACCATGACATTTTATAGTTTTATTACAATCTGTTCGTATAATTAAAGATGCAACATTTTGAGTAGGAATTTCACATATTCAGGAACATTAACATAGATTCAATTCTGAAATTATTTTTTATTCATTCTTACCATATTTTTACGGCATCGTTCTAATCTTCTGACATTATGTAGACCAAGTTCATTATGTATTTAATGTAGGAAGGTTTTCGCATATCTCCTGAAGTTATCTGGAAGGAATAGATCTATGGCAAACATTCAGGGCCATACCTATACACATACAGCTCTGATGTATTTTTGTCTCATTTGCAATGACTCTTTACATACTGATAAAAATATTTTGTAACTTATACTTCTTCCATTCATTCTTCACGAGAATCTCTCATTCCAGATCTAATGGTCATTAATCTCTCTTATTTATTTAATATGCAAGTTTTGTGACATCATCCACAATGTTTTACTATGCATTTAACATGGCATTTCATTTTCTTTCCCATTTTCCATCACTTCATCGGTAGCTGAAAAACAATTCTCCGTCCAACGAATTTGCACATTCAATTGTACAATACGTATTCATATTAACGATTATATAACCTTACTAGAGGCTTCATATGTTAACCTGCAAATCTTGCAAAATGTGTTGTAGATGTACCATTGTATACGACGTTGAATCGAATCCTGGTCCTAGCGACAAGATTTATTCTCTCGAATATCATTCTATATTTTGTATACTTTATGAAATCATGGGTTGAAAACGTACCATTTACTAGTTATGTTGCTTGCTTTAAGTCTAGTCCAACAGGCATGAGAATTTTTTGCGGAAATCCACGGATTTTACGCTCGCAAGGTCGTTTTAACTTAATTTAATCCATCTTAGATGCTTAAAAGCCAGTAGCTTCAGCGGCCTTACTTTGCCCGTATTCACAAATGTTTTAAGACTGAAATTCAGACTTGGACTTTAAAATTACAAAAATTAAATTTACAAGCATTTCGTTTTCATTGTATTTAAAGTTTTAAACGGATAATTTTTTGCCTGAATATTTCTTGTTACTCACTCTACTCTTTTGCCATGTTTTATCGATATATATTGTGAAACGATAACGTTGGAACAAAATGAAAATTTACCATTTTAAAGTCCAAGTCTGAAATTCAGTCTTAAAACGTTTGTGAATACGGGCACTGGACCCCTTGCCGAATTTTCAGCTGATTTTGAAATTTTGCATTCTCATGCCTGTAGTCCAAGTTACAGGACGTTTAGGACATGTAGAGAGATGGCAACTATGAAAGATTAGATTAGCCATTAGGCCATGCTGATAAGCCAGTTTGAAGCTTCTCATTGCCCCAACTCTGGTTGAAAATGAGGAAATCCCTTTTTCATTCATTGATTATTGTGTTGCAGTTATTATCATACATCTTGGGAACAATTTTAGTCGTAGTAATATTCAGTGATTTTTTTTGTTCAATTTTACTACCAAATTTCAGCCGTTTCCCCTAGCAAAAAAGCCTCAATTTTCCCCTAAAAAGTCATTTTTTTCCAAAAAGTAGAGAAAAAAAACTTTTTACCATCCTGAAAAGAGCATTTTGAGATGAAGAGGGAAAAGTAATAATACATTCAGCAAAAGCAGGAAATTAAAACATAAGTAAAATAACTATGCTCTTATTTTCCCAAATTTGGAACTTATTGCACATATTTTCCCAATTAAAAAGGCACAGGCAGTAAAATTATTTTCAAAAAAATCACCGATATTGAAGAATTCTAGCTTCTAGAAGTAATCTCCCTTGTATAAACATATTGAATGTTTTGTCTGTGTTTTGTGACCGCTAGTTATTTATTCTGTAGGTTGGTACTAGATTAGGCGATAAATTTGTTTGTATAATTTGTTCACCATGCTAATAGAATAATGGCAATTTTGGCTGCACCATATTTATTAATGTTTTCTCCTTGATTTTTTAGGGATATTTTCAGATAACTCGTCTTCCTGTCTGTTTACAATATTTTACAAACTTTACATCAGAAGTTGCCTTTTCATTTTAAGTTTTCTTTGAAAAACATCTATTATAGCATATGTTGTAACATTCATTTTGATTAACCAACCAATTAGTGTCCGAGCATGCAAAATGTTTTTGACAATTTCTGTTAAAGTTCATGTTTCACGACTATTTGCAGATACTTTTTTGATAATGTTTAAGGTCTATGATTAGTTCACACAAAAACATTGAATAAAGATTTGAAACTGGAAAAAATGCACTCTCCCGTGTGGATAAGCGTATGAAACATTCGATGAATAAAAATGGCAGATCATTACATTGATTTTTCTTAAAACATATCGATATCTGTATCGGGAGTGCTTGCATTGTGATGCATCGATAGGTCAATTAATCGTCTCACTCTTTGTTTGGGATTTTCTTGTAACCAGTTACCTTCCTAAGAATATTTGATATAAGAATGTATAGTTAATCTGTTATTTTATGAAAAAGCATTCTCAGAATTTTAAGATATTGGCTTCTTGATAGATTAGCTTACCTGCCAGGTAATAACAGCATTTATTACACTGCAGTTTTAATCTGTATCTAGACTTCTATTTTGTTGAATAAAATGTAATTATTATTAGTAGATTAACTTGTACATATATGACGCATACATGCATTAGTTCTTACACCACGTTACTGAATCATAATGCATGTATTTACTTTTAAGCTAACGGTGTATATTTGATTGTAGTATAGGTCAGTTATTTATATGTAACATAGTGTATATTTTATATACAAACAAAGATAAAAGATAATTTAAAGCATTCTTTGGTTTGTTGTTTTTGAACCTTTTGCTTGGAGGTAGATATTTTGTCACATTTCCAGAAACCAATAACTTGTTTTTTCGTCTTTTTGAGAAAAACAACTTTACCCACCTGAGATAATTGTTACATACGGGGTTATGGAATTGCATTTTATTTAAGTTATGTGCATTCCAGAACAATTAAGGTAGTACATATAGAAAGAGCTTCGAAAGATGGTTTCAACGATACCAAATACTCAACACCGCCAAAAATTGAGTTACAGGGTTCAGGAAATAAAGCGATGATTTATGAATGTGAATACCCACATATGAATAATATGAACATGTAAGAGTTTTCCAGCACTGGTGGAATAGCGGAAAAATCCCGGTTGGCAAGAAATGCCTGAAGTGGATTACAATACTAGTGCTGTATATTCTGGTGAGAGAGGGAGATATGTAAATATATACAGACATGTAAACCATTAAACAAGTGTTAAGTAACTGCTATTATCACCAGATCAGATCTGATGACATCCCCAGTTGTTCTGCTTAAGGGGAAAACAATGAACTGTCATTGGCTTGAAATACGACAACCCTTGAAGCTGAACATGAGATACTGTAATTCATGATTGAGTGATGACTGAGTGATGTCCATGCTCAACTAAAATTCATTTTATGATTGACACAGTGTCTTGCCCAATATGAAACAAAAATATATTCTACTCCCATTTCATCCAACCATTCATCAGTATAACTAAAGAGGTTTTCTTTATTCATAGACAATACGATACAAAATTCCAACAAACAACAAAACACAGATAAATGTTGCTAGCTTTTTAATATTTCAACAATTCATAGTACATGTACATACAAAATAAAATAAGACAAAATGTTAACTAAGGCTCATAGTCATCTAAGATTGTCACACACAAATGAAAATGACAATCACTAAGTCCCTGTATACTTTTGTAGTTCTGATTTTAAATGAGTCTCCATAAAGGAATTATTGACCGACTTAGAACAGTCAGCATATGCAATAATGCTCTGCCTTCAAGATCATGTGACCATATGCAATAATGCTCCGCCTCCAAGATCATGTGACCATATACAATAATGCCCGACTCCAAGATCATGTGATCATATACAATAATGCTCCGCCTCCAAGATCATGTGACCATATACAATAATGCACTGCCTCCAAGATCATGTGACCAATGCAATAATGCACCGCCTCCAAGATCATGTGACCAATGCAATAATGCACCGCCTCCAAGATCATGTGACCAATGCAATATTGCTCCGCCTCTAAGATCATGTGATCAAATACAATAAAGCTCCGCCCCCCATAATGTGACCTCAAAATTGAACAATTAAGAATCGGATGAGAATGAGTTATTTGATTTTTTTTAAATTATGAGAACTATAGCAACATGATAACTACCGTTAGTAATAGCATCAAACAATAATAGATATTATTCTTAAAAAAGTATCCGTTTTAATAGATTTGTCAATATAACAACTTTGATTATTCATAAGTGTTGCGAGATACTGATGGACACAAATACCAACTTATACCACAAATACTGGAAAAAAAACATAAATGTTTTGCAAACTTTTGACATTCATTACATAATCTACAATATGTTAATGATATACAGTCAGATCTTGTTCATTCAAATGCATCGGGTCCGAAATTCTATTTCAAATAATACATGGTTTTGAATAGCCCATTTCAATTTGACTAGCGTAAGAAGATAAATCGGGACCTGACATTGTGTCGGATGATACCGAGTATTCGGATAAAGGTGTTAACTGATAAAACACTTCTTTCTTTGAGCACACTTTATTTGTTCCTCATTCACCATGTGCAAATTCCCGCATATTTACAAAGGGAGGAAACTCCCTCATTCCCCATGAAGCATAAATCAAAGTACTGAAAGTACATATCATTATAACATTAACAAAAGGTTGTCGAATAAATGAGGTTCCACTGTATCTCCATGGATGGATCTAGAGCAATATACAAAATGCAGTACTTTATAACAGAGAATTATGAGCACTATATAAATTAACGATATAAACTAAAAATAAGATACATTTGATCATTCAACAAATCTAGATAAAACAAGCGCTTAAAGAAACATACCCAGCTGCGGTTCCATTTGACCTTGGAGTTAACCCTTTGACCCCTTGAATTTCCAAAAGGCAACATTTTGACCCCCGGGATTCTTGCTGAATGGTCAACTATAGGTATTTTGACTATAAAATGGTAAAATCTGGTCAAAAATTATCACAATGACCCTTGAGATTCAGCAACTAAATTAACAAAAGTGTTTCAGAAAGAAAAATATCTACAGACAAGAAGTAATACAACCTTGGTACATATTGCGATACATTACTTAAGTATTGCAATATATTGTGGTACACTATAGGCATATCGTGCCACTCCTACTTTTTGTCAATTGAAAAACATTGTGCGGCTAACACAGAGTTGCAAACACTATTCCTACTGTATTTAAAAATCATTCAACACTACTTTGAAAACCATCCAGTCAAAGGCTGTGTTCATGTAAGGACTGTGAAACTAAAATGTGAACAGAAAATACTTGGCCAACGATGTGACTGTGTATAATATAGCGTGTTGAATTGTTTTGCAAAATTGCCGATTCCAGACGTTTCGCATGTGGAAATGTTTGCGAATCGCCAAAATCAGTGTTTATACTATCTACACATCGTAAAATTATCAATTTCTATATTTTATTTAATTCTCCATAAGTTATGGTAGGACACCAATTATTTTCGGCCACACTACTTTAGATGTGACTCTATGGTGAACTGGACTACAAGTAGTGGCTACACGGCCAGGTGGGCTAACCCAGGGTAAATTAGACAATTTGTCTTTTTTGGGGCTCCAATGCCCCACCCTAGAGCCAAGCATTTTGTCTAAATCTCCACAGTGGGAGATGTCTAATGCTCCATTTCTTTTAAAAATCGACACAAGTCGATTTCCCAGGACTCTGAATCAATCTCCGTGTCCAATTCCCACCTGTTGTGAATCATCTTCTGTCTAAAGGCCTGTGTATCCCTGCCCCTCTCCCCTGGGGCAAAACATGGATAAGTGCATAATGCCTCAACCATAACATATCTATAGCTACATATTGGTTTTATGACAGAAACTATCTATATGAGGTAGATTTATGAAATGATTCAGTAATGATTGTTACAAACACGAAAAATGATAACAATGATGACACTGTCATAGGAAAAAACTGCATAACATTGAGGAACATTTACAGGACGGATTTATTCACTACGAATAACAATTTAAATAACAACAGGCACTAAACATAAGTATATACTGAGAAAAACATGTACAGAGTAAAAAAAACATATATAAAATACATATAAAATGAGCACGTATCATCATAAAATTTATTCTACAAAAATACAAAAAGAGAATACTAAAACAATGAATTTGACTAAGAAATATGACAATCAAGGGGTGAAGGCCACACAAATCCGTCTGCTTCATTATTTATATGGAAACAGACTGGTTTAGCTTTCAACCCTAGATGTAAACAGTTTGGTTGTCAAGGTAAACTAGAGCAATCACTAACATGATCAGTGTCCTACATTATGGCTTTGATGTAAAAGGCAATTAAATACATTAGAATGGGATGAAAATGAGAATTTGTAAGAAAACAACACACAGTGACCTTGACCTCAAACCGTCTGACCTCAAAATCTATAGGGGTCATCTACTTGTCATAAACAGCACACATATCAAGTCTGGGGACAATAGTTCCAACCGTTTTTGAGCGGGAAAAAAAACACTAACAGACGAACACCGGCCCCGAAATACTATAGGACAACTGCACTATACTGCAGGCCCCTAATAAAGACACAAATGTTGTGGCATGATTATCAATTTATAATACAAAATGCTTGCGGAATTAACATACATTGTAAATATTTAAACTTCCATTTAATTGTATTTTATCACAAGTATACAAATGGACGGAATAATGATATTATATAATATAAGACTATAAAAGTTCTATACGTTATACAAAAAGCATTATAATAGAGCCATTAAACAATAGCATCATTTATTTCCATAAATTTGATTTCATAATAATGCAACTATATGACTGTGTGCATTGGGATTGTTAGGAATCAAATAAAATGTAAGGCCTTAATAAAAAATAAGTTTGTTTCAGGTTTCATGCTAAAAAAATAGGGTAGGTAGGTCTGATTTTTTTTTTTTTGGAGATTTTTTTATTTTCAAATGAAGCAAATTAAAAACAGATTTAAATGAATATATGTTAAAAGACAAATCCCCTTTCCCTTTTAATATGGATAATGTTTATTCAAGGTGAATGTAATGCTCTTTAGCTGGAATACTCGTAAAGCATCTCAAAGTTCAAAAGACAAATTCACACAAAGATATTTAACCAAAAGAAAAGAAGTTAACACTCGCAAAAATATTCTAGGGTAAAAGACTTTAACTTTTATAAATATCTGACACTTTCAGCTCTAAATATTTACTTTTATTTGGTGAAATGGAAAAGAGGAATTCTTTTCAACTTTCAACATGCATTTATGGGAGTACATCACAGAAGATTGTCATGAGTCCTCTCCCTTTACATATAGAGTTCTCTCCCTTATACACATACAATAAAGGGACGGAACTCTAGATGGGGTATAAAGGGAGATAACTCGTGTTTTGAAGGTATGTACATGCAACTATAAACATGTTTTCCTACATTCTGCTCCATAATACAATTTTGATAACAAATTGACACAAATATTCACAAACACTATTCTAGAACATGTGTAACTCTAAATATGTAGCAGAGTTAAGTATAATTGTATCCACATAAGTATAGGGAATGTTTCGTCTTGTAGATGTAAAGTCTAGACACAACAAGGAGATGGTCTAATCTATTTATCAATAAACATATCTCATCACACAAGATTAACCTAGCACTCATTAATGTTTGTCACTCTTTTCATGCCCAATCGCCATTTTCGTCAAGCGAGCACATTAACTATTCATACCTTGAAAGACGCCATTTGTATTTCGCCAACAATAATTTACAGAATTGTATGACTATTCATGAGTGCCAGTGATTACTGGCTCAAGACATAATGAGATAATCCATATATAAGTATATATTTACTCCCAGCCCAGTCTATAACAATCTATGTAAAAATACGCTAATTGCAAAACAAAATATGTCTCGACTAAAATATAAGCATGAAAACATTACATGAATATATTAAAGAATAAATGCAACTATGTTAGACAAAAATTAACTTTTTTTCAGTAACGTTATGATGGAGTGGGAAACCTTGACACAGAAATAGGAAAGTCAACATGACTGAGCATATGCCTTAAACAATTGAATTTTTAGTAGCAAAACATTTTTGTATAAATTTGATAAATACCAATTAAATAATGTAAAAATGACAAAAAACAGTGAGCTTTATTTCCTGAAAATTCTGAGTAACCTTATCAAAATCTTGAAGAAATTATAGTAAAATGTCTTATTTGTAAAGTGAAGCTTTTGCGATTATTCAGTCATTTATCAGGATGTGTTTCAGATGAATTACAAATATGGAATGACCATATTTCTGGACATTGAAAATCTGACATTTTCCATCTATATCCAAACATCACAGGTATTACTTAAGATTTACATGTACACTGTATAACAATACCGTAACCACCTTTTACACACACAAAGACAAAAACGTAAGATGATTTTCATATCATAGTAAAAAATTGCATCACAGCTAAACATACAAAATGAATAAAATACAGATATTTTAAAGTATGAAGCTGTTCGCAAATAAAAACATGGCAATTTGATATGCAGTTATAAATGTGTATTATTACATGTATATTAAAATGTTTTATGTGTGAGACAGTTCTTTAAAATATTCAGCTTCAAACTTCACATATTTTTTACACCAGAAATTGATTGCATCACAACACAAAAACATACAAAAATTGTACAAAAATACAGAAAAAGTGTGAAGCTGTTTCGTTAATTAATGGCATGGCAACCTGATAAATTGTGCGCTAATAAATTTAAAATAAATAATTGAGACAAATTCAAAATATCACAGGTAAATTGTATAGCACATAAAAACATAAAGTTAAAACATGTAAACTTAGATCTTGATACATATATTTCAGGGGCCTTATTCATAAAACTTTTAAGACTGAAACTCGGACTTAGACTTTGAAATGTCATATGTTCATTTGGCTCCTACGTTATTAGAATAGAATGGATGTTAATAAAAAATTGGCAAAAGATGGTCAAACTAATGAACTAATATCAGGGGCAAAGCTTGCGATGCACATACACACATGTGTAAATCAGATGGAAAAATGAAAAACGATATAGAATTTCAAAGTTTTCTGAGGGAGGGAGATCGGACCCCTCCCCCCTAGGAAGTTGTGCATATACTGAAAAATGGCCAAGCTACGCCCCTGAATATAGAGACAGAGAAAAAGGAGAACAATGGTATTAATATTAAATTAAATGTCAATGACAGGTTACCATGGTAACAAAATCTCAATAATCTCCAGATCTGAGCGTTTCAACAGAAATTCAACTACAAACATAAGACAATCTATATATCCGTGAATGCTTTAAGGTTTCAGCAAACAGTTTCTTGATTGTCCTTGCCACCCGTCCGTAAATCCGAGGAATCTGAAAAAGATGTAAATCGTTGAATATAAACAACAAAAATAATATTTAGATTTTAGAGGATAAGGCTTTTTTATTAAGTAAGAATATATTATCAAGTCAATTGCACTTCAAAAATGATGTATTGAATTGTTCTTGTTTTCCAATGCACTTGACAGGGAAAAAGCTACAATTGCATTTTGATTAAAAAGTAAACACATAGCGGCAAAACGTTTTAAGTGTGCATGCATTATCTAACCGAATTTGACATGGATCTTTCCTGAAAGTTCATACACCTGTTTGCGGCCAATCTAACAGCACTATAAGATACAATTACATGTACAGAAAACCAAGAAAATATTTCGTGCTTTTTAAGTTAAGCGTTTTTTTTTACTGGCGGTATCTTTCTATGAAATTCAATAGGCATAGAAAACTGTCCTTCTTTATGTGGCAGATGAAATTCTGCAAATTGTAATGAAAAACACAAAACGTTGTCTTCACCAACATTTCTAGGATTATGGTAAATCTCTTAGAAATAAATTGTTTGTTTTCATTCTGTTTTACACCGTTTTCCAATAATTTTCAGTCATATATGGTAACCAATTGACCTAACCAGTTTTCCTGGAATTAACCACATGTGGAAGACATGACCGTAGCTAATGTCACAGTAGAAAATAACCTGCCCAACCCCGGGATCAAACCCGGATCTGCCAGGTGACGGTTGAACGTTCTACCAACTGAGCTAGCTGGGTGGGCCTAAAGAAATGTCGGATTTTTTACTCATTATGTCTACATGTGCTGATATCAATGAATTTCATGTATCATTTACTTTATTTTATGTTTTATTACAGATTGGCCACAATTTTGTTGTTATTCATATATAATCAAAGAACTGTAACAGTACTGTTCCCATGTTTTTGTTGTTATTCGTATATAATCAAAGTACTGTAACTGTTCCCATGTTTTTGTTGTTATTCGTATATAATCTAAGTACTGTAACTGTTTCCATGTTTTTGTTGTTATTCGTATACAATCAAAGTACTGTAACTGTTCCCATGTTTTTTGTTGTTATTCGTATATAATCAAAGTACTGTAACTGTTCCCATGTTTTTTGTTGTTATTCGTATACAATCAAAGTACTGTATCTGTTCCCATATTTTTTGTTGGTATTCATATATAATCAAAGTACTGTAACTGTTCCCATGTTTTTTGTTGTTATTTGTATACAATCAAAGTACTGTAACTGACAAAATTGTTAGTCAAATTGAAATTCAAAACAAAAAATTAGTACAAAAGTCTCATCCCAATGTTTAACGCAAACTCAAACAATGCAAAATTGTCACACTGAAGTAAACATCATAGATATGTAACATAGATGTTATTTCTTTGAAAGTTTGAAGCTTTTTGTCTTAAAAACCAGGAATTTTAATATACAATTATTAATATATACAGCGAAATCTCAAAATAATGACTATTCGTTCTTAAGAAGGATGGTCTTAATGAAGAGGCAAGTTTTACTGCATTTTCTCGTTAACTTTCAACTGAACTATTACTCTAAAAAGGTGCACATATGTTTGAATAATAGAAACTGGTAGCAATACATAGATATATAAATATAACAACTGAATTCACCAACTTTGAACCAGACAGCAAGACTGAGCCGTGAACACCCACCCGCCCTGCTTTCAGTAAAGGTGTTTGTGGCTAACGTTTTGTAAAGTTTGCTATTTGGTTCCCAGTGTGCAGTAAATGTGATACGATGGGTCAGGGATACAAAACAAATAGTTTCGTAACGTTCGCAATTGTTAGTTGTAACTGAACGCAGGGCAGATAAAAATGTCAATGAAGCGAGACTATAACATACAATTTCGAAAATTTTGGGATACATTGTTTTAGATTCCATAAATAGCTTGAAAACAGGGACTCATTTCATAGGACAGTCAACTTGAAATATCAAACAAAATCTAATCCCTGCACAACAAAATCTAGTGTGCACTAAAGAAGTAAACACAAAAATAACAAGATCTACCAAAACATGGTACAAGAGATAGTTCCTACAACTACAATATTTCCCTCCCTTGTTCTTAATCATCAATGAAAATTATACGTAAATTATAGGATCAATTCCCAAATATGTGATAATTGATAAAAAAACAAGAAAACCACTTTTTCTTCAACTTTCTGAGCCAACTGCCCACATGAGAATAATGAATAAGTTTTTTATATCTGATTATTTTATCATTGTTTACATTATATTCCCTATAACCTTTAGGAAAATTTGCCAATCAATATGGCTGACTATTCAGAACAAGGGAGGTAACTATTGTAAAGATCTATTATTCTGATGAAACGAGTCCCAGACAAAAATAAATGCAAAGAATGTTTTTCGAAGTTTAATTCAGTTGATACTGCTTTTTTTACTAAAATTGAGCTATTGAGTTACAATATTTAAGAATCAAACTCTCGATATGCATATAAGCGTTATATAATGAGCCTACAATAAATTTAAAAATATATACACCACACGTTTAAAAATATATAAACAGGTGCTTGTATACATACAAACAACAGAGTAAGGATTTTGACAAGTGTTTGTCCCAAATCTTCCAACTCCTGCAACAAATATAGGATATTATCACTAGGTATTGTCATCTAAAATTCTGTATGTGAAGTTAACAATGCAACCAATTGGACAACTTTGACTTCAAAGTGTTCTATTTCCGTGGCGACAATAAAACAAGTTTCCTTATTTCAGTTTTAAGGTCTGCATGTTATGGATAATTCAAGTAACAGCAATCAAGATATTTCCTTAGAAGAAATCGACCATCACATATTTGTTATCCATAAATTACCATTTGTAATCAAATATCAAAGAATATGCACTTTGTTATAGCTTGTAAAATATACCGTCTACTTTTTCTTCCGAGTATACATGTATCATCGAGCTAATATTGGGACAATAAATGTAATACTATGAAATAATGATCTGAATATTGCATTATGACTACTTATTCACAAATATTTTAAGACTCGGACTTAAAACTTTAAAATGTTCTTTTTTCTCCTACATTGTTAGAACAGTATAGATTTTTATAAAACTTGGCAAAAGTGTAAAGTAGGTAACAAAAATTATTCAGACCAAACTTCATCTGTTTTTACTAAATGACAACTAAATTCGCAAATTGCAATTTTTTAAAAATTGCAAATTTGAAGACTTAGTCTTAAAATGTTTGTGAATAAGGCATCAGAACAACACAGTGGCACTACAGGTATTGAACTCACAAAAGATCACAGATGAGATTGGTATCAAGAGTAAATTTTAAGCAA